>JAGPOW010000252.1:560851-611366 GCA_030014935.1 Caiman crocodilus
TATTGGGGAATACATTTTTGCACTCTTTTTTTTGTTTGGGGTCTTGATGTTTATCAACTCATGATTTGCTGTCAATTTTATGGGTCCCCCCCCCCCCCCAAAAAAAAAAAAAAAAGCAGCAAATGCAGTTTTGGACTGCATTAGAAATACAGTATGCAAGGCATGAGAGCTGATAATACTCTTCTGCTTGGTACTGGTGAGGTTCAGGTGGAGTATTATGCCCAATTCTGGATTGTGTATGCACTGTTGTTAATATGTGGAGAAACCGCAAATCATCCAGAAGCAAAGGGAAAAGATCACAAAGGGCTTGAAATCAGGCAGCTCTAAGAACAGTTGAGACAACTAAATAGCTTTAATTTGGGGAGAAGGAAGTTACAGTGGGGAAATGATGGCAATTTTCAAATATTTGAGAGGCTGGTTAAAAAAGAGAGAATAAGTGCTCTTGCCATAGAGGGCAAGCATGAAGCAGTGGGTTTATGCTGCGGCATAAATTAAATTTCAGAGAAATCTTGCTACCTGTCAGAATAGTAAGGCACTGAAACAAGCTGACGAGGGAAGTTGGCAGGGGTTCAAAAATAGATCTGGCTTCAGGACAGAGCATCCTGCACTGGATGACCCTGCCAGACCCCTTAATAGGCTTGTTTGGCACTCCACTGATAGCGAGTCCCAGCAGCCAGGGCTTTAGCACTCCCTGCCTGCCTGACCATACAGACACACTCCTACCCAGAAGCACACAGTTGGCTGGTCTGGGCCTGTCTCTGCCCACTCTCAAGCCCACACTTTCTGGCATGCCCAAGAGCATTCCCTGGAGATGAGCCTGGAGCAACCTCACCGGTTCCAGGTTTGCAGCAGGTCAGTAGACATCGGCAGGCGAGGGCCAGGTCTTTCAGTGCCAGCCCTGCTGCTGAAACAGCGTGAACAAGCCCCGAGATCCCTTTTAATCTTAGTCCTTTCCTGCAAAATGTTTGCAGCCCCCTCAGAGCTTGGTCACCTGCAGATTTAAGCGGTGTATTCCTGCTTCCTGCATCCAAGTTGCTAATCAAAACGCTAAACATTTGGCCCAGGACAGACCCACAGCCAGCTGAGATCTCCTGGCAGAGTGACAGTGATCCATCAACACCGTACTTCCTCACGTACCCTTCCCGCCCCCCCCCCAAATTGGAGTGCGTGTTAGGCGGGGAGGCTGGTTTCTGCATCCGAGTGGAAGCATGAGGATGCTGTAATGACTGCCAGGAGCTGTGCTTCTCTCTGCCCTCGGGGCCAGCATGCAGCCGGGGCAGAGTCCACGCTTCAGCATCAGAGCCAGAAGCTGCTGCCAATTCTGCAGTCCTGGTGAAACGGTTATGTCTCTAGCTTTGCTGAGCCTCCAGGGGAGGGCGAGTGAGCTGACAAGTAGGCTCTCCCCCTCTACCGTGCAGACAGCTTTCAGCCATGACTCTGGAAAAAAATCTTTTTTCTTCATTTTGCCTGCCAAAATACGGTGCATGTCTTATTTGGGGTGTGCGGTATGCAAGGAAATGCAGCAGCTACTCTTTGTCCTGATTAAAGCAATTATGTATCCACCTAAAGTTAATTCTAGCTTGCCCAGATTTCTCCCACTCGCTTGTGGTCACCTAAGACTGTAGCCCTTGTTCAGCAGTGAATTGCGAGGGAATGCCAGTAAGTTGGTAAAACTTACCAAAAAAACCTCTGCTGCAGCTCCTGTCTTTGAATCTCGGTGTTAATACAACCTGCGTTTGTAAAGCTCATTGTCTAAACGGCATCGACAACATCTGCATGTGCTGACATAGCCTATAAAGGCAGGATTTTCACAGCAGTCGCTGAACAATGCACGTTCAGATTTGTGCAAGCAGTTGCCAGTTTTTTTGACAATTTGATTTGAAATGTAGCAGTAGTTTTATCTGTATAGAAAGGATTAGTATTCTGCGGGATTGCAATAGTCTTCTACTAATGTTTGAATATATTGAGCTAAATACACAAATGTATGGACACCATAATCTTCTAGGCATTAAAAATGAACCTAGGCCAGAGCATATTGCCAGTGTTGGCCACTTTCTGGAGAGTGGTTTGACACGTATTTGACGGCCACATGTTATTTCTTAACTGAGAGATGGGAGCAAGGAACTTGAGGAGCTCTCCTTCTGACCTCTGCTGCCTCAGCCTGTTGCCTTGGCCCAGCCACGTAACCCTGTAAAATTGGGCTGCTGCTATTATACGTGCATCCAGAGAAGTCTGAGGATGTATCGAGCAAGCTGTAACACCATTTTGAGGATGAAGAGCGCTCCATGCTAGCGAGTGAATTGAATCTTCGGTCTTTGTTGCTGCTCAAGATTTTCTTCTCTGAATTTGCTTTATAGGCCTATAGACTAGAACCTTTAATTCTGAAGCACTACAGCAACATTTCGCCAGTCCAGATTCATTGGTATAACACTGCAAATCCACTACCTTACGAGCATATGAAGCCAAGTTTTCTCAACCCAACGAAAGAACCTACCTCAGTCACCGAGAGCGAAAGCGCATCGACCGCATCGAGCCCAACCACTTCGCCAGTCATGGTTCGACGCCATTATGGGGAATCTATAACAAATATAGGCAAAGCAAGTATATTAGGTAGGTGCTCATTAAGTCTGTGTATGCATACATAGCACTCCTCTGTTGAACTTCATTCAGTAGCAGTTCGATTTATTTTTAAGGGGGCCGTGTCTTCATACAAAGCTTTATTTTTCTCTCTTCTGATGTTAAAGGCATGAGCGCATACTCTTGCATATGAATATATGTGTACTGCTAATGCAGGGGTGGGCAAAATGCGGCCCGTGGGCCGGATGCGGCCCGCCAGGCCAGTCTATCCAGCTCACAGGGCCCTTAAAAAATTTAGAAAATTAATGTTAATCTGCCCCTGGCTGCCTGTCATGCAGCCCTCACTGGCTTGCCAAAACTCGGTAAGTAGCCCCCTGCCCGAAATAATTGCCTGCCTCTGTGCTAATGTAAATCCAAGTTCATATTTAAGGGGAAGGAAAGTTTATTTTTTGCAGTCAAGAGTTGTGGAGATTTTCTTTTTACTGACTCCTGTCTTATTTGTTGCATACCTAGCAGAAATGCTTCATTCCGGTGCTTTAATGCTATTCAGGTTGCAAATCATGAATTCAGATACTTGCTTTGGAGTCGCGTCGTATGGTATTTGCAAGTATCTGCAACGTTCCTGATTAATAACAAGTGTTGGTACCATTTAATGTGAGAGAACAGCCTACATTTCTGTCTGCAAAACACTGATAGGAAGTCTTTAAACCCTTTCTTTTAGGCATCCCAATCCAGCTTAAACACCACTTTAACTTTAAAACGTGCACAGTCTCTTTTAGTTTCACTGGGGTTTCTCACGTGCCAAAATGTTTTGCTGAACCCTGGCCTGTAAAATTTGTATTTTTATATAATAACAACTTGAAACAAGGTTCAGCAAAGTAGCCTGCTGTCAGTGTTTGCCCTAACACGTCATTAAAACGCACATTCCTGCTTAAGGAATAAATGCATATGTTATGCAATACATGAGTCCAATACAGATCGATTATGTTGCTCGTCTCAGGGAACAATGTTGTTTGAACTTGGATTTTTATTGAATATGATTTCCGTGCATTATCCACGAGATGGCAGCAAAGGCAGGAGAGAAATGTCCCGTTGGCACGTCCTCCCAAGCAGCAGTCCGCCCCTTTCAAGCATAGCGCACGCTGAGGAAGATGTGTTCTCACATTATAGGTAAAAATTAAGACCTAGAGGCGGTACCATAAGTCCTACTGAACGTACTGCCGAAGAGACGGGTTTTTAAAAGGCTCTGACTTTGTACACCAAGCATTTCAAGTATGACCTCTTCAAGATTGGACTCTTTGTCCAAAACTGCTCTAGTCTATTTTTGTTTCCATTACTGCCCTTCCCAACTTAACCTTTGATCGTACGCTAGAGCGGAGTGTCATGACGGCAAGTGTCCGCTTCCTCTAAATCAGCTGTTCCTACCCTGGAAAAACCTGACTAGTGTCTGTCTTCCTCTGTCGCTCGGCTGTAATTGTTGGGCGTTGCACTGGGTGTAATCGGAGGTTTGGTATAACTGGCACAATGCCTGTTGTGTTTTATGCTGAACGCAGGAGCTGCTAGCATCGGGAAGGGCCTTGGGGGGATGCTGTTTTCAAGGTTTGGACGATCTGCTGTACCCACATCGCAAACGTCTGAGTCGGGCAAAGAAGTGACGGAGGGAGAAGACAAGAAGTGTGCTACCGTTGGCACCCTGACCTTCCCACACAGCAGCTCTGGCTTCCTCGATGCCACATGTTAGTACACAGCGCGGCACCCGTACCAACCAAGCCTCCCCTTGGAAGTGGAAACCTGGTTAGCTGGGTGCGGGTGATGGGGAAGGGTGGAAATACGTATGTAATAACAGCAGACATATGCCTCTGGTTAAATTGCATCTTGGGTAACTTTAAGATGCTGAACGTTGGATCTATTCCCACGCTTCAAACCCTTTGGAATTATTTCCAGCGCTTTCGCTGGTCTGTGTGGTTCGGGGAATTGTCGGTGCTGAGGTCTGTACTATGACAGTCTCTCAAATCTCACTGGGGGAAAAAATCAGCAGAAATTGCCTCAAACAAAACCAGCTTGTCATTTTTGAAAGGTCTCTGCTAGGTGTGCAAGCCTGAGACGGTTGTCTTGGAAGTATCTAAAATGCAAATCAAGCCCCGGTCCTGCCTCGAGCAGAGATGGTTGATCTGTAAGACACAAAATGCTAGCAAGTTTTCAGGAGGAAGTCGGCATCTCCTCTGCCGAAGTTCAGGATCCTGACGTCATTTCAGAAGGTTTTCAGTCCGTGGTGTTGCAAAGGTTTTCGGGGTCCAGAAATCTGACTTTACCTAATATGATGTTTCAGCCAGAGCTTCTCAGTGACCGCGTCTGCACAAGGTGCTTACTGCACAGTAGCGTCACCGGGCACGAACCGTGATGCCATGCCACTGCACCATAGTAACGAGCTACTGCGCAGTAAACATCACTAGGCAACCATGCCAGGACGGTGCTGCACAGTGGTGCTGATTACAGCACCGTCAGTACTTCTGCAAGCACTAAATAACTGCACCGTAACAACTATGCCGTCAGCATCTCGTGTAGACACAGCCAGCAATGCCTTGTTTCAGCAGCAGACCGTTGTTTCACTCTATTTCAGCATTTAAAGTTAATCTGAGGTCGAGGTTTTTCCTTTTCTGAACAATGCAGGTGTCAGGGTCAGCCTGGACTTTGGATCAGGCCCCTGCAGTTGCAGTCTGGTCCCAAGTGTTATCAGGGCTGCATCTTGTGATAGTGTCCACATGATGCATCACACCGCTCCCTTGCTGAGAGTAACCCTCGCAGATAACTTAACTGAATCATCATTTCGGGCAGTCTCGACTTGATTGATTTGTTCATTCATAGTAGCGTAACGTTATCGTTCTGGAGGGGCTTTTTTCAGGGAGCTCAGCCCCTCGAGCCTTGCTGCCCTTTCTCCTTCTCGTGGTCTGTCGAAGCTGATCCCGTAGCCTAGGCCAGGCACGCTGCAAAGGAGCGATGCAATTCGTGGCTGAAGTATTAACTTCTGAAAAGTCGTGCGCTTGGATTGTATTTAAATCTGGCAAGAAGCCTACGGGTCTGAGATGGAAAGAGAAATGTTGCGGCCCTCTTCTTGCAGAAGGACTAGAGGAATTTGACTGAATTCTCACTTCTGCACGGGTGGAAATGATTGCGGTTATGCTCTTGCACTCTGGTTAGGAGTTGGGAGGCTCTGTCTTTCCCCTTCCCTGTTCTTGGAAACGAGTTAGATGTTAATGTGACGGCTGCTCACGTCTCAGTTGTGCAGACATCAGGTTTGAAAACACACTGAAGGAGCGTGCCCTTTGAGCCAAGATGGACATCAGAGAGGGCGAGCGTGGGGGGGAGGAGGGGGACTTCTTAGAGCTAATTAGGATTTTAGCTTGTCGGTCCGTTTAGTTGTTTTCTCAGGGGGAAAAGAAGATCTCTGCCAATGTGTTGATCTCAATATGCTAACAATTAAGACGGTTCAGTGCCCAGTAAGGCTGGGTGTGGCTTGCTGTATATGGGATTGCAGCGCCCTCAAAAGAAAAGGAAAGTCTTGAAATATTTTGAACAAATCGGGGAAACTAAGGCCCGGGGACGTCCACCCATTGCTTTGTGCAGTGCTGCTGTCTGTACCCTGACCGTGCTATGAAAAGCAAGCGTCTGCACGTTCGGGCTGTTTGTAGCGTTTCGGGGATGGCTAGCCCACCTCTCAAGTTCCCATTTTAGGCAGGGGCTTTGTAGCGCTGCGGGGGGTCTCCAAGAGCTCTGCTTTCCAGCACCCTCTGGGACACGGAGGGAGAGCGACTGGCTCGGAGAACCGGGTTGGTGTGTAGGGACAGGTTTTAGCAGGGCCCTGGGACGTGGGATCCATTGTATTTTGACACCTAATTGAGGATGCCTTAAAGAGATCCAAAGAAAAGACACTTTGTGCCTGAGAAGTTTTCGAACGTCTCTCCGTAGATGTTCAGAGATTCGCAGGTCGTAACGAAGAAGGAACCAACTGTACAGTTGGTCAAAAAGAAAGAAAAACAACAAATCGTTGCTTCTCCTGTGCTTCCTGGACTATCACAGCTATGTAACACCTTTCCAGCCCCACTTAGAGACCTGGCGGAGGGGGAGTTTCCAGACCACTTCCTAAAATTCAGGCCACTTTCAGATGACTCTGCCTGGAGCCCTGAAGAGCAAGATAGCCGATTCCACTCCAGCCGTTTGTGCACATCTTGGCCTCGCGCCTTCTTAAGACACTAGTGGCTATTGATTTAGGCGTGCAAGGGAAAAAGAGGCTGGTCTAAAACTTTTCTCCCCAGAATTCAGCATTTTCTGCACGAGCGACTCGCCAGTATTGGATAGCGTGTCTTCACTGTGTGCGCGCGCGCGCACTTCGATAGCAGTAGTCGGTTCTAGGGTTAAGGAATTGTGCAAAGTGGCAGTGAGGGGAGAATGTGGGTGGGTTTGCTGAGAGGTGATTGTGCGAACGCTGACTCTCTCTTGTGGTGTTTGTTTCGTTTCTAGTGGAACTGGAGCACAGGATTGATTTTGAACTCAGGGAAGGTCTCGTGGAGAGCAGATACTGGTCTGCAGTAACATCACACACTGCCTATTGGTCCTCTCTGGATATCGCCCTCTTCCTGTTAACCTTCATGTACAAACAAGACCAAGAAGATAACGACACAAATCAAATTTAGGCCCTATTTGACTCCTTTTTTTTTTTTTGATTGGGGGAAATTTTGCAAAAAATGGCACAAAACTGACGTTTTACTGTTTAAAACACAGTATTTGAGGCATGGAGGTTTCAGGTTTAAGTGCATGTTTGGATTTTCCCCTGTTTCTAAAGAGCAAAAGTGATCTGTATTTAAAAGCACTTTATACTTTCGAACAGTGCTAAATTAGACCCTAAAATGACTCGAGGCTCTTGTCATTTTGATTGTACAAAACGTCACTACAGTCTGTAGCATCACACGAGCACTGTTGGTGCAATGTGCTTGGGTAACATACTTGCAAACAACCATAATTGCTGTTTAGCTCATTGAAGTATAAAATTACTCGACTAAAATTTAAATTAACTTCCATTAACAAAATATATGTTGGATACAAACCTAAAACTGCCATGTTCCCTACGTTTTATGTATCAGTAAATAACAACCAGTGGTGTCATTTTTCTAGGACTTGCTCAGATCCACGTGTTACTCACAGTTTCATTGAAAGGCCATTTTGACTGCTGACTTCAAGGGTATGTTACACATAACTTGTTTAGAAACTAATGCTGAAAAAGCATGAAACAAATATTTGAGATACTGTAATTATAATTTATTGTTACCTCTGACTAATTGTTTTGTTTTATTCCAGTGTATAAAACATTGCTTTTTTTACTGGTTTCTTTTGACATAATTTAAGAACCACATTTATTTTCTACAGTGTTAAGACTTTTTTCTCAGAAATACATATCTTTGTACTATTCAGATGAATATATGGACACTGTGGCACACTTTCAGTATTTTTTCATTAAAAATAAATATTTGTGGTTTCACAGAAATGACGCTAGTTACCTTCTTCTCGCAGGTAAGTAACTGCTTGACCCGGCTCCTGCCGTTGCACCTTTCTCAGGCAAGTGAAGGCCTTTCTGGCCTCAGGTTACACTTCAGTAGAAGTGACCCAACTGCGTTACCTTTCTCGCTGCTGAGTACGGGTGCGATCGCTGTATTGAGAGGAAAGATGGGAACTGAAAACTGAGCTCAGAGACTTACAGAAGGGACAACACGAGCAAGCAGCGCAGTGCATTTTATTAAAAGCCAGCTAAAAAGAGGTCTTGTGCCAATATTTTCTTTTATGAAAATCAGACCTCTTCGTGGGACTTGAGTTGAAAGGATTGCAGCTGCGGCTGGGTCTCGTTCACAAGACGCCGGGAGAGGAATGGTACCGTGGAAGGAAACGATCTTCAAGTGAAACATGGAAAGGTCACTTCTAGGATGATGAAATGCTTCAGGGCCTGGAGCAGAAGCACCAAATTCATGGCCTCTGAGCTGGACTCTGCGTTTTAATTTGGGAAGGGGGGGAGGGAGCCTCTAGCCTTATTGGCTATAAATAGCTGTGAGAGCCCAGCATCGACTCTAAGCCACATCTGCTTGAGTCTCCTGAAACAGGCTGTGAGATGTTAAACCTTTGTGCCCCGCCCCTCCTCCTCTAGAGATGTTGGGAACGTCGGCGCAGAAGCCAGCTGATCGCACTTCCGTGTGAACGCGAGCTGTGTCGTGGCTTGCTTTAGAGGTAGGAGAGGGTAGGGACCAGGAGTGATCCCCGTTGCAGGGGAGGATGGCTGTAGAGAAGAAAGAAGGGTATGGACAGACCAGCTAGTCACCACAAGGTCAAAGGGGCTGGTGATTTATCACACGTCAGTGAGAGAAAGCCAAGCCATGTCACTATAATTTAGCTTTTATCTACCTCTGGATAAAATTTGTCTTTCTGCACCCAAAGAAAAGAGGAGGAAGAGAGGGAAAAAGCCAAAGCAGCAGTAGCCTTTTCTCCTGTTGGGTGATGCTGGGTGCTGTGACGAGGTGCTCCATAAAAGCACTAGGTAAAGCTTAGCTGCTGCACCCGGCTATGGTTTAACCCTGTTCTTCTGGAGAACCTCCCATTGACCTCAGCAGGCTGATAACGATGGACCCAGAGACCTTAAAAACAGAGTTAGGCCATCTGTGAGAAATGCATTTGACATGCCTGCGATGGTTAAAACGTACTTTCCTTTTCATCAGAGGTACAGCGGTACCTCAGTACTCGTCGGTAATTGGTCCCGGGAGGCGCGACGAGCACCAAAAACGACGAGTACCAAACAAACCCTTTGTTTCCGCTGGAAAGGGTGGCGAGTCACGAGGCAAGCGACACCGACAAGTTCCCGCTTGCGTGTCGAGTACCAAACGAACGACGAGTACCGGGACAAACTTTTCGTGTCAGAATGCGTCGAGTACCAAATTCGACGCGTTTCAAGGCAGTCGAGTACCGAGGTACCACTGTATTTCCGACGTCCAGATGCTTTCTTCCCCTTTTGTTCCCGGGATGCGCAAGACGGCTCATTGAGACGGTTCAGAAAATACCGTCAACTCCAACTTGTGCATCGCTTGTTTTTCAGCACTTCTAGGCTGGTCGTTTTGTCGCTTCCAGCAAGTGACGCTACTGAAGCTGTTTAAATGTTACCAAATTTACGGGTTTGAGCTTCCTTTCTTTAAGCTTTGTGATCCAGCTGAAATGAACGGCTGTCCAAGAACGCCTCTGCAGACTTGGAAATGATTTATATAGGCGTGTGTGAGAAGGGGTCGGTACGTGAGAACCTGGACCCTTCTTGTTGGGGTCGTCGCCACCCACCACAATTTGGTAGCTGGCTGCTGAATGAAGGACTAGCAGCTCAGCTGCTGTGGGGGTTTTCTTTAAAGGGTGCTGCTGCCCCACCGGCTGGAGGTCCCTTGTGTCCCCACGCGGACGAACAGAGGAGCCGTGTCCCTTTTAAATAAGCTGCAGCCAACAGCTGGAGCCATCCCAGCAGCGACGTAGCTAATCGCTGCGGTTCGCTCAGTCCCTGGTTGCTTTGCAAATCCTCCCCCCCGCGGGGTAAGGAGCCCTGGCCCTGCAAAGTATCCGCCCCGACCCACTGCCATGGCTGGTGGCTGGGCATGATTCTGCTCTCATTCGCACCACTGAAAATCAGGGAAAGCTCAAAGGTAGAACGTGCAACAAAAAAGAAGCCAACCCAATGACTATATCACACCATGCTTATTTTTTTCTGGTTTTGTAGGGTGTAATACTCTGTCCTAATTTGTAGCTTCATTTGTAAAATAACTTGGTAATAGAGAGAACGTGCTTCTGCCTGGAAATTGTTTCTAAGCGTGCAAATGTGGGAGGCATATTGTGCGGATAGACTTGTATATTCTTCACCCTCAAAGCAGGGATCCCTTTCTCCCCACTGGAGATGAAATGGTCTCGCAGTGTTATTCAGATGTGCGGCACAGAGACAAGCGCCTCTGTGTATTAATCTGAACGTGGCGGTAGAGTACTTTGTCCAGATGTAATTGCTTCGGGTCATTGGCGTTTCACTGGTAGGTCAGTCTTGCAGATGTGCACCATAATCATTTTGCTTGAATGCCACCCTTTACTCCAAGTTGCACCTTAGCCCACACTTAAGCATTCCTCTTCTTTTGTTCTTATCTGCCTTTATTGCCTGCTTTTTTAACCTGAAGGTCCCCTTTAGTTCCTAGTTCTGTTACTTGCACAAGCATTCCCACATTGGTGGTTGTTAAAGTGGTTAAACAAGCGTGGACAGCTGTGGCATCCTCATCGTTGTGTTTAAACTCTCGACGTCCGCCCTCTCCTTTCTCACAAGTGGCTGATCTCCTTGGGCTCGTTCCCTCTGCAGCCCCGGTCCGTGCGATAGTGCTGGATTTACTCTTCGTGTAAGGAGGGGGAGGTGTTGCAGAGGGATGGATGGCATGGTGCAGCCCCAGCACATGGGCTGTAGGTTGCAAACCCCTGCCATAGGCATTAGTGGATTTTGAATCAGGCCCTAAGTTACTTTTCTGCTCAGGCTGATAGCAGCTTGCATCACACATGCTTACTACATAACGCAGTAAAAGTGCTTAGGCATTCGGGTCATTGAACTTTATGGTCTCAAACTCAGACATCCACGAGACACCTGCTGCCATTTGTGTCCATCCACCCTCACTATCAGGTATTTGGTTTTGTGCCAGAGATTTTACAGAAGAGTTTAGCACTTAGTGTAAAGTCTCGGGACTATTTTTCATCTCTCTCTGTACAGCCAGACCTTCCTCCTAAAGAACATGAGTCTAGCTGTACAAGTGTTAGGATAAAACATACCGTCTCAGTTGGCCTCCGTTCTAATGCTCAGCACTGGGCTTCGTGCCTAGCTAGAAATCAGAATGAGTGCTGGGAGGGAGCCGTGTTCCCAAACTTCACTGCTGAAAGCGACTTTGCCCCTTTAGTAATGTAAGACCGCAAATCAATCACTCGTCTACACCAGAAGTATCATTCTTGGACTTTGACAAGCATCCTTTGGTAGGACAGGGGTCCCGTATGGGCTGGGGGAAGAAGAGCATTGCCTCGCCATGTTCTTTGGTGGAACAAAATAGCAGCTGGTCGAGTGCTGCCCTGTGCTTTCCTGGTACGACTGTTGGCTACAGCATGAAAAGATCACACCCCTTAGCCAACGCGGCCGGTACACGCCACGTCTCCTCCGGGACCCAGGTGACGCAGCTCTGCTGGCAAAGCTGCAGTGGTAGCAGCTCACGACCCGAACAAACCCCAGGGTCTGCAGCGGTGGGTACAGAGCTCTGCTCATTCACCCCCACTTCAGAGACTGGCTTGCGGTGCAGAAGATGGGTCTGTGCAGCACAGGCAGGATCGGAGCCAAACTCCACGGAAGCAGGGGTAGGGTATTTTAATTGATCCAGCGCTGCAGCGTGTCGTCCACCTGGGCCTGGCAGCAGGGCTGGCTGGGGAGCAGATTTCTTGTCCCCGGGGAATTGCAGACTTGAACTCTTCCCCCTCCCGCCAACAGGCCCTGGTCCTGGCTCAGGATGAGAAGTTGCTATCTCAAATCTTTGCAAATATCAAACTGGAAAAAAAAACACAAACCTGTTTGTCTCCATTTAAATACCCAGCCACCCTCTTCTTAATCTTTTTTGGTCTAAATTTCCCAACTTTTCTCATTGACAATTCAGTTCAACCTAGCTGAAACTTTTCATTTGATGAACTATCCCAGATTGACAAGCAAGGGAAACTTTTTCCACAATGTCTGAGTTGAGAGTCACCAAAACTGACCGTCTCAGTCATGAAAACATTTTGGGTATTCCTGCGCGGCTCTAGTTTGAGTGTCAGCTGGAGAGAAATGGAGCAGCCATCGGTGTGAGCAAGGAAGTCGCACATATAAGATCAATACTGCTTTCTCCCAAAGCTGCAGAATTCAAGAAATGTATTGCAGAGATATCGTGACCCGCATGGCTCGAGTGATGAGCAGGTAATACGTTTGCATGCCGGACTGGGAAGGATCCCTTTAGCTTTCTCTTTAGCTGGAAAGAAGAAAAAAAAATCTCCAGTTTCTTTTGATCAAAAGTCGCTGCTGAATTTGTCTGTGACCCGACTTGGCGGGATAGGAGAGTTGGTGCTCTGGGGAGCTGTAACGAATGCACCAGCTCACGCTCGTGCCCAGGTCTAAGTGCTGGCTTTCTTAAGGTATATTTTTATCTTTGCAAGCTCTGACCATTATTCACAGTGGCTGCCGAGCTGAGTCCTGGATGCTGCGTGTGCGTCCATTGCAATGCAGAAGCAACAGGGAAAAAAAGGATGGAAATAATTGTGCGTCAGAAGAGGAGTGCTGTTGGTATGCTGCACAGGATCCTGCCCTGGGGTAGAGGCATTAGCCAGTGTGAGCTCTGCTTTGCAACAGTGCAGCTCATTTGCAGCCAGTAACGTGCTGGGCACTGTGCTGGCTGCACTGGTGCGGGGGACGTTATGGCGTGTAGCACTGCACGGCATCTGTAGCAAGGGACTTGGAGCCAGCTGGTGTAGCTACAACCCTCCGGTACACCAGGCTCTAGCCTTAAATAAAGGAGAAGTGATCAAATGTGCATCCAGGAGAGCGCAGGGGAGTAGCGGCACAGCAACAAGAGTCTGGGCTTGAGGTGTTTGCTTTTAATTTAATGAAACGACATGGAAAAATCTGAAGAAACAAGGGCCAAGCACTACCTGGGGGGACAGGCCGGCACTTGTTCCAGGCAGTTTTAATCCTCACAAAAAACCAAAACCGAGTGTCGAGGGGTGCAATGGGCTGCAGCGACCGCCTCCTCAGCCCGTGGCCCGTCCTGCTAAGTGCCTGGATGGGATGCAGAGGGGGCTGCTGAGTTTCCATCCCAAAGCAGGGCTGAGCAAGGGGCTGATCTCACAGTGAAATGTGGTTTGCTGCAAGTGAGGGCTCAGTTCTGCTGCCATGCCATGCACGCCCTTCCTTCTGAAGGCCCTGGCCCTGGCCCTAGGAGGTTTGCACTTTGAGGTGGGGAAAGAGGCATCTGACACTGGAGCTTAGGTCCCAAGCATTTTGGGTCGGATCACAGGGACAGTGCCTTGCCCTGGTAGGACGTGGTGCTGGTCTTGTTCCTCTTTCAGGCCCTGTGGAACCAGCTGTGGGGACCGCAGCCATTGTCTGCGGGTTGTAGCTTCCAGAGAATCGCCGAGAGCCCCATCCTGCCTCCGGATTCGGTGCTGCTCGCTACACAGATGTGCTCACGGAGGGGCTGGTGCTCAGCCAGAGCACAGCCTGCACGAGACCATAGCTGATCTGCTCCACTGAGCACCCCGCCCCTGGGGGTCCCAGGACAATGCAGCGCACGGGGACCTCTGGCAGCCTTGCTCTGCCGGGATCTGATGAACCTGAGGGGTTCGGAGGCCAGAGCCTGCCCTCCGCGGGGGACCAACCCCTCTCTGGAGCTGGACAGAAGATGCTAGCACCCACCGAAGGGCCTTCTGCTCCAGGCGTTCTCTACTCCAGCGTCTACTGGTTTGCAGATATCTAGTTGGTCTAATGAAAGAGATCGCCTCTTCCACAAGTTTTGATTTCTTTTGCCTCTAGACCAATACGGCTACAACCTGCCTACCTGACCTATAGCTCGCTACTGCGCCTCCAGCCTTTCTCATCCGGCTTGCTCTGCAGCGGCTGGACGGACGTCCCACGTCACAACGACGCGAACCCTGATGTTCGTAGGCTTGAAAGCTGGAAGGGACGGTAGCGATCTCATCTGGCTTTGCACATAACACGGCACGTAGCATCCAGCCAGGATGGCTGAGCTGCTTTCGAGGTACGCGCTAGTCTTTTTCCCCCGGTCGCTGCACCAAGGCTGCGTTCTGTCTGGGGGCTTTCGGTTTTTTTCAGGCTTTGTGCCTGCAGACGTTGTGGCTGCGTATCGCTGAGCGGTTCTGCATTTTGATCCTGGATAGCCATAGCACGCTGTGGCGTATGGGAGCTTCTGCTGAAGTAGTTCTTCTATTACCCAGATGCTATAGTGTTCCCTGTGGCAGTCCGTCGTGTTCAGGTTTTAAGGCGGTTTCCAGCTACACAGAGAAATGCAAGGGGTTTTTAATAACTATTGTTGTCAAGCTTTGGGCACGATTATTGCACAATTATGCAGCTGTGTTGTCAGAGGGTCGGACATAGTTTTTACACTTCGCTTTTTATGGTGGCACTTTCTGCCGAGACGAATTCTGAGTCCGGTGCGTGTTTCTGGGCAATAACATGTTAATTCTCCCTTCACCACTTTGCTCCGTAACATCTGGCAAGAGCAGCTGTGTGTGTGAGCGTGTATATGCTATCCTTTACTATATTTTCCATCATGTTACGAAGCAAGGGTACTTTAAGCCTAAAACATCTGTGCAATACACAACACGCATCCTTTCCGGTTTATTGTAACAATAACCTGTTTAAACAATTCTCACCGATTTGATTGCAGAGAGACCCATCCTAACCAAGATTTTCCTTCAGCTTTGGAGCGAGTATCATGGGCAAGGCCTGAGTTCTTGCTCCGGCTCTATTTTTGGAAAGGGGAGTGTTGTTCAAAGCATTGTCTGTTACCTTCTGCTTTTTTCATTAAGTAAGAGGGTGCAACTTTCTCTTCCCACTCCTATCCACTGACTCACTCTCCAAGTATGCTTCTGGTCAGGATGTCTTGGGACTCTGTTTTTCCAACATACGGTTTTTGTGTTTCCAGCGGTTCGTGGCAAAGGCTGGGAATTTGCTGCTGCCCTTCAAATGCTTTCGGTCTCCGGGGAGCAGGCTGAAAGCTTGGGGAAGAGGCAGCAACGGACCTGGTTTATAAACGTGCTGCGGCAGAGAGCCAGCTCCGCGCCTGGAGTTATGTCCAGCGCTGGCGCTGGGCGGTCTCGGGCTTGCTCCAGGACACTTCGCGTTACACCTGGGCGCTATCTTCCGTGCGGCCCAGGGCCCCCCGCTACTGTGTGTGAGCCTGAAGTCCTGTGCATTCACTTCCCATCCACGTTGTGAGACGATGTTTTGTGAGCCCAAGTAGTACAGGAGTGGCCGGATGAGAAACTTTGGCGAGGAGCCAGTCATCCTTTTTCAGGGCTGTTTCATTCAGAGATGAATGGCATCTTCCTGCCGGAGCTGGTGTGAGCCAGGAGCACTGGGCTTTGTCGTGCTACACAAACCGGTCACTTGCCTGGCTTTGGCATCCTTCCTTCAGCTTCAGGTGGAGCTTGCTGGTGTTGCAGAGGTGGAAGGAAACGGCTCCGCGGAAACCAAGCTACGAGCCGCCCAACCTGTACTTCCTGGTGCTGCCCTCCAGAAGCGGTGGGCTCCCCTTGCACGGGAGACCGAATAGCCAACCTTCCCGCTTCGAAGAGGCAGCCAAAGCCTCTGGTTCTGGCTCTGTTGTTCTCTCTGCATTACAGCAACGCGCAGAGGCCCCGTACTGCCACGGAGCTGCGTATCCGTGCCGCTAGGTCATAGATTGTAAGGGGCCGGAAGAGACCTCGGAGGATCATCGGGTCCGGCCCCCTACACCAAGCAGGAAAGACAACTGGGGGCCAGACGGCCCCGGCAAGGTGACTGTCCAGCCTCCTCTTGGAAGGTTTCCAGGGTAGGAAAGAGACTACCCGTCCCCAAGTTTATAAACCAAGAGGCCAGACCAAGCATGGGAGGAGAGATGTGGGATTAACCCTGGTCCTATGGACCACCTAACAAGACTCCACTCTCTGTGCACATTTGATGGTGACATTGCAGAGATGCATTGCCTTTTCTCAAGAGCATGAGACCGGTTCATTAACCTTACTGGACTTATGGTTGCTGCTCCAAGTCAGGCGTGAGAGAGAAGCTGGCGGACGGGAAGTGGGGCTCCAAGCTGGAGAAGTGCGTGGCCCCAGGTCACGGTGCGGGTGTGTGCCAGAGTGTGGCACTGAGCACAAATCCGAGTCCTGGGCATACGCTTTCGCTGCGGGGTCCCCGGCACCACCGGGGAGCTCTGATCAGACCGCTGCCGGAGGAGCACGGGGCCTTGGCTTCTGTTGTAAGCGCGCTGCCTTCCCATGCTAGCTCCCAGCTGCTCGCTCGTGCAGGATATGGATGCCAAAGAAACTAGAGGTTTCCCTTTGCCCTTTCTGATTTTTTTTTTTTCTGCTCTTCCCTTTTCCTCTAACCCTTTTTCTCAGGCACTCTCCGTGCTGGAAGCGATCACCAGCTGGAGGCCTGCCTGCGCTGTGCCGCGGGTGAAGCTCAGCAGAGCGCGGTCACGTCTGGCTGATGCAGCGCGTCCATGCAGCCCCGAGGTGTGGAAGCAGAAGCTGAGCCCGCGCGCTCGGAGGAGGCATCGTGGCGCCCCGTGCCACCGTCTGGCATGCTGCCTCGTGGGAAAGTTTTGCGGTGGACACTAGGGGCTGCCTTTGGGGAATTGGAGGGCTTGGGGGTCGCATTCCCCAGCTGTGCTCCCGCTCTCAGGATCTGCTTCCTCTGGCCTTGTTCGTTCTCACAGCCAGAAACGCGGGGAATGCGACTGCCGTAAGGAGCCGCAGGCAGTGAAGCCGGCCAGCTGCTGCAGGCGCTCCCCGAACGAGTGCGCGTGGCGGACGCTTTTGCCTCTTGCACGCGCTGGGCAGGCAGCGAGGCCCGCTTGGGGTTACCAGCAGCGGCTTCTGGATAGTAGAAGTCTTTGGAGTCGCGTGCTGAGGAGCTGCCTGGATTGCCTGCCACTCGCGTGGGTGCCAGGCAGGTTGGTGAGGCATTGAGGGTGGGATGCAACTTTTCCTTCCACAAGCGGAGCATTGTCTTCAGGTATTTGACCTGGAAGAAAGAGGTTAGATTAGAAATCCAAGGCATTTGTTCTGGAAGAAAAGGGTTAGATTAGGAATCCAAGGGCCCAGCACTTGTTTCCTGCCATTGGCAGGGGGTCAGACTAGATGGCCTGCTCTAGGCCCCTTCTGACCCTAGTTACTATGAAACTACTATGAAACTATTACTATGAAACTAAATGCAGAGCAGGGATTTGAGCAGAAGGCTCCTGTCACCTGGGGAAGCATCCTAATTGCTGCCTGGTCTGGGCTCGGCCTCTCTGGTTGTGAAGTAGAGCAGCTTTGTGCAGAATGGAAACGCGCATCGAGTCAAAGAGGGCGACGGGAACTTCCTGGCCCAACAGTTATGGGGGTCTCTGCTCCAGGGACCAGTGTGTCTAACAGAAAGACAGCCGGCCTTAATGTGTAGGCTTAAAGAGCCGGGGAATGCGCGAGAGCGAGTGGTCCAGCTGTGAGAGGAGGGTGTGATATGCGCCAAGTCACTGTCATAAAATCATAGAGAAGACGGGCTGGAAGAGATCTCTGAGGTCACGACGAGTCCAGCCCCCTTCCTGAGACGGGATCAGCCCCATCCAAACCATCCTACACGATCCGCTCTCTCTAACCTCCACAGGACGCTGCTATCAATCCTGACACAACCCGCGCTTAACGCTAACCTGCCGCGGGGGAAGCAGGGGAACCGCGGCCGCCAACGTCCTGCTTCTATACAGCGTTGTCGATTGTATGCTCAAGAGGTCCTGGGCCCCCGCTACAGAGAGGCAAAACCCCCACAGTCCATCCGAATCTGACCATGGGGTAAAATTCCTTCCTGACCCCAAATACGACATTGGCCCGACCCTGAGCAGAGGGGTAAGACCCTCTAGCCAGGAACCTCCAGCGCTGATCCCAGCAGGAGCATTGGCACAGCCCAGACCGAATCCTCTGCCTTGGCTGTAGCCAGCACCCAGCGCTTCTGAGCGGGGCTTAAATGTACCCTGAAACACGTAGCGGGAAGTGGGGAAGGGGCAAGCAGCAAAGCCCAGAGGCGTGGGAAAGACCCGCGGTAGAACATGGGCATCGGTACGCTTAGATCACCTCCGACCAGCGCCCGTTACCATCTTGCACGCTCCCAGGGATGGAGAGTCCACAACTTCCCTAGACGTCTGCTCCACCGCCTCTCTGATCTAACAGCGAAGAAGTCTTCCCAGATATCCCATCTAAACTTGGGCTGCTGTGATTTCCAGCCTTTGGGCTGTGTCCTCCTTTCTGCAGCAAGAAAAAAGGTACTTTTCCTCTTCTCTGTGGCAGCCCTTAAGGAAGCTGCAGACCGCTATCCCCTCCCCTCTTAAACACCTCCTCTACAAGCTGAACATGTCTAGCTGCTTCAGCCTCTCCTCGCGTGACTTGCTTTCCAAGCCCTTAATCCTCTTCATTGGCACCTCTGGACCCTCTCCAGCTTTTCCACGTTAAAGGTGGAGCCCAGAACTGGATGGAGGATCCAGATAAGGCCTGACCAGTGCCAAGTAGGGAGGCACTATCACCTCTGGGTCTTGCAACTGGTGATGCAGCCCAAAACTGCGTTTGCCTTTCATGCGGTTGCATCATACTCCAGACTCATGTTGAGTCTCTGATCTACCAAGACTCCCAGGTCCTCCAGCTGCATCCAGCCACGTGTCGCACGTTATACCTGTGTGTCGATTATTCCTCCCGATTATTCCAGCACCTTGCATTTGAACTGGATCCTGTGGGCTCTAGCCCATCTCTCCAACCTGTTGAGATCCTTCTGAATTGTGTTCACATCCTCCAACGTGTTCTCAGTCCTTCCCAGTTTTGTGTCATCCACAAACTTACTCAGGAACAGGAGTGGGCAACCTGCAGCTCTGGAGCCACGTGTGGCTCTTCAGAAATGAACATGCGTCTCCTTGAATCTTTGCACAAGCAAACAGCGACCAGCTTCCAAATGCTGGTCACCGTGTGCGCGTGCAAAGATTTGAGGAGTCGCATATTAATTTCTGAAGAGCCCTCTTGTAAGAATTGCCCTCTTACAAGGGAATTTCCACTAGCTGTTTGAAGAGACACTCACCCACCACTTCCTCCTGGTCTGGTGGTCCATCGCAGACCCCCACCACGACATCACCCTTGTTGCTCTCCCCTCTGACCCGAACCCGGGGGCTCTCAACCGGCCTCTCTCCAGCTTCATCCTGCAGCCCCGAGCAGTCAGACGGCTCTTTTTACACAAACTGCAACTCCTCCTCCTCTCCTCCCCTGCCTGTCCTTCCTGGACGGTTCGTACCCATCCATGACCCTGCTCCAGTCCTGCGAGCTCCCACCACATCTCTGTTATTCCAGTCATGTCATAGTGCCGTGGCACTGCGAGGACTTCCAGGTCCTCCTGCTCGTTTCCCAGGCTCTGTGCATTCGTGTACAGGCACCTGCGGTGTCCAGCCGATTTGCCCTACTTTCTCAGGGAGAGTGAGGAGGCCTCCCCTGTTGCCCCCTCCTGCTTGTGCTTCCTCCAGGCCCTCTGGTACTTGGCCCGTTTCCCACAACTTCATGAAGACCATTGACAAGGGCTCCAAGGTCTCTGCCAGCTCCTTCAGGGATGAAGCTCATCCAGCCCTGCTGACGTGAATTCATTCAGACCCAACAAAAACTTTTGGACCGTCTTTTATTACCTCTCCCCTTGCTTACCCCGTTCCTTATGCAGATAATCCCTGTTAGGTGTCTGGTCGCAGCTTAATTTTTTCGTGAAGACTGAGGCAAAGTAGCTGGGGGGTAGCTCTGCCACCTTTGCACCTGCAGTTGGGCGTTCCCCCTGACTTGCTAGCAGGGGACCCCCAGCTTCCTTGCTCCTTCTTTTCTGGCCACCATCATGCCTTATAAAACCTCTCCTTGTCCTTAATCTCCTTTGCCAGGTGCAGCTCGTGCTCTGTCTTTGCCTCCCTGCCTTTGTGGCCTGCCCAGGCTCCCATTGCCTCTGTCTTTTCCCTTCGCATTCGTGACGTTTTACAAGCTCCTTGTGCAGCCACGTTGGTCTCCTGCTATTTTTCTTGTGCTCCCACCGTGCCGGGACAGTTTCTTGTTGGGCTTCCAACATTGTGCCCTTTAAGCTCCCAGCCTTCCTGGGCACCTGTCCCCAGCATTGCAGATCTGGTGGCGCTCGGAGACGCTCGTTTCTCTCCTCCTCTCTTTTAGGACACACTCTGATTTTTATTTTCTGCCTTAAGCAGAAGGAGATGGATGGCTTGTTCCTGCGTTTCTCTGAGATGAGAGGTCCCTGCCTGAGGCCTGCTGGGCAGTTTTGCACCCTGAGCAGCAGTGGAGCACGGGGCAGCGGCTGCTGTTTGTGCTCCCCCCTGGCCTCCGAGGCTGACAGCCCAATTGCCCCCCCTTAGTTATGCTGCTGGTTACTGAAGTTACCCCAGTGGATGGACCTGTAAAAATATAATCTGCTGTGCATCCTTGCGGGCAGTCCCCCTCACGAGGAGGGGGAGAAAATCTCTGCCGTTCACACGATATTGGTGCATCTGCCTCCCTTTCTCTCTCTTGCCCATGAGTTTTGCCTAACTCCTGTGTGCTCCACGCAGCGATTCCTTTTGCCTCTGTTCATCCCCTCTCTGCTTTGCCTTAGTTGATTCCCTTTTGCTCCTGGCAGGGACTCTTCCATTGGCACGGCTGAGCTTGTACGCTGGCACCGTCCCTGGACACTCCTCCTGGAGACCTCTTGCTCAGAGTCTAGGGCGTGCAGCTCTCTTGGAGAGGATTCGCTGTTAAATAGTAGTCTTGTTTCTTCCCCCCGCAGCTGGAACCGTTTCTGATGCGGAAAGTAAAACCCGAAGCCGTGCACGCACGTGTTGGCTGTGCAGCAGCTCAGGAGGGAGGGGCACGACAATTTAAGCTTCACATTAGGGGGAAATAGTCTGGCAGTGAGATCGGCCGGACTCTTTTCAATGGTCTCCCAAAGGAAATGACAAAACCTCCTCGTCACTTGGTCGGTTCTCAACAACACACGGCGCAGAGCTGGGGCCTGGACGGACCCTCGAGGGAGAAGCACTGCCTCGCTGCCACTTGTCTGTCTAATCGCCCAGGCAGAGCGTTCCCAGGCCCTCGGCTGGCCTTCGAGGCCGCGATGCATCTCGGTGGATGGCGTCCGTTCGGAGTGAGGAGGGTCAAGGACCCCGGGCTGCCCCATCTGGGTCCCTTCCATCCAAGACGTGAAACAAACACATTCTTTCCTGCCCGGGGCTCGGACCCCTTTGGCCTCATCCTGCGCTCGAGTCTCCATGCCGTGTAGTGACTAAGCCCCTTCCTCTCTGTGTTCCCCTTGGCAGGACGGCACTCCCACCCTTGACCCCAGAGCGACCACGCGAGAAGCCCTGGGGAACAAGGAGTCGTCGGAGCGGCAGTGCCCAGAGGTGCCTTACTCCGCTCAGTGCTCGCCTCTGCCGCCTCGCACGTTGGCTTTGAATTAGCCCTGCTCGTGGGGCGCTTTTAATAGCGCTGCGAGTGAGACAGGGGTTGCCACACTTGATGCCACGGCAGGCCCGTGCACTTCTGTGGGCGAGGAGGAGTGGGGTTCCCAGAGCTCCAGCTCGGTCCCGACGCTGCTCGGTGCAGAAACCTGGGAATACCTGCTCTGAAAAGGTTCCCGCCGTCCAGTTACCCTGGGTCCCCAGCGTGCAGAAGCTGCATGTGCACAGGCCGCAGGATAACCGCACGCCTGTCTGCGTGCCTCTAGCCCTGGGCCTAGCTGGAGAGGGGGGCGAGGATGTGAGGATCATGCTGCGGCTCTGGAAGCCTGGGTTCGAGTCCCACCTCGTCCGGATGCGCCCCACGTGAGCTGGGACAGGGTGTTATCTTCTCCCTCTGTAAGGGGGGGTAACAATCTTCTCCCCTGTTCTCTGCCGTGCCTGTTTAGGCTGTGAGCTGTGGGGGTCTGGCATGATGTACAGCACCTAGCGCAGCGGGGCTCGCATCTCTGCGGCAGCAGCACAAAGACTAACCACCTCCCGTTTTCCTCGGAGACGTCCTGTCCTCTGGAGGCCTCCCTCATTGTACGGCATCTCTCTGCACCCGTTCTGGTTCGGGTCGTGCTCTGTGTAACCTAATCGCACGTTTCCCCACTTCTCCAGCCGTGCTCAAACCTGTTTCCTATCCCGCTGTCTTGGGGATTGGCTTCCTCTGCTGGACTGGCTGCCCCTCCAGCCAGCTATATATAAATAAGATTCTTTGCACATTCCTTCGTGCAGTAATCCTTCTGTTGCTATCTAAGGAGCCTAAGGATTTTTCCAAGTGATTGTGGCCAAAAAAATGTTGGCGTCCCCTCCAAGGCTACCTTCCTCCTGCGCGCGCTCAGGCTGCAGCATTGTGTATAAATAACCAGCGCTCGGGGCAGACTCTCAATGGCTAAGCCTGCTTTCCAGTCATTTAAGGACTGGCTGGTGAATCCGGATCTCGTTCCTGGACTTGGTTCCTGCAGAAACTCTTCGCTATCCCTGACTGCGGCAAGTCTCATGCTCTGCTGGCTCCCTCCAGGGCTGAGGCTCTCCCCGCTTTTATCTGATTACTCCAATGCCCTTTCTCCAAATTATTGCATCACGTTTTACCAGTCGTGCCATCTACTTTATAATGGAAGATCTGCTCATTGTGAATAAGGGGAGCGGGACTTGGCACTACATAAAGACCACAGCTGGGGTTTCATAGGAGTCCAGGGGAGGAATTTAGGTGCTCAGAGCATGGAGGGGGATCTGTGTGTGGCATGTATGCTAGGGAAATGGGCACCTAATGCCCCTGAATACCTTGAAACACCCGAGTGAGTGCACGGAGTCGTCCTGTGAGCAACAACCCTGACCCTTAATGTTGCAAATCGACGTTTGTCCGGTATTTCATGCATTTCAGCCCAGCCATCGATGCCGTGCAGTGGCTGGACCGCAGGAGAGGGGACCCAGCCCCATGGGACTTTCAGCTGCCGAGGACAACACGCCTGGGCTGTGCGGAGTCCCTGGGCTGTAGGTGCAGAATGGCCGCGCTGGTGCATTCAGTCTGAGGTGCTTTCACTACCCTAATATAGTATCAGGGAAAAATCGGCCCCTTCATTTTCATCCCCTTCTGCTATTAATGATCATCGTGACTAAGAGCCCCAGCCATGGATCAGGGCCCCTGTGCAAACCAAAGAAATAGGCCCCGTCTCAAAGGAGCTCACAGTTCGTAACCTCCCACCGAGATGCTACCGAATGCGTCTTTGCCTTGCTGCGGGGTTATTTTGTCAGCGGCTGACTCTTCCTACGTTCCCATTGTCAATGCTTGGTGCCCCTTCCTGTCCCTGCAAGGGATCTGGGGAGATCAGCAGCATTGTTTCTTCGTAGCTGTGGCTGAGGGCTGGTGTCCATTGCTCTCTGCGTGTGTAGACAGGTTTGGGAACCTTCCACGGGAGCGTGGCCAGCCCGGCCCGAGCTGTTATCACCATGCCTGCCCCCAAGTCACCAGGTTTTGAAAGGTCTTACGAGAAACGGATTCCTGCTTCTGACTCCCCAAAGGTGGGGTCCGACGTGCTTGTCGGGTGTGATGTTTGTCTGTCCTTCAAGCCCAGAAATGAGAGAGGACCATGATGGGAACCTCTGCATGTCCCTGCTCCTAGCACCCAGTCTCCCAGTCGTTGGCCCTGCCTCGTCCCAACACCCAGCTCACTGGCACTGCGTCAGCGTTGTTGACTAGGTCAAGAGGAAAGCTCTCCTTGGTCCCAACCTCCTTCCGCAGGGCACGCTCTTGTCTGCAGGTCCCAGCGTTGCAGCCCAGCACCACTGGCAGGAGGTGTCCACAAGGACCTTCCTTCCCCACGGTCGTTTTCTCACCCGGAAGAGTCTGATCCTCACCTTGGAGAAGTGTCCAAGGACCGTGGTAAGACCATGCCTCTGCCTTTTGGGCTGCAAGGTGTCTGGTCCTTTCATGCCACCCCATGCCAGGCAGCGTGTTAGAGGCAGGCAAAATAGATAACGGTGGGCACGTTCCCCAGGCTGGCACCGCCTCAATGGAAGTGGCGGTTCCCTCTGTCCTGGCTTGGTGGGAGGATGCTGCAGTCACTGGTATGTAACTTCCTTTTCAGCAAATGCTCAAGCTTGGTGCAGTTTGCAAAGCCTCGCAAGCTCATCAAGCGCTTGGGGCACGGGCATATGCTGTCTGCTGTAGGAGTGGGAGTGAGAACTGGCACAAACGTGGGTGAGGGGAAGGGAAGACTTGCCTCCCTGGCCTGCTGCTGCTGCTGCCACCGCTGTAACAGTGACATTAGCCCTGTGGCTGGGCTCGCCGTCAGCCAGCCCTGGTGCCCCATTCACGCCCTGAGCCCCTCTCCATGTCTACACCAAGGGCCATGCCTGCTCTGGTAAAGGCTCCCAGGGATGGGGCAGCACCGTTCGGCTCGCTCCACTTACCCTCTGCCCCCAAATGCATGGCTTGGTCCAGTGCAGCCCTGCCTGGCTCCTATGGCAATAACCCCTGACAGGGTGGGTTCCTGGTGCCCCTGGTAGCCTGTGCTGTGCTGTGTGTGCCCCCGAGGTATGCTGCTGGCAATGCACTGGGAAGCTGGAAGTGCGGAAGTGGTGGGTACCCGTGTGCAGCCTTTTAATCCAGTTCTCCGCAGGGAACAAAAGGTTATTTAGGAGCCAGGAGGCAGCCCAGCCTGCCTGGAAGCCAACTCCAGTGGGCCACGAGCGGCTCTGTAGGAAAGCTGGTCAAGCGGGGAGGGCGCTAGCCTGCCATGTGAGACCTGGGCTGAATCTCCTGCTCTTCCACAGAGTCCCGTGCGCCCACAGAGAAATGTTGAGGTACCCTTGAAGGGGCCTTGGTGTTGGGATGCTCCAGTCCCCTTCTCTGTCCTTGAGAGGAACCCACAGGCTGGACAAGGTGTCTGGGCTCCCAACACGGTGCATGGGGAGAAGATGCCCCAGATGAGACCTGACCCACACTGCATGCCGAGCAGTGACCAGAAACCCCATGGAGAGGCTGCAGGGAGGGATTCACGGATGACAATCCTCTCCCGGAAGCTGTGACCGGGCAGAAAGGAAAGCAGCATTCACTGGAGGCGGGAAGCAAAAGGCAGCCTGACCCTCCAGCTTGGTGGGGCCACGAATCCTGGGTTCTCGCCTGATTCCATCCCAGGCTCCAAGGCCAATTTCTGTATTTTACCCAGCAACTGCTTAGTGTGACATGCAATAGGAATTTGGCCCCTTAGAGCCTGAGCAGCTTTTGCAAATGGAGTTTGGGCTCCTAATTAGCCAGGCGCTTTCAGGGTGTTACCTCTGGAGAACGCAGCCGTCAGGAGAGAGGCTCCTTTGTCTTTGGGGTGGGAACGGGGGTTTCTTCTCTGAGTAACTGTGGAGGATCCAAAGGATGAGTGCTGGGGCTGGCAGTGCAACACGAGCCTTTTTCTCTGCTCCCTGAGCATGAATTTGGCTACCCATAACTTTGTCTTGCAGTCCAGACCTGCATTTTCCAACCGACTGCCATGGGCTGTAGGCACACGAGACGTGTCCGACTGCACGTGGCTCACATTAATCTTGCACGTTCTATATATATATATATATATATATATATATTCCTTCCTGGGTATTTATACACTTCTACTGGCGCCGCCTTGGGCCCGATCGCGCAAGCATTGGAGTCACTTGACTCCAGTGGGTAATCCTCTGGGCTCAGCGGCACCAGACTCTTGAAGAGTAGATCCAATGCCTGCGTGTTTGCCTGATCAAGCTCTTCGGCATCCAGCTAAATCTGTATCTCATGATATCTCCCTCTGGCAGCTGCAGTGCTGGTGACATAAAGACCCTGCTGTCATTGCACAAGGGGAAATGGTCCCCGTGGCGCGAAAGGGCCCGTTCTCTGCAGCCATCGGTGCAGGCTGCTCCATGCTTGCTCTTTCAGAAGAGAGACTGTCGCTGGAAGGAAAAACCCTTTCGTCCCCTCTGCAGACCGCAGGTGCGCGCCGGCACCTCCCAGAGCGCTCACCGGCCTGGCAAGCTCCAAAGCCAATTCAATGATGGCAGGTTTTCCAAGAAACATTTCTGAACAGATTATTCTTAAATGGCGTTTAAAGGTTTCCTGCTGCTCTCGGGCGTATCTGTGCCATTGTGCCCTCAACCCTAGCTTGCCGAGTTCAGCCCCTGTCCCACACTTCAACTCAAATATAGCAAAAAGATGCCTTAACCCGAGCAGGTACGAAATTCCAGCAGGAAAACCACAGCAGGTCCAAGTTACTTCTCTGCCCACCTTGCTTTTTCAGGGGCTCGGCAGCCTGGGAGGAGGGGACAGCCAGGACTGTTGTCCCACATCCTGCCATTTCTGGAGGCCTGGCCCAGCTCCAGTGTGATGGATCACAGATGACTTTGACAAATCCTTCCTAATTTTTATGTTTATGTTTGAACCCTGCTGCAGTTTTACAGCTGTTGTTGAATACGCTGACACTTCCCAGAGAGCAGGCAGGCTCCGGAAGTCATGCGGGATGCGAACGCCAGTGAGGAGGCATTGCTCGGGGCCTGGGTGTCTGGGCAGCGCTGGGGTCGTGCCAGGGCAGGATGGGGGAGCCCTAGCAGGAAGGTCCTTTAGAGGAGTCCTGAGGCTGCTGTTGCTCGCACTGGAGGCTGGTATTCTCCACCGCCCTCTTGGTGAGCGCAAAGGGAACGTGCGGTCTCTTTGCTCTCAGCTACCCACCCAGCACCTCCGCGTAAGTGAGCCGTAACCCCAAATCCTCCAGCACGTGCCATACCAATCTCCCAAGAGCCGGTCAGTCTGTGTCTGGATGGCCGTGGTGTGATGCAGTCGTCTTGCTGTTCTCCCACAAGACGGGGATGGTGCTACGTGACCCTGGATTGTCTGAGGAAAGCGAGCCCACCCCGAGGGTCTGGCTGGTGAGAGTAAGGGAGTCGAGTTCCTCAAGTTGCTAGCTGTTTGCACGTGAAAACCAGACCGTGATGCGCGGTGTTAAAGCCCACCGCAGCCTTTCAGGAGAATGCACTCGGGCTATGAGAGCTGCCTGAGTTTGCCCACGGCCGCCGGGTCCTGCAAGAGCCGCTGGCGGCTGCGTGCAGCAGCAGTGGTGCAGCCCCGCCACGGACCAGTCCTGATACTCGAGGCAGCGTGCGGAGAGCTCTTCTCCAGAGCGGGGACGACTCGAGCAGCATTATCGCGGACCGCTAAAATGACGTGAGAAACAAACATTCCTGTTTCCTTTTATAGAGCCCAAATTACAGATGGCTCCTGTGTTTCCAAGGCCGGCTGGACATGCTGGCCTAAACAAAATCCCCGTACCAGCTTATTAGCGAGCTCCTGGCAGGGACGTCGGCGTGAAGCGCGGAGGAATGTGGTCAGCTAGGCCAGGCTCAAAGTGCAGGGTTGGCATTTGCTGGGAAGTGAGAGCAAGACGGGGCAGGAGGGGGCGATGAACTCCAGAAACAAGGGGTCAGGTCTCAGCTGGGACAAATCCGCGCCAGCCCACAAGCTTCGCTGGAGGACTGCTCTGCACGTGTCCTTTCACAGCATCTGATGAAGAGAAGGCAGGCATCTCTGATTTAGTTAGTCCGTAAGGAGCATCTCTACCCTGCTTATAATCCTTGATACCAGCAAAAAGACCAGCAACCCCCTGATACCTGCACAGGGAGAATAAAAATATTTGGAGGACTTTTATTCCAAAAGCAGGAAAAAAATGGGTGTCTTTTGCAATTGAAATAAGCCCTTTTGTGGTGGAAATAGAAGTGCACTCCCATCATCGCCCCGTCTTGGTTCTCATGTCCTAGCTGTAAATACCAAGAGATCCTGTCACATTGGGGTCTACCCTGAAAGCTAGCAGAAGCGCTGAAGTCAATCACAGCACAGAGATGGGAACAGTCTCTAATCCCCTGTTTAGTCAACAGAGCAAGGAAAGGTTTGCTTTAGCAGCACGGGGAGGAATTTTCTGTGATGACTTTCAACGTGTCCTTTTAAAACTGCAAGACAAAGGAAAGTCCTGCCTTGGGTAGAAGCTTGTAAAGAGGTTGAGAGGAACATAGATCAAATATCGTGTCCCAGGCTTGACTCGAATATCTGTTGTACTTTTGTTAGCTCCACGAAGGATCTCACAGCTGGCATTGTGGAGACCGGCGGCTTCAGACAAGATGAAAATCTTTCTGACAGAGTGTGAGCGGCATGGTTTTGCTTTTACGGCTCCTGTTTTCCATGCCGCATCCCAGATTCGACTCATAAACCTGTTCAAAAGCCCCAGTCAATGTGGTTAATCTGCTGGGTCGCTAACGCTCTTCATCCTTGTCTTCCAGGTGGTTTTTCACTGGGCTGGGGCTGAAACGCAGGAGCGCGGTGTCTAGCGCTTGCCAGCGCTGACTTGTCCGAATGCTGCCGGGCCTGGTTGTAAAAGGGGGAGCATTTCCGTACGTGCACGCCAGCCTCCGGTACAGTCGCTGTGGTGTAGAAGGGATCCTGCTGGGACTTCGCACGGAGACGATGGAGTCTCTGGGGTGCATGTCCTGTCTGTTAAGATGCAGCACATCAGCACAGCTCCGTCGGCTTCAGGTTATTCCCAGGAGAAAAATCAAACTGTTGTTGTTGCTAGGGCTGGATCCAGCCCTCAACAGCCGCTGCAGCTGCGAGAGGTCAGGTGAGGCGCTGCAGATGTCCCCTCTAGGAGAGGGAATATATCATCCCCTCCACCTGGTATCCTGTGAGGCTGCCCAGGGCTGCTGGTTCAGGTCACTTGGCCCTGCCCTTTTCCCCCCAGTGCACACCTGGGAGTGACCTCCGGGCGCGTGCTCGGCATGTGCTTTTGCCCTTGCTCCTTCGGGGATGCAGCACTGTGGTGGAGGGAGGTCAGGGAAGCCTGGGAGCCCCTCAGGGGAATTAGCAAATGATTGCATCACTCTAAAAGGCCCTCATCTTCTTCTGGGATGCCCCAACATCTGTCCAGCATTGCATTTTCCTAGCCAGGGCACTCTTCTTGCTCATGCGTAAATGATTAAGCTGCTTTGGGATGGGTTTTCTCTGGGGAGGGAGTGAGGGACATCACATTTTCCTATGGTACAGACCATGTTTTAGCAGTGAAATGGCCTTGCAGGAGAAGGAAGGGGAGGTAAATCCAGGCCCTTATGAATGGCAGAAAAAGGGTCTAGGAGACAGGCTCGCCTAGAGGACTTGGCAGTGGCCTACCCTTGAGCAAATTACCCACTTCCCTGTTTGTGCCTCAGTTTCCCCATTTGTAACAGTGGGGATGATGACACTGACCCGGACCCTGGCGGGAAGCAGCTGGAGATGTAAATGTGAAAACTGCTATACAAGAGGGAGGCCAGGCTGCTGCCATGACCCCAGACCCACCTCCCACCTTACTTGCAATGCCACACTGTTTCAATGCAGACACGTAGCAGTAAGGAGGTATTTATTTAATGCACGTTTGCTTCGTGTTATTAGGATGTAGCAGCTAGAAACAAGGAGGGAGAACAAACAGCATGAGACCAGTGGGCACTGTCCGGGGACAACCAGCAGGGCCCTTGTCTGAGAAAAGCCCTGCTCCAAAACATTTGGTTTGTAAGAAGATCCCTAGGAGATGTCATCATGAGTCCTTTTTTGGCCCCAGGGGATCTCCTAGGCAGTACTGGTGCCATGCCACAAAGTGCCAAGGTAATTACCAGGCTGCACAAGTGTGGAGTTGGGGACGGAGTCCGAGGGTTTATGGCAATCTCTGCCCCAGCTGCTCCGAAGTCCCTGGAAGGAACGTGGAAGGAGACGTTTTCCGGCTATGCAGCCCGGCTGAGCCCAGCGCCAGCTAAAGCACCCTGGCACGCCTGCATGATGGACAGCGGCTCCTAGAGAGACTGGGTGGGGGTCAGGCACTGCTGGCTCTCCATTCGCAACGATGACGACTTCCATGAAGTTTTGGCCCGGTGGGGATGAAGTCACAACAACCCTAACATGGATGGGTCTGTGTAGCAAAGGAATCAGGCACGCATAAGAAGGGAGGCAGGAGAGCCTATTTTCCAGCTGGCTGTTTTTTGATCCTTGGCTTTTAATGTGTATTGATGTGTCTGTTGTGTGAAACCGTGTCTTTGGCGGAGACCGAGATCACCCAGTTGGAAACCTGTGAGTTACGGCGCAGGGGAATCCTCCGTGTGGCTGCTCGGCACTGCCCCACATTTACCTGCTATCAGTCGCGTTAATGGGCCGGCCCTTTTGGTTCAATCCGAGTTTCCCATTTCGTACCTTGTTTGGGGGACCGTGAGTTCGTGCCTGCAACGGCCCAAACTCCCTGGCTTTGACATCAGAGCTGGTAAGGACCACGGCACGTCGACATTTCCTCTGGGTGCTCCTTAGATCCTCAGGGTGGGGGGGTGTTCATTTACAGATCTGCTTTTTAGGACTTTTGTATTTTCCAGCCATGAACGTGGCCTGTGAAGCCTCAAGGATGGAGAGCAAGATGTCTGTTGGCACGCTGGGTATTTCGCACTCTTGCCTTTACCAATCCATGTGCAGACGCTGAACGGCAAGAGGGCATTGGCTAAGGCACAGCAGCAGGTAGCATTGCCTCCTGATCCAGGCATCTGCTGGAGAGGGCACATCTGGTCGCTAATGCCTACGCAATGGGCGGCACCCCTGCATCTGCTGTGGAAAGCTCTCCAGGAGAGAGCTGTGATTTATGTGCTGTCGCTGCTCCTGGAGCCAATTTGGGCCTCAATTCTTTCTGGTGCCGTGGAACTTCCTGCCTTCTAAGCCTCTGCAATGCAGGCGGTTTTAATCCCACTCATTATCAACGCTTTTGGGAGTGGACATTTAAACAGGAGCAGAGTGTCTGTAGCTCCAAGTTCTTTTCCTGTGCAGCTGGTCTGAGCCCTCACTCATTCTCTTCTTCATCCCTCCCCTGCTTCAATGGGATGGTGAGACTGTGTCCTGAGAGCTCTAGAAAATACGGTTTATTTCGAGCATGCTGAGTCTGTTGTTTGCTGCAAAAGGCAGGGCACTGAGCTCCTCCTGGACACCCCTTGTTCTGAGGTCATTTGTGAGGAAGACAGTTGCAAAGAAAGCTATTTTAATGTTGAAAGGAAATGGTGTGCTTCTAAGTTTAACCATTTGCATGGTGATAATTTTTTCCAATACTTGCCCGTGAACTACCCGCTCACGTCAGCTCAGGGGCCAGCCTTTGGGTAGCACCATTCGGAGGTGAAGTGCAAGTATTGTTAGGGGTTGGGGCAGCTCTGCACTGCCACCACCCCTGCTGCTGCCAGATGCTGGCTCTGACCAGGCTGAAGCCCCACGCCCCGCAGTCAGTGCAGAAATTGAGCCCCGGTTGCTGCCAGACCCTGGCTTCATCTGGGCTGCAGCCCCATGCCCCACTGTCAGCACAGAAATCTAGGGGCGCACATGCACCCTCTGCCCCCGATGCATCTCCAACGGCACCGCTTCCAGCTGTGGTTGAAGCTTCATGCTGGATCCTTGTGCAGCTGCTGCTGTCACGCGTCCAGCCAGGTGGCTAAGGCTAAATACAGCCAGGTGACCACATAGCCTTCTTTATAACTTGAGTGTCAGGGAAGAATCAAGGTCAAATAAAAGCAGGGGCACTTCAATGCCCTGGTCTAAAAAGCCTCATCTAAACCTGCTCACAGGAGCTCACTGCAGCCAGCCCAGCGCTACATGAGAAATGCTGCAGGGTAAGTGACTGTGGATTCAAATCTGCTTCTCCTGGGCTTTCTGCTCCTATTTCCAAGGGGATAAAACCATCATGCTGAGCAAAGGTGGTGGTGCTAATCAGCTTTTATGGCACCTTTTTTCCCTAGACATCCAATGCCCCCGGGGCTCTTGCCAGCCAAGCTGCTAATGCAGCTTTACTTCATATCCGAGTTGCACTGCAGCCTGGCAAAACCCTCAAATAATGACCTGCAAACTCCGGTTCCAACAGGAAGGTTTTGCAGGTCAAAAGAATTGAATGGAAATGCCTCTAAGCCGAAAACTTCTGGGGACACATCTCCTGCGAGATTCACGGTCAGGTAAAATCAACATGGACAACAATGTGCAGAAGGGCCCATGCTAAGAGAAAATAGTGTTGTTTAAACTCCAGGACTGAAAGGCAGGAAATCCAGGTTCTTCCTATCGCTGCTGTTGCCACAAGCTTCTCTTGGCCCTGGAGTAAATTTAAACCTCTCTGTGCCCCTACAAAAGTAGGAATTGGAACCCATGGGATGCCGTTGCATTCAGTTCCTGCTCTTTGCAAATAGTTTGGGAACCTTGCACAGCGTAGAGGATTATCTTCTAGGTTGAATGTCCTCTGTTCAGCCGGGTTGTTAATCACTTGGAAGCCTGGCACTGGAATCTGTTTGCAGAGCCCACGTCTCAGGGCTGTTTGCTGTGCCTGGGCTGTTAATTTGCTTGCATGCTAGATTACATGCAGGCAGAGGTGACCTCAGCCTGCTCCTAAGATGCCTACATGAGTGCTTTGTTTTCTTTCCACTCCTTAAAGGAACAGGGTTTCTCCCAGCTGAGCCTCTCCAGAGTTTATTCTTTTGACTGCTCTGACTTCAGCAAACTATTCGTGGCCGTTCTGCAAAATTTTGATGCCTTTGAATCAAAAAATGGGGGGAAGCATGCCATTTCCATGTTTCATGATGTTTTTGCTCAATTTAAAATCTTCCCTCATTGACCCTCCAAAACCTGAACCCCATCCCTGCCACTCTGCAGCACACCCACCCCAACAGAGTGGACACCCAGCTCTTCCTCCGGAATAACACAGGGCTTTCCTCATCTCTCCGGCTCCACACATCAGAGTGCCCTTCATCACCGGCTGAGTGACCCCCGTGGCAAAGGGGAAGACGGTGCTGACACTGCTGAGGCCAGAGGTAACCTAGTTGGGACTGTTGATGTCACTGGAAAGAGTCTCCTGACATTTGGTGGGTGCCAGTTGCCTGGTTCCTCACCAGCATTGCCAGGGGCCAGAGCGACGAGCTTCTAAGTCTTCCCACAACGTCTCTTCATCTTCATCAGAAGAGAATGGAAACGTGACTCCTCCAACTCAGTCCAGTGGCAGTTTCCATCCGACATCACCAAGGCAGAAGAGGTCAGCAGCGGCCCACGCTGCTCCCAGAATTCATGTAAAAGACGTCACAGGGAAGCAACTGGGCTCTGAAGGCATTGCCCAGGGTTTTCCATGACGCTTCGGTTCCTGAATAGAAGGGACAGGGGAGGTGAGTCCCCAGCCTCTGGTGCAGTCGCTCACTCCAGCGGCTGTGACTGGATCACCTCTGCCACAGATGGCTGGTCCCAGGCATGGCAAAAATGTGCTCTGAACGGCACTTATTTTTGCCTTTGGAACACATCAGATTGCATCAAGGGTCAGGTATTTTCGAAAGCTTTTACTGGGGACGATAGGCCTGGAATCCCCTACAAGGCTGTGTGCCCTGTCCAAGTCCACATTGCACAACAGGGCACTGTGCTCTCCCCGGGGGTTTAACTCAGCAGATCTTTCACAAACAGAGAATAAATACTTCGAGCCAGAGCCATTCCTGAAATAGAAGCTTGTTTTCCTCGTTGCTTGACTGCAGTCATGAACAACTGCTCTATCTAAACCAGAGAACATTGTCCCGAGCTTCTCTGCCAACTCCCTTGCAAAAACAGGCAGCATCCCGCTTCACTAGGTCAGTGCTCCCAGAGAAGGGAAGCAATCCCTTTAAAACATCAGCAGTCCAACTCCTGTTAGTTCATAGGTTTTTAATCGCAAGATAAACCCCAGAAACGCACGCATTTCAATTACATGCGTATCGATCTGAAAAGCGGATATGTCCATCACAAATAAGAAGCCATAAAGAAAAGAAAAAAAAGGAGAGGAGGGGGAGAACAGGCAAAGATAAGTGTGCAAGGAGTTTAAAAGGCTGCAACTGGTTTGCCAAATATTCAAAAATAATCTCTCCAGATTCCTTTAAGCTTCTCAGACCTGTTGCACCTCCCCAGATGCTAGTTGTGCTATTTCATTTATACCAGGGCTCCCCTTTTGGAGATGTCCTACTTCTCCCAGGGACTAGTACGTGTCACTAATAAGGTTTGCTGTGGGAATGCCATCGGGGAAGCGTTCAGTTTGAGATCCAGGGGCAGGAACCCAGGAAGACGCAGGTTTGCCAAAGGTGTCAGTGCTGTTGGCAGCCTGGCTCTGTAGATGCCAGAGATCAAAATTCAAGCTTGGGTTCTGGTTTCCCTGACAGTAGCGCCTACGCCAGAGGCACTTCTACAGCTGCAGTGTAGTGAGGACATAGCCGAGCTACCTTCACAGTGGCTGCGTGGGTATTTCCAGCAGTCTGATCTGGCACTGTGGAGCTCAGGGTGGCTAACAGGATCTGTTGGTCCCAAGAATCTGGGAATAAGCCTGCCACTTCTTCTCTCTGCAGAGCTTCCTTCCAGGTGATCTTTGCAAAATAGCGCAAAATGGTTCTTAAATGACCATCATCTGCCTCACCTGAAAAGTAAGCAAGTTCTGCCCACCAGTCCCATCTACCACAGCAACAGTGGAAGAGGACAGCTCACCACTGAAGGTCATGGGCACGAAACCCATCCTAGGAGAAGGGTGGGGAGTGAGAGAGGAAAACACTGTAAATGCCTTGGCTCTGGGTGCAACTGCTTCTAAGTTGCTGTGCTTAATGTCAGCATTTACACGGACACCATGCTTGTCATGTTACTGACTTGTCACCATCAGTAGATCATCAGGAAGGAGATAGGAGTGTGAGTCCTATGGTGATGGGCTCTGTATTAGATACCAAGATAGAGCAGAATAGAGCATTGCTTCTCTCCTTTAGCTGAAGCCTGTCTTGTTTGTGCAACGCGGGGCGAGGAGTGCTGGAATGCCTTGGCTTGCGAGCACCTCTGCTTCCCATCACAGCATTCTCACTAGAGGTGGCTGAAGAGCATTTATGAATAATTTATTTAATGAACTTTTTTTCACTGGCTTCCCAACAAACAGATGCTTGGCCAGCTCTGTGGATAATGGAGCAAGTCATCAAATAAATTATTTGTGAAATTATTTTGCTGACAGTCAGTGAATACAAAATCTATGGGTCATTTTTCTAATAACCCACTGCTGTCAACTGGCTTGGTTTCATTACATTTGTTGCAGGGTTTTTTTCTTAAAGCTCCAGCTCTCAGGCACATGGGACTCTCAGCTTTAATTAATATAAATGGTAGCCATCTTGCTTATAGAGAAAAGCTAGGAAAAAACGCCAAAAACTCAAAAATCAGGTGGTGAGTTGGTTTAAAAGTCATGAGATTTTAAAAAACAAATCTTTTGTTCTGTGGGGCCATGAGTCAAGATTTTGAGATGCTTGAGGTTGGTAATAAGGTATGTTTTGAATCAGCTTTCTTTTGAATCCCTGCAATTAATCATCTTCTAGTAAATGGCCATAACTGGCATTTATACAGCCCCTGGTAGCCAAAGAGCTCAACAAATTGATTACTTATAGGAATTACCTCATCAAAATGCAGCGCTCTCTGGGGTGGAAGATGGCAGCCCTTGAATAGTACATAGCGAGAATAATGCAATACAGACATTAAATATGCTCTTCTATGGTAATAATTGTAGGCAGACAGGATGTGGAATTTGACTCGAGCACTGAAGCCAGCGCCCCACTTACTATGGAGAATTCCATGGATTTTTTTTTAAAAGCCACAGAAAGGTTTTAATATTTCAAACAAAAGCCAGGACCTCCATCATGTCGTCCCTTCAATACCAGAGTGGTGAGGATTACTTGTGTATATTATCAGTGTGCCTAGTAAAGGATCCTGTGATGCTAAGGGCTCTACAAACAGAAGAAAAGGACTTGATCTCCAAAGACTTACAGCTGAAGAACAACACAAGAAAACTGGATCCGAACAGCAGAAGTATAAGGAAAAAGTGAGGCACTAGTCAGCAGGTGTTGGTCTCAGCACAGCAGCAGATTTGTGTAGGCGTCAATGCAAAGGAAAGCTGAAAAGGAAGTTAAAGGTGGGTAATGGATCTGCTTTGCAGATGTTTGCAAAGCATGGAGGTGACTGAAGACCGAAAAAGAGAGGAGGGAGACCAGGATCATGGGCCAGGCAGAGGCGGGAGATGACCTCTACTAGAAAACAAGAGGCACTAGGTTGCGTGTGGAAAAGTTGTGAAGGGCCCTGAAAGTGAAGACAAGCATCTTCTGTGAGAGCGAGACTGTAGAAAGACATGAAAAGGATGGTGATATGGTCAAAGCAACCAGCCAGGGAAGTGATCTTCACAGCAGCCTTCTGAATGGGTATGAGAGGTATGAGACCTGAGCAAAGGCATTGTGGGAATAGAGAAAGGAGCTGAGAGTGTCAATCCTGCAGATGGAAAGAAAAGGCTGTATCCTAGAGTTATTTGGAAAGAATCCACAACATACCTTGGAAACGAAGACCTAGAAAGAGATCTAAGTCAACTCTGCAAGGTTTGAGTGACAGTGGTGGTATCCACAGTGATCAAGAAAGGAGGCAGTGAGGACAGGGGAGGTGGGAAACTCTGTTTTAGCCATGTTGAGCTTGAGCTGACAGACATCCACAAGGACATTTCAGAGACTGGCTGAGATTTTTCATTTGGATCTGAGACTGGTCTGGAGTAGAGATCTGAGACCTCTGCAGAGAGTAGCTGGAATGGTTCTTATACCTTTGTCCTGTGTTTCCTAAACTCATGGGGCTTATGCTCCACTATAATGAAGCCCAGCCACTCTTGTGCCCCTACTTCCACTGCTGATTCCTCACCACCAATTGCCATGTCCCCTCCCTAGAAACCTTCTAAGCCCCCTGAAAAAGGTTGCAGTCTACAGTATGAGAAATGCTTCCTGAGTCCAATGTGGTCCAGGGAAAGAGGGCTGGTGGTGGAGAACTGGTTTTACTCCCCAACTAAAAATTAAATTAATAGCCCAATGTTAATTTTTCATATTAATAAGTGCTGTAGTTGCCACAGCGATGTTCTGCTGCTGCACGGAGAAGAAAGATGGTTCGTGTGACTGAGTGGGAGAGGAATGTGTCTGTCTGACAGATCTCTGCAGATGTGGCTCAGTCTGTTAAATGGTTTGAGAAGGCTGTGTTCGAGCACTGGAATAGCGCTGTCGCTATCGGGGAAGAGAGCAACCGACTGAATCCTGAGCATGCTTTCCTTCAGCACACAACAAGAAGATTTCTGAGGCTACTGGACACTTACATTTAGCACCAACAAGATCCAATGGCTGGAATCTGAAGTCAGGCAAAAAAAAATGCATTTGTTTAACAGCAAGGATAATTAAGTGCAGGGAAGAAAGGGATTTTCTGTCATGCAAATTCTTTAAATCAGGATGGAGCCTGTTTCTAATGCTGCTTCAGACAGAAATTGTGGGCTCAGCCCAGGAATCCCTAAGATTCCCTGTATACAGTACTGACCAAATTAGACACGTCCTTCCAGCCTCTCAATCTGTGAATCTAATGGCTCTTTGACCCAAGGAGGCTCAGAGGGAGCCCCCAACTAATTCCCTTCTGAGCAGACATCAGCACTCAATGCTATAGCATTCATTATTTGGGAGGCAGTATAGGAAAGGCAACACATGTGGTCACCATATGAGAGAAAACCCACAAGATAAAAGACAACATGAAGATTAACTTGAGCAGAAAAATGATATCTGAAAAAAGAAAAAGAAAAACAGTAGGCAGAAGAGCCATTACAGCTATTTCTGAAGAACAATTTATTTAATTTGGCCCTTTTCTTCTGTTTCTGAATTGTCTGTGATGTGGAAATGCTGGAGGGATTTTTAAGGAGGGCCACAACAATGATCTCTGGGACTGGAAAACAAATCTTACAAAGTGAGATTTTTAGGAGCTCAAACTATTCAGCTTGTCAAAGAGAAGGATGAGAGGGATTTGATCATTGTATGCAGGTACTTGCGCATGGAAAAGGCATCTGATAGCGGGGTACTTTTTAACCTTTCAGACAAAGGTATAATGAGACCCTACAGCTAGAAGCTGAAGTCAGATGAATTCAGCCTTGGAATTTGATGTGATTTCTTAGCTGCAATGGTAATTAAACAATGGAAAAGCTTACCAGGGGAGGACATGGATTCACTATTGCTTGGCTCTTTAAAACAAGATTAGATATCTTTTTAAAAATCTATGCTTTAATTCACTTCCTGGGAGAATTTTATGACCTGTATCAGGCTGAATAGTGGCAGCTTGCAGTCTTTGTCTGGCCTGGAATCTGAATTCCTGCCTTCATCCCCTTACTATGTGGACCATTTGGAAAACAGGTTTGCTTCTATTACCTTCAAAGAGCTCATAATACTAGCAGCTCTGCATTATGATGGCTTACAAGAAGCTTCATGCTTCAGAGCTTCAGGTAGTCACCAACAGGGATCGTTTCTCCAGTCCCTAATTAGTTAGATATATCCTGGGGGTTTTTTTCCTGCATTCCTCTGAAGTGTTGTAGATTGACCATTGCTAGAATCAAGACAGGATGAGGTTAAGGTACTACAGCAAAATCTCTGTGTCTGCACCCCTATAAGGAGTGTCTTCTTATGCTGGATGTTATATTGATCACCAGATTTGGAACCAGGAAGGAATCTCCTCCTAGATCATCGTGGCAAGGACTTGTTGGGGAAAGGGAGAAAGAGGGAGAGGGAATCTCACTTGCCTTTGCAGCATGGAATGAGTGCCTGCTGGAATCATCTAGGCCAGGGGTGGACGTGATGGACCCAACTTTAGGCATGGGTGCTGCACGTAGCATGGGCAGTTTGTGTGCACAGCACTAGGAAGACTTGGACAGGGGACAAGGAGCAGAAAATAGTGGCAGATCAGGCCAGGAGCACAGGGAAGGGAGCCCAGGGAAGCGCAGCTGATCAGGGAGATGAAGCAGATTGAAGTGATGCTTGGGGAGGGTGTGGTGCTAATTTGTGGCACATCTGGCAAAAAGATTGGCCTGCACTGTTCTATATATGTCTCGCCACTCAGTTTCTCTTGCTCTCTGTCTGTGGCACAATTTAGTCTCCTGAAGACCAACACACGAATAGTTTCAGATAACTGAAGTTTGAGGGTTTAGGGGAATCTGGGTCAAATGTGATGGCTGGGGATATGGAGGATATTTATTGGACTGGATGGTATGAGGGACCAGATCTTCTAGTTTACTTATCCTGGACTGTCGCAGCTACAGCGATATTCCACCCCTACTAGATGATCTCCGTAATCCTTCTGGTCCTGAATTCTCGGAAACTAAGAAGTATTAAGAGTACTTGGCCAGATACTCAATGCCAAATATCTGAGTTGCACCATGTGTTTTCCGTTCTCTTTTATAATGAGCAATAATACCTGAAGAAACCATTAGAGATTTGAATCTCTGGGGAAAGGGGTATGGGACCCTTTTACAGAAACAGCCATAGAAGATAAATGATCCTGGAAAATTAAGGTATTTGAAAACTTTTCCTTACTTCCTTTGCACAAGAAAAAACATGACATCTGACTGAGCTGCTGAGGGCTACTGAAAAGTGCTGCACATGAGTGTTATTATTATTATTATTATTACATACATGGCTGTGCATTTGAAAACGGAGAGGCAAGTACTAGCTAGATTTATTGTCTTTCTAGTAGACTTTGTCAAGATTGAATAATTAAAGAATCATTTCTATTACAGTAGTATGTACAGGCACTGATTGTAACGAAGGCCCAGTTTTGCTATGTACAGTACAAAATATAGTAAGAGAAAGTCTGTGCCCTAAAGAGCTAAAAGAGACAGATAGGTGTTTTGCAGTCCAGTGCCTTTACCACAAACCATGCTTCCTTCCTGTTGCAGGGCTACTAAATAATCATAAATATATAGAGTCGTGAATATGGTTGATCACAAGGATAAAAGAACCTATTCAAATATTCAGGTGAGCACAATCAATCAAACAAGCATCAGTAAAACAGAGAAATGAAAAAAAAGGACTAGATTTGACTGGACAAGATGACTAGCTGGATTTAGCCAGCATATTCACAAATTACTATATTTGCTAAACTGGTCAAGAAAATTATTTTCTTTAGAAAATACCAAAATCAGCAAAATGGAAGCTTTTTGAAGTAGTATTTGCTTTGATGGAAGTTTGCAGGGGAGGTTTCTTTGCAATGGGCTGGTATATCTGCTCAAAACAAGAATGAGGGAGAAAGTGGGCTAGGGTAGATGGGATGCGGAAGAAGTCCCTACTTTGAATTGGGCCCTAGCAGAGGTGTAGCAGGGCAACTGTGTGCCAGGGCAGCCATGCTGTACGGTGCACCACTGGCTACAGGGGAGCCAACTGCAGTGCCCAGGGCTTCAGGATGGTGCCAGGTGCTGCTCCCCACTCAGTTACACTGCTGGGCCCTAGTCACTAGCTATGCTGGGTTGGGTCTCTCTCAGTCTTTCCTGGCTCGAGGCAAGGCAGGGTGGTACCTTACAGATTAACTGGTTCAGAGAGGCCTGAGCTTTCATAGCCTGCAGAATACTTTGTCAGATACTGCCTCCCTCCCTCAGTCTTTCCTGTTGGAGATGTTCCACTTTTGTGTGAACAATTTCAGAAGACCTTGATTTTACCCCAGCGTGGAACAAACCCAAATGCCAAAACTTCGGTTTTCTTGTGAACTGAAACTGGTTTTCCAGATGACTGTCATGTTCACTCGGTTCTAATCTGTAACGCTGTGTACTTCTGATATCCCATGCCAGTCAATTGCCAGGAAATAGATAGTGCAATTGCCACTTTTCCCCTCTACAACCTTCAAGAATAAGTTCTTCATGCTGTTGCTGACCAGTGTTTATATACTGCTTTCTCCCCCGCTACAAGATTGTGTTCCTTGTCAATCAGAGGCGGTGTAGACATACTCTTGTAGTTGGGAAAGCAGCAGATATGAACAGGCTGCAGCACTCCTGGCACACACACAGATTTGCAGAGGGAGGGTACTAAGGCTAAGCTACAATTCCATTGGAGGGAAAGTTTTCAACGGGCAGCAGAGACATTGTTAGGGAAGGAGGACCAGATCACTGTATTTGTCAGACAGGCGTACATATTCCAGATTTCCTGGCCCATTTACAACTGCAGACCTTTCTTTTATATAATTATAATTACAATTATGAATACTGCTGGGTGCTCTAATTCCCATGCATGAGCTTTTTTAGCTGCTGTCTAAAAATATGCTTTGTACTGCTGTAGAATTTATTCCCTATAATGACTTTTTTGGAAATGTTTATGGGAGAGTAAAATGTGGTTCCGAGTCCTAATTGACTGATTAACATCTATAAAGCCCTTTGAAATCCACAGATGAAACATGCTATGTATGGGCAAAACAAACACACAAACAAAATCTTAATGGTATGGCATAGGGAGGAATAAGCTTAAAACCCAAAAAGTGCCATAGAGAGAGGCTTGCTTCTCCTCTCGCCTTTTTTGGATTTTTTCTGAAACGTTGCCCTTGAAGAATAAACTCGAGTCAGAAGGGGAATGTCTAGAACTGGGCAAGTTGGAGTGGTCGTGAACGTTTGTTAGGATTCCAATCAGCTATTCACTTTGACCAGGTCCATGCCCCATTAAGTTTGGTATTCATTAACATTAGAGTAAAACGAGCTTTTTGTTCATGTCAATAATTAGGGCATTGCTTGTCTCCATATAAATAACTGCATTTGCATGTGAATATGGGTATTCATGCCTATTCATTGCACAATTTTCCTGTTTTGGTTATCCAATCAGGTAACTGAAGCAATACCATATGATTTAGGTTACCAGTCACTCACTGTGAATAGCCAATGTGACTAGTTTGTGAACAGTACGTGAGCTGAAACTGGTTTGCATGAAATGGTTAGAGCACTTGCAAATAATATTTGAAAAATAAAAGCTTGTTCATGAACAGAAATGATGGACTCTGTTACTCTAATAAAGCAAACGGGGTAAAGAATTTGGCCAGATGCACTGCAGATAGTTATATTCTAAATATAATGTTTAATAGTGTCATAGAGAAAGCATTCTAGCTATAGTCAGAGAGAGAAAAGACAGAAGTCTGCGAGCATTTCAGGCTTGGTAGCTAAACTGCGGGCAGATCTGGTAGGTATCATTTATGTCTAAGTCTGTCTTGTGTTTCGGCACCTTATTTGGATATTGCTGCTTTTGAAGAGTGAGTAGTTCTTGCAAACAGTGGGAAGAACTCACAGCTACTTTACTGCCTCTGACGCAAGCGCCTTGGTTTTTCATTTGTGACCTTGCCTTTGAATTTCAGTAAAGAATTTGAGATAATGTCGACTGCGTATCTGCACACACATCAATAGAGCAACAGTGTTCTGCAAGCAAAGAAAAAGTATTTGGAAAAATGTCATATTACTGTTTATGAAAGCAGAGCACAAAACTGCATTGATCAGAGCTTTGCCCGTTTTAATTGAAACAGAAACTTGGAAGGAATATCCCTTTATATTATCATCCCGTTGCTTTACATTTGCAGCAACATACTATGATCCATTTTTTAAAATGGAGATTACAAAGCTGCTTCTTTTTCCTCAGTCATTTGTAATGTAAGCTAGGTCTATCCAAGTTTCAAAGGGGGGAAAAAGCAGTAGGTAGCGAGAGATCAAGTGGCAGTGAGATAATAGCTTTCATTTAGAGGCTACCCGAATATACAGTTGTAAGGATAGGAAGAAAGCAAAGGAACAAACATTTATAAAGCTATAAACGTCTAGCTTTACCATAGTAATTGTAAACATGCTGTAATAGATTAAAATCTCTATTGCAAGGTTATTCCTGCTCCCATTTCAGACAACAGAAAAACTGCCATTACTTTTAGCGGCAAAGAAACAAGTCTAAACTCCTTGTGAAAATATATTTTCTAAGACAGGGGTGTCAAACTTATCTGGCTCCTTGGGTAGGGTGAGGGCTGCTGGACCAGGCTGCAAGACAGACCAGAACTGGCCCCCTGTGGAGCTGGGCCTAGCCCACAAGCCACGCACAGCATGTACTAGCCCCAGGGCTTGCTGTGCATGCACTGGCACATGTGGCTGTGCACAGGGTACATACTGCCAGCAGCACGAGCTGAACCCAGCACTGCAGGCAGCACAGGATCCAGCCTGCGTGCTGCATGCAAGACATGTGGTGCTGTGTCCAGCCCACACTGCGTGCAGCACGTGGCTGGGGCCAACGCAGGTGCATGGGTTCAGGTCCAGTGACCAATGAGCCAGAACATATGGCTTCATGGGCCTAATATTTGATATCCGTGGTCTAAGACACTCCACCATACTGCCAAGGAAGTTGGTAGGGATGAAAATTTGGATATGAAAAGACACTAGAGATTGTCAGGAACTATGCTTCTTCATGAAAAACAGTGCATCCCTTTTTAACATCCCCTTTGAAACTCTTTTTATATTATAATTAAAGTTGTTCTGTCTGACATCCTTCTCAGGAAACCTCAAGCTATGTTTCCAAGTTGTTGCCTTGGCAAGAGACATGTATCATTGGGTGGAGAACTGCAGGAAGCAGAGAAGATCTTTGTTTCCCCCTACATCAGTTCAGACTCTTTAAAAATATTTTTACTAGTTCCTAGACTCACACAAGGATGGAAGGAGCAATTAGATTGTCTAGCCTCAGCTCCTTTATGGCACAGGACATTGACTATTACAGGCCTTGTAGATGATGTTTTCATCCACTACAAAATATGGACTGTGAACTATTTACTTTATAGCCCCCAAAGAGTGACAGCTAGCAATCACCTGTTAAAATTTTAGGTCTGGTGAAAAGCAGAACCATTTAGTTTGCGTGACAGAGGAAAAGCCCCTACTGAAGCAGACCACCCAGAGAAAAATTTAGCCTGCAACAAATGATAACAAAATGAATAAGTGGGGTGTGCGATGCAAACATTTGCTCAAGTTTTATATATGTAAAAATTCAAAAACAGCAAAGCATCAGTTTAGAATCTGCTAGCTTTTTAAATGATCTAGCTCTCTAGAAAAACTTTTTTTTAAATGATAAAAAAGGAAATAAAACAGCAGAAAATGGAAAGCCACCTGTTAAAAAATGTCACTGGAATGAAGATCCTATCACCGTTCCCATGAGATTCAGCAAGGACAAGTGCAAAGTCCTGCACTGAGGATGGAGCAATCCCCTGCACCGCTGCAGGCTGAGGGTGACAGGCTGGGCAGCAGCTCTGCAGAAAAGGACCTGGGGATGATAGGGGATAAGAAGCTGAATAGGAGCCAGCAGTGTGCCCTTGGTGCCCAGAAAGGTAATGGCATCCTGGGCTGCACTGGTAGGAGCATTGTCCACAGATCAAGGGCAGTGATTCTTCTCCTCTATTTGGCACTGGGGAGACCACATCTGGAGTCCTGTGTCCAGTTTTAGGTCCCCACTACAGAAAGGATGTGGACAAGTTGAAGAGAATCAGCAGAGGGTGACAAAAATGGTTCAGGGACTGGTGGACGTGTGAGGAGAAAATGAGGGAACTGGGTTTATTTAGTCTGAAGACAGGGTTGATTTAATAGCAGGCTTCAACTCCCTGCAACGGGGCTCCAGTTGCAGCAAGGGAAGCTGAGTTTGGATATTAAGGAAAAATGTTCTCACTAGGAAGGTGGTGAAGCACTTGGGCTACCCAGAAGTCATAGCATCTCCATCCTTGGAGGTTTTTAAGAGGCAGTAGACAAAGCCTTGGCTGGGATGATGTAGTTGGGGCTGGTCCTGCCTGGAGCAGCGGACTGGACTAGATGTGACCTCCCAAGCTCCCTTCCAGCCCTCATTGTCTAGGATCCTACAGCCTTTGAGAAACAGAGTTTCAACAAGCTCTATAGAAACCCCCCTTTTGATGCTGGTCCCATAAAACCACTTTAATCGTTATACTTAACATTTCTTCCCAGTAGATGATGCTTGTAGAAAACCAGCGCAGAGCTCGTCTATGCTAGAAGGCTGTACTGCTTGCAGCCTCCAGCATGGACAGTTGTGCCCAGACAGAAATGCTTACATTGCTTACTTACTCCCCTGTGGAAAGAGGAACAAATACACATGTAGGAGCCCGGGTTATCTGGGAAGCCGGGTGTTTATAGAAATGTTACTATCCTGGTAAACAACCACACCCAGCCCAAGGCAGCTGGAGGGGTCTGGTTATCCAAAGTGGAGACCTGCCTTTTCCTAAAGCCTGATATGTGAGTTTTACACTTGCTGGAGTCTGTAGGCCCTGTGCCATGCTACCGATATCAGAGGCCCCAACCCCTGGCCATGGCCCAGTACCGGGCCGTGAAGGGGTGGCTGCTGGTCCACAGGAGGGTCGGCTGCTGGACCAGAGTCCGGAAGTGAGCAGCATGCTGCGGACCGGCAGCTGTGGGTTTTATACTCAATATAAAAAAGGGTTGGCGGCTGGTCCACGATAGGCCGGTCACTTCTGGACAGCAATATACTGGTCCACAGTTTGCTGGTCTGCGGTCACTTCTGGTCCGTGGTTTCCCAGTCCGTGGTCTAAAAAGGTTGGGAAGCACTGACCTGTATTACACAATTCACTGGTGAAGCACGCAATACATGTAGACAGGCCATACGTTACCTGTATTATGTAATTCTCTGGTAAAGTGCCACACCGACAGAGAAGCGACGGCCGGATAAAAATGCCTCTCCAGCTCTACTCGGAGCCAACCCCCGATCAACTTAGGGCTTGAAAACGTGTCACAGCTCCAGAGCCGGTTTCTCTCCAGCTTTCGTTTGAACGCAGGGGCTCCAGGCACCGCCAGGCTGGTGAACACCTCCGCAGCTGGCCGGGCTGGGGGACGGAGGCTGCGCAGGAGCGTGGGCTCGGGTGTGGAAGGGCAGCGCCGGCGCGGGTACAAAGTGCTGAGAAGCCAGTCTGAGGCAACCACTTCCCCCCTGCACGCCGGCTGTGGCTGCGGCTTCCTCCGTCCCGCTGAGGCAGCTCCTCCGCACCCTCGTGGTCCTGAGGCGAGGGAAGGAGCCACTTTCACTTTTCCCTCCGCGCCCCGCGGTCGGCCTGGCTCTGGGGCAGCTGCAACGGGGCCTGCCCCCCGGCCGCCACCGCGCGCCGCACCTTTGCCTCAGCACCCCCTCAACGACTGTTGGGGGCACGTTTGTTCCCCCCCCCCCCATGACTGTTGTCCAACGGGGCACACGCCTCCCCAGTGACTGTTGGGGGCACACTTGCCCCCTTCAGTGACCATTGGGGAGCACACTTGTCCCCCTCATGACCGTTGGGAGCATGTTCTCTCCCCCACCCATAACTGTTGGGGGCACATTTGCCCCACCCCTCAATGACCATTGGGGGTACATTTGCCCTCCCATGACCTTTGGGGGGGCACACATCTCCCTTGTGACTGTTGGGGGTCAACACTCACCCCCCAATGGTCATTGGAGGCATATGTGCCCCCCCATAGCTGTTGGGGGCACACTTGCCCCCCTCAATGACCACCGGAGGCACATTTGCCCTCCCATGACCGTTGGGGTTCTCATTCACCCCCCCATGACCATTAGGGGCACATTTGCCCCCCTCATAACTGTTGGGGGTACATTTGCTCCTTGCCATGACCATTGGGGGCACACTTGCCCCCCTTGATGCCTGTTGGGGGCACACTTGCTGCCCCCCATGACCATTGGGGGCACATTCATCCCCCTCAGTGACTGTTGAGAGATTCACTCATCCCCTTCCTGACATTGGGAGCACACTCACTCCACCCCTCTCACTGTTGGGGGCACATTTGCCCCCCCTTCCCATGACCATTGTGGGCACCTTGCCCCCCCATGACCATTGGTGCAACACTTGCCCCCTCAATGACCATGGGGGGAACACTTGCCTCCCTCATGACAGTTGCGGGGGTGGGGCTCATTCACCGCCCCCCCATGACCCCTGGGGCCACATTCGCCCCCCTCACGACCCCTGGGGGCACACTTGCCCCTGCCGTAACTGCTGCGGGCACCCTCGCTCCCCCCGGTGACCGTTGGGGTCTCCAAGGACCGTTGCGTCCCGCCCCCCGCCGTATCCCGGATGTGAGCCCCGCCCCTCCCCCGCGCGCTGCCCGCTTTTCCATACAAGGGCAGCGCCCGCGGCCCCGCCCCCGGCCCGCCCCCTCGACCCCCGCCCTCCCGGCCCCTCCCCGCGCGGCGGCCCCCTCAAGCGGCGGCGGCGGCCGGGGGCGGGGGTGGGCGAGGCCGCTCTTCTCCGCTCGGATCCGCTCGGGACGGACGGCGCCTCCATTACCGCGGGAGCGGCACACGGCGCGATGGCCCTGGACGGCATTCGCATGCCGGACGGCTGCTACGCGGACGGGACGTGGGAGCTCAACGTCCATGTCACGGACCTGGGCCGCGACGTGACGCTGCGGGTGACGGGCGAGGTGCACATCGGCGGCGTCATGCTAAAGCTGGTGGAGAAGCTGGGTGAGGGCCAGCGGCGCCCCCCTCCCCCCGGGGGGCGAGCACCCCCGGTGCCCCCCGGGCACGTGGGCTGGGCGTGGGGAGAGTGGCGAGCCCCGCACCCCTGGGTCTGAGGCCGGGTTTGTAGCTTGTCTCCCGGGGCTCGACCCCGGTCTGGGTCTGGGCGCGGGGCAGCCTCGGGGGCTGGCGGTCGTGTTTCCTGCCTCCCCGCTCCGGTGTAATCCAAGCAGATCTCGGATAACAGCAGCCAGCCCCAAATGGCAGCGGGGGAAGCTGAGGTCGGATATCAAGGAAAAACTTTCTGACTAGGAGGGCGGTGAAACGCTCGGGCTTCCCGCGTCTCCCTCCCTGAGGGGGTTTCCAACCCGCTGGGGCTGGGATGATGTAGCCGGGGTTGCCCTGTGCCCCATCATCTGTAGGACCCTGTGAAATAACGTCTCGAAGCGGATTTCGCGCTAGCCAGAGACGACCTGATATTGCAAAACGCGGTGGCACTGTTAGGGACCGTAGGTACATGACCCTCCGTGGGTTACTGCTGACTGAAAGCTCAGCCAGCCCCTTATTTGCTGCGTGTCCGCACGTTGGTGTCGGCTCGCAGAACTGGACTTGGGGCAGGCGGAGAGCAGTTGTATGTGGTTTCTTGGGGCGAGTAGAAAACGCCTGATAGGAAAACCTAAGAAGGCAAACAAGAAAATCCTGTGCCTGGGCTGTCAAACATTAGTGACAGCATTGCAAGAGCACATTATTGAGTGCCTGGCATTGGGCATGCTAGATTAGGGTTTGCGCATGGGTTGAGTAGGAGGATGTTGATTTCTGGGAATATTTGCAGGGGGCTCCCCAGTTTTACAGATCATACTACTGACCCTATTTTTGAATCGCGGTTTATCCTGTAGCCTTCCCTTGAATGCATAGTTCTGCTGAAGTCGGTGCAGCTGTTCCTGAGCAAGACTGCAGTTTAGTCCACTGACTTCAATTCGAGTGAATCAGGGCTTGTCTTTGCGCTAGGTCCTTCAGCATCAGCTGGAGAGGAGTTGTGGGCAGCATCATGGTATCCCCATAACCTTGAGTTTCACACCTGGACAAAGGACCCATTTGTGTGAGCTACAGTGAAAAGGAAACCTCAACCAAGAGGTATAAAATAGCTGTCTTTACCAAAAAGCTAATGTCTTTGATATCTAGTGGGTAAATAGTTTTACAGTACCTGTCCTAACTGAGTACTCCTAAAACTCTCCGGTCACAATGAGCTAACACTTGGTCTGAAATGCTCATCAGTAATCACAAACTCGTATCAGTAATCACATTTTTGTTCCTGTAGCAATATGGCTTACACTGATTGATGTAATTGCCCAAATAAAATAAGTCTTACACTATATCTGATCTGATTTTTAGCTGTACTTATAAGTCCTTTCAAATAAGCTATTTGTGTAGCCTGGAAAAAATCCAGCCCTGCACAATACTAAGGTTTTGATACTGATTTATTAATTATCTGAAGTTGAAGGAAGGAAAAGGCAGATATAAATACACTGGCTTCAAAAAGGAAGCAAGTGTTTGTACCCAGGATTCTTGAGCTTGAGAGCATTGGCTCTATAGAAAATCGGTTTCAGTATGTTATTTTTGTGCCTTTGCTACAAAGGGATTTTCAGAAGGTGATTGTGGGGGGGTGGGGCTCAATCCAGTCAGCTTTCATAAATGGGAAAGCAAAACCACTGCTTATCATGTAATGAAATAATAATGTACCCTTTAGTCTCTGTGTTGTTTATAAGCTTATATATACAAGAATTTGAGACAGGAAGCTGTTTAAATGAGCCAGAGTGCTTTGGGACCCCCAGGTCAGGACAGTTGAAATGTCTTAAATGGGATGATATTTGTGCTAAGCTTTAAGAACCTACTGAAGTGCCTGGCTGAACTGGACATTTAATCAGTGGCTGATATTATCAAAAATACTTAATTCATATAATGATTGCCTTGTTTATATGGCATTTATTTGGATCCATATTTTTACACTGCATTATGCAGGGGAAATGGTAACTATCACATTTTAGATTCCAGAGAAAAGAATAGATTTCACATCTGCATGCAGAATTATTACTGTGGGCATACAGGTAGTGCCCCAAATACATTCTCTACTGAGGATGGTTACATCCTTAAACTTATTTTGTTTCTTGCATTGCTGTCCTACCCTTCTGCAGTTCTAATCTTGCTTTATGTAAGTTCTTCCCACCCTCTAATTATTTTTATTTGCTCTTTGAATTCCCTCCAGCCGGTCAGGATTTTTCTAGCACTGAAGTATATAGCATTGGGAGCAATGTTCCTTTTACAGTTGCATTACAATTATATAGCAGGGGTGTCAAGCTCATCTGGCCCTGTTTTCCCCTTCCACCAGTATATTTCCAGTATATCAAATCTGATGGCCAGTCCAGGACCCGCACTGCATGTGGTGCTGCTCCAGCTGGTCCAAAATCCTGGAATGGCTGGAGCAAGTGCCAGGGACACTGGATTTGGGATGGGGAGGGGTATGTCCCAAACTGGGCCCATATGTGCTGAACCAGGTGGGGCAGGTGCCTTGTGGATCAGCTCAAACCTGGGGGCAGCACCGGGGTCTAGATAATGGGGCTTCACGAGCCAGATCCAACCCGGCCATATCTTTGACACTACTGATGTATAGGAAAGGCTTGTCTACTCAGACAGGCACGGCACAGCTATGTAATGTGGGGAAATAAAACAGCTGGTGACTCTTTGTAGGCTAGCACAGCCTCAGT
>JAGPOW010000252.1:612388-626157 GCA_030014935.1 Caiman crocodilus
CCAGAAGTTTGTGGCTGTTAGACCTTGTTATCCCTTGGGGTGCCCTGGTGAGCAACTGTTCTCCCAGATCCTAGTGTACCCCCATATGTACATATAGGCTGCCATCAAGTCCCGCCTGATCCTTCTTTTCACCAGGCTGCAGAGTCCCATATCCCTCAGTCTCTCCTCCCAAGGCTCGCTCTCTTGGCTTTTGATCATATGGGTGGCTCTTCTCTGGACTCTCAAGCTTATCCACGTCCCTCCCAAAGGCGGGGGGGGGGGGCAAAACCGGACACAGTACTCCAGCTGCAGCCTCACTAAGGTGGAGTAAAGCAGGAGGATGAAGTCCTTGTTTTTGCTTGAGATGCATCAGTGGATGCATGCCAGAGTTTGGGGAACAGAACTGACTGAGCAGATGCTCTCCTTTCAGGACCACGTCTGGGTAAAAAACAATTCTTTCCATTTTACTGGACAGCTTGGCAAAGAAGAGTGATGAAGCTCCACATTTATATCTAGCCTCACTCACATAGTGGGTATTTGATAAGATTGTATGGGAAGAATGGGGTCTACATACTACCATTTGTTTAGAGAGAAAAAGGTCTGTCTTGAGCCTCTGGGAGATCTGGAAGTGAACTGGTATATTCAGTGGGGTGCTGTCCTGCACCAGGAGGAAAAGAGAATACTTCTATTCCTCCTTAGCTGCAAGTTTGTAAGTGGAATGGTCCTTGCAGATGTGGTCTGCATTTACAAGTATCAAGTGACTATTCCAGTCTGAAAAACCCATTAAATGTATGCACTGTACAGAATCTAGTTTTGCTGTTTCAGGAAGCGGTTGAAAACACCTGAGCAACAGATGAAGCTCTGAGGTATTCAGGTGAATTAAAATGATCTGTTCATTTCCCTATTGTAATGATTAATATACAAATATTATTACATACAGTATTATTTAATGTGAAAAGATCATGTTTTTGGCACTGTCCTCTTTAAGAATACTAGTACCTATTATGTAGCCCATGCCATAATAGGCTTCTTGTCAATTGTATAAATACTGAGGAGAATCACAGATCATTGTACTGGAAATCAGTTGTTAATTGTATTGTGTACTGCATGTTATGACAGTTGTCACAAACTATCGATTCAGCATACCGAGTTAGATTTTATTCAGTGCTAGCCTATAGCCAGTTCAGCCTTTTTACAAAGATTTTCTTCCAACAAACTTCCGAACGTGGTTTACGGCACATCAGTTTGGTTAAACCCTCTGAATCTGAAAAACCTGATATGTCTGGAAGAAGGTTGCTTTGTCCTAGGAAGCAGTGCTTTAGGTCTCTTCCTTCAGAAGTTATAAACACTGCTTATTGATTCTTCTTACCAAAACGGGGATCTCTTGGGTTGGAGGGCCTGCACTGAAAACACGGGAAACTCATGTTGGTTGCTCTTGCAGTGGCTTTGAAGGGTTTTGCTGAGCTCATTTGTAAACAGAAAGCTCTTAGTAACATTGGTGAGAGCAAAAATGATGATGAACAAAGATGATTGACCAGCTATGCTTTGTTTTGAATACTTACGGATTTAAATCTTACTCTTTTGAATAGCATGCATGAAGCTTCTTGACGTGCTGTGCACCGAAAAGTACATTTAAAAGTGCATTCTTTTTATTATATAAAGTATTTGCACTGCGAACCAGCTATATTCACAAATAACAAATTCACGTGGTAGCACCAGATGACAAAGCTAATCTCTTTAACAGATTCTTTGCTTCCATTTTTCTGAAAGGGACTGGGAAATCCTCCCCATTGGAATTTCAGATGGACCCAGGGGAGGCGCAGCCAGGCCCAGGGTCAGTGAGGACCTAGTCAAGGAACTTCTGGAGGGGCTAGATGTGTTCAAATTAGCAGGTCCTGACGATCTCCACCCCAGAGTGCTTAGGGAACTGGCAGAGGTCATTGCAGAACTCCTGGCACAGCTTTATGAGCACTCATGGTGCTCTGGTGAGGTGCCTGATGACTGGAAAAGGGCCAGTGGTCTCCATTTTCAAAAAAGGGAGGAAAGAGGACCCAGGAAACTATATGCCTGTTAGTCTTTCCTTGGTCCTGAGGAAGCTATCCAGGAGCACATCTGCGAGGGGTCAGCAGGGGAGTTTGTGCTTAGGGGCAATCAGCACAGGTTCATTAGAGGCAAGTCCTGTCAGATCAAACTGGTGGCCTTCTATGACCAGGTCACAAAAGCTTTGGATGCAGGTGTCATGGTAAACAGTCTTTATGGACTTTAGGAAGGCCTTCGACACTGTCTCTCACCCCATCCTCATTAAAAAAATTAGGCGTCTGTGGTATCACAGAATCATAGAAGTAGGGTCAGAAGGGACCTTGTTGTTCTTCAAGTCCAATCCCCTGCCTGGGCAGGAAGAAAACTGAGCTCACATGCCAGGTAGGCATTGAGCTGCTTCTTAAAGACCCTCAGGGTAGGAGCCAGCACCACTTTCCTTGGAAGCTGGTTCCAGATCCTAGCTGCCCTGACTGTGAAGTAGTTCTTACGGATGTCTAATCTAAATCTACTCTCCAACAACTTGTGGCTGTTACTCCTTGTTATCCCGGGGGATGCTAGGGGAAACAAGGTCTCCCCCAAACCACGCTGGTCCCCCCTAGTGAGTTTATAGATGGTCACCAGGTCCCCCCCTCAGTCTTCTCTTGTGAAGGCTGAACAGGTTCAGGTCTCATAGCCTCTCATTGTAGGGCCTGCCCTGCTGTCCCTGGATTATGCAGGTGGCCCTCCCCTGGACCCTCTCCATGTTGTCTACATCCCTCTTGAAGTGGGGTGCCCAGAACTGGACACAATACTCCAGCTGTGGCCTGTATTGACACCTACACAGTCAGATGGGTTGCAAATTTCCTGGAGGGCCGTACCCAGAGAGTGGTGGTGGACGGGTCATTTTTGACCTAGAGGGATATGGGCAGTGAGTTCCCCAGGGCTCGGTCCTCGGGCCTGCATGTTCAATATCTTCATCAGAAATTTGGACAAGGGGGTGAAAAGCACCCTGTTCAAGTTCACAGGTGACACTAAGACTAAGGACAGTCAGAAACGGATCTTGGAGTCATTATTGATGCCAAAATGAGCATGGGCCGCTGATGTGGGGACGCGCTTAGCAAGGCCAACCATACCTTGTCATGCATCCATAGATGCATCATGAGCAGGTCCAAGGAGGTGATCCTCTCCCTCTATGCGGCACTGGTCAGGCCGCAGTTGGAGTACTGTGTCCAGTTCTGGGTGCTGCACTTCAAGAAGGATGTAGACAGCATGGAGAGAGTCTAGAGGAGGGTCACTCGCATGATCAAGGGGCAGCAGGGTAGGCCCTATGAGAGGCTATGAGACCTGAACCTCTTCAGCCTCCACAAGAGAAGGCTGAGAGGGGATCTGGTGGCTGCCTGCAAGCTTGCCAAGGGGGACCAGCAGGCAATGGGAGAGTCCCTGTTCCCCCAAGCACAACCAGGGATAACAAGGAACAATGGCCATAAGTTGATGGAGAGTAGATTCAGGCTGGATATCAGGAGGCACTACTTCACAGTCAGGGCGGCTAGGAGCTGGAACCAACTTCCAAGAGAAGTGGTGCTTGCTCCTACCCTGGGGGTCTTCAGAAGGAGGCTAGACAGCCACCTAGCCAGGGTTGTTTGACCCCAGCATCCGTTCCTGCCCGTGGCAGGGGGTCGGCCTTGATGATCTGTTTAGGTTCCTTCCAACCCGGCCAACTGTGAAACTGTTTTGACAGAAGCAGTTGGTGTGGGGTTAAGTAATGTCTGGCAGATAATGCAAAGGTTTACCAGGTATGCTTGTGGAGCTGTACAATAAAAGGATGCATCTTTGTCAGGGATTCTTTCTATAAGGATGCCTGCATGTTAGCATTTGATAAGGATGTCGTTTATTGGGGGCGGGGAAGAAAGCACAATTATTGGTATCTAATAAAACAGTTAAAGGCAGTGGGGAATAGATTAAAGAAAACTAACTGTTTTTGGAATTTTGAGTCTTTCTGTGTTGAAAATTAAACAGATCTAACATGGAAATTTCTTGCGTGTTTTTCATGAAAGCCAGCAAATGTGACAAAAAAATCCCATGTGTGTGAAGAGAGATTTACTGATCTGTCATGGGCCTGAAATGCATGGTTCCTAGGAGTTTGGCATCTTAACTTTATGTGCGATAAATATAAAACTGCTCTTGATGAGTTGCTGATAGGCTTTTATGTAGAGACAGTAAGGTCTTTTCTGATTTAGCTTTTTATGAATCGCATCCATGCTTGTGACTTCCTGTCATTAAAAAAAATGTCACTGGCAACGTTTTGCCTTCTCTCATTTTGACGACAAGTTGTCAGCTGCTTGGGAGGTGGTGCGCTTTGCTACATCTGTGTTTGCTTATGGGGACATATCCAAAATGAAGGGTAGGGAAGGAGTCGCATGCAGTATCAAATATTTGTTTTTTAATCAGTATAGCTCAATTGTATTCCTACTTGTGCTTAAAACTTTGAAATGGAGCTCCAGTTCATGAAATCAGTCAAGACAATCTTATGCTCTGTAGATTTATTTTATGTTCTGTTTGTCCTTCTTACGTTGCCAGTAAGTTTAGTGGTATCGTACCACTTTAGGGAAGATTAATTGTACAATTTGAAGCAACAAGTCATTGTTTTTGTCTTAATGGCACATTTTAGAAGGTTATGAATAAGGTACCAAGGAAACGCAATGCTATTGATTACCAATTTTGAATTTGAGGCTTTATAGTACTTGATAAACTGCCTTGTACATTGAATACTTTATGCAGAAAATCATTATCTTGAACTTGCAATGAACCCTTTTTAAACAATTTAAGATCTAGTAAAAATTTAGTCTAAACCTAGATTTAAGAAAAGAAAGGTTTAGCATTAACACCCGAGTTCCTCTGTTGCCCCCATTACAGAACACGGTCCAAAATGACTTTGTCTCCACTGCTGCTCTCTTCCTTATGGCTCATTCCATTTACTTCCAACTTCTGTGAGAAGGCTTAAATGAAGGCCAGTTGGTGACCGAGTTTGCTTTCCCATAATACAAGAACAATGGGGCACTTGAAACTGAGAAGTAACAAACATAATATGGCTATAAAGGAAAATCTTTTCTTATACAATGTATAATCAAGCTGTTATTCTCAGTGCCCCGGGGGGAGTGAGACAAGGCATTTATTCAACAAAGATTAGCTCTTGCTTTCAGAGCATCTACACGTAACTTGAACAAAGTTATAAGAGTTACAGCTTCTCATCATAAGCTGATCATCTCCATGCATCAAAAGGAAACTTACTTTTAAAAACCAACCATTTAAGCAGTCCTTTAATATTAATAATATATGCTTATATAACTTGTTGCTATAAAGGACTGCTCTGTATGGACCCCAAACCTTATTTAAGGGTGCATACACTTGAAAAACTGCTTACGTTTTTTTGAGGCATGGTAGTGAGTGGTTTTCCTTGTATAATGCAGTAAATGGCTCAATGTGCTAAAATTCCATAAATTTCCTTCTTAAACAGGAAATGACTTGTACAGTTTGGCATGCTCTCTGTTTCACAGGCAGTACTTGCTCCTAAATGCAACTTCAGCTACTTGAGTCTTGAGTAAAAAGTATTTGTCAAACATTTAGTATTTTTAGTGATTTGAATGGTCATATATATTTTAATTTTGGTACAGGTCACTTTTAACTAGGAGTGCTTAAAATGGTCTGGGTAGATGTCAGCTAATGGCCACAAAAGGCATCTATCAAAGGTATGAGAGGAGTGGAAGGTGGCGTGGGGAGGGCTTGAGGTTTGGCATGTGGCAGGGGCCAAAATTATCCTTCCTTCAAAAACTGCCAGACACTCCCTGTTTTGAGAAGTGCTGTGTGTTCTTAAATTCTTTAAGCTAATAGAGCACCCTGTGTTTACTCTCCCAGGCAAGAAAATATAATCCCTTCTTCAAGACAGTAGTGGCCCCTAGCATTAAATGATGTATTCATTTGTTGGCAATATTATCTTTTGCTTTTGATGTATGCAAAGCTCTCCCTTGACCTAGAACAATTCAATATCTAGAATACGAATGGAAGATTTTTCTGAGCGCTAAAGGACTGTCTCCATTTTCTCATTTAATTATTAGTTTAAACAGTTAGTTTTATGCATTCAGATTGAACCCTCAGCTGGATCTGGGTGGATCAGTAGACCTCTTTCCCCAGCACTGAGCTGTCCTGACTCCATACAGGTACAGTAAATTGCAGAATCAGAGCTTAAGTGCTGTAGCCTTTATTTACATAAGTGAAATATTCACCTCTGCCTCCAAATGTCTGAAAACTGGATACGTTTTCATCAACTTTAGCGAAAAATATTAATTGATTTAACCAGTATTTGCAGTTGGCTGTATAATCTTGTATTTAACAGTCTGTCCCCTTTGTGTGCAGTCTGTATTGATGGTCAAGTCAAACAGAAAAGGGTAGCTCAAAGCTTGGATGACACTGGCATCCGGTACCTGCAGATGAGGGAGAATTCCCACAGATCTCCGTTGTCTTTGGTTATCAGTTTACTTGAGTGGGGTTCAGTTTACTTTTAACCAGATGACATGGATAGCTTTCTAAGTTCTAATTAACTATTTGCTTGAAACAATTGTCTCCTGTTTCTCCATAACTTAAAGGCTTGTGCAGTATTGGAAAGAGAAATCTGGGAGCTGGTTTCCTTTAGTAGACTGCGACAGTCTTCTCATGAATACCAAAGCAAAGCTTGTGTTATACCACAGACAGGAAATTGTTGGGTTGCAGTTTAGACCCAGCCCAAATCAGTAGCTTCCTCTTAAGACTTTCAGGTTTCTGTCTTACGTAATGAGTTAAAATAGTCTCACTTTTGGAATGATACTTGCTTCTCTTTCTATATTTTAAGTTGTTTGATTTTATGCAAAGAGGTCTTTTAATGTGTTTATACACTTCCCTTTGTTTCTTCCCTCACCTCCTTCCCACACCACCTATTTATTTTCTAGCTTACCATTTAACTAAAATGTTTGATATTCTCTTTCTGCCCTGTAAAAACCTTTGAAAGTATTCTAGTGGTGAATTCAACATGTATGTATTACAGATGAATCTGAAAATCTCCTATAAACTTTCTGTTTGGGTGATAAGTCGCACTTGGCAGTGTTTTTCCAACTGCACAGTGGAAGATGCTGGGGTTTTGGTTGTAGCCATGTTAATCTAAGGACAGAGACAGGCAAGCTTCTTTGGGTAGATGTGATCTTTTTAGACCAACTGAGTAGCTGGGAAAAGTTCTTAGCAAGCTTTTGGGCAAAAATGCTTCATTATTGTTGCCAGGGTACGAATCTGTGTTGAGTATGTATGGGGTGTCTTCCTGCTTCTGAGATGGACAAGGAAGAAGTAGTATATAGGGTTTGAATAGAAAAAGGATTAATGATATGGAAATATCTTCTTAGTTGTGTGATGTTTAATCCTAAAACCTTTCTAATCGGTTTGGGAGTCGCGTTTATAAATGCCTGTTGCTATGACTTTTGCTGGGTAGCTGTTTAGTTGATGCTTCATAATAGTGGGTCTCATGTGGGAAAGTAGATTGAAATGCATGCCTCTTGCCATAGAGAAAAAATGGCTTGAGTACCTTGCTTTCCTGTGCTTGCATAACAGTCATTTCTCTTTCAGTCACAGGTACACAGTAGGATGACAGCCCAGGGTGACTTTTTATGTCACTTCCTGATAGTCTTTGATGCATGTTTTTTATGACCCAAGGTAAAAACCAGGGTAATTATGTAAGTGTAATTATTTTCCTTGGAGCGGGGTGGATTGGGTATGTGCAGCAGTTGAGGCAGAGGCTGTGGAGAAATATTTGCACTTAAAGTCATTACGACCTCCTAGGCAGCAGTACTTTGAGCATTATTGTAAACCTGTAACTGTGGGGCAGGAGGAATGTGCGGGAGAGGGGTGGCTGTTGTTTTATAAGAGCTGGTTGGGGTTTGACTAAATATCTTTGTCAAAAAAGCCGATTCATTGAAACAGCCTGTTCATAACAATGGATGAATTTCCCATGTCAAAAATACTTTGGCAAAAAACTCTTATATTCAGATGTTACCCTGATTCTTCTGGACTTTTCTATACGGCTAAACTAATAATGCTGTCTTCAGATCGGAGTTTGAGTAGTACATAGCAAACAAGTCGCAGAGCGAGATGTGGAACAGCAACGTGGATTTCTCTGCTGCTGTGACTAGTACCTGCACTAACTCATTTAAATCTAGCTGGGATTTGTCTAGTGACACTTCATTCACAGGAATGACTGCACAAAAGATGTATTCAAAGGCTATTCAGTAGCACAAACATTTGAAGAGATTGTGTTTGAAGAGTCTAGTGACAGCTGGATATTGTAATGTGATTGATTTTCAAAAGGAGCAGCTGACTGTATGAATTGCTGCAGCTATGTATTCTTTGGTATAACATCAAATGGTACACATGTAAATAGTGTGTAACAATTTAAATGGGTTTCTGCAAACCATTGTATCCTTCTTTCTGGAGTCTTCATCTAGAAAAGTGGATAGTTGTTTCCAATTTTGACAAAACACACTTGTCAGTATGACTAACACAAGCTAATCATCTTTGGTCCTTCTTATTGCATGTGGCAGTGTTATTTCTCTCTTTGCAATACAGTCTTTGTCTTCAATGCAAATAGCTTCTAGCATAACGTTTCAGTCATTTAACTTCCTAAAGTTGAGAAGTTGCTAATTCTTCAACAAGCCAGGTCCCCTTCTGTAGATTACAGAATGTCAGGCTGAATCTTTCTTTTGAGCTTTTCTGATCTTGCAGGTATGCAGATTAATTAATTGACAGTTCAAACCCAAAAAATGTTGTATGGCATTTTGTACCCAAACTAAAACAGTATCAAACCAACTAAGCAACCTGGTTTTTCAGGCATCAGGCACTCTTCCTCAAGTCTGGAGGCATTGGTGCCCAATAGCTTGTCCAGCAGCTCTCTCAACTATACAGTTAGTCCTTTAAGACACCACAAAATATTTGAACAGTCCCTGGACCATCATGATGACTACAGCACTTCAACTCTACTACGACCTGAAAGACACTGAGATTTGCTGTTTAAAATGGAAAACCTACAACCTGAAGAAAGAAGACAGACTACACAGTGACATCTATTTAGCCTGTGTGAGAAACGTAACATCATCCCCTGGGGTCTTATCACCTTTAACTCTCCGGCTAATGTACACAACTCCAAATATGCAACGCAGCTATGTCAGAGGATCTCAGAAAAACTGAGAAACCATCTTCTTCAACTAACCCCCACTGAAAGAGACCAACTGAAAAAAACACATCTTGCCTGAGACCTTAGGAGGAGCCCTTGATGTCCAAAAACTTATCCAACTGTCACGACAATAAAAGATATCACAAAAAATCCTTGCCTCTCAAAAAAATACATTTCCCAAAACAGCTTGGTTTATATTTATAATATAAATATAACTCTATTCTATTTGATATATCTCAAGGCCTGGCAACCTGTCTGAAACACTAGAGGGGTAGAGGCTGGCTCATGCTATATAGTACCATACTTTTCAGGTAGTTCCATTGAAATCAATAGAGGGGTAGTTAGCCACATTCATCTGAAGTCAGGTAGAAGGCAAGGAATCTTAGGCCTCTGCTACATGTCTCAGTCAATTAGCTGGTTAATCGCACAATAAATTTAGTCTAGCCACAAATGCAAAGGAATTATTACACCATAAAAATGACTATCCAGCTATAAAAAGAGCTAACCAACCGCAAAGTTAGTGCTTAAAAACGTGTAACAACTCTATAGCTGGTTTCTATCTAGTTTTATTTGAATGTGTGGCATGACCCTTAGAAACTAACTGGTTCAGAGAGGCATAAGCTTTTGTAGGCAAGAGCCTGTTTAGTCGGATGTACATGTCACCTTGTGCTGCCTCTTACTGAAGTCGGTGAGACTGCTTAAGGAGTAACATGAATGTATGGACTTACTTCACAGACCAAGTAAGTGCATCATCTTGAACAGCCCCAGTGATACTAGCTAGTGTGTCTCTTTTGCCCCCACCCTCCCGGCTTCATGCACCCCCACTTGCTGCATGAGCCACCCTGGTCCTGTCAGAGCTGCAATGGCTGCTTGCCTGGCTTGTACTTGGATAAGATGAGGGGTTTTTCCCCCTCATGCTAAATTGTGGGGGATGGGGGCTTATCTTGGATTCAAGTAAATATGGTAATTGAGTTCATACCAATACAAGTCATTGCTTGGCTCTTTTTTTTCAGAATACTGCTTTTCAGTAGGCTTAGGGGTGTTTTTTTGCCATTGTTGATTATATAGAATTAGCTAACTGTCTGTCAAGAATGACGGATTTCGGGGAGTGTTTACAGCCCCCCGGCCCCCTGCTCACCCTTTGGGGCCAGCCATGTAAAGACTCCCTCTGCCGCCGCCACCACTGCCGCCTCCTCCTCCAGCCTCTGGTGCAGGGGCTCCCACTCCCTGCCTGCCTCCGCCTCTCACCAGGGCTTCCCACTGCCAGCTGTGGTCAGGGCCGGGAGGCGGGCAGGGGCGCCACCACTGTGACCCCTCCATCCCATCTCATCCCCTCCCTTCCCCACTTCCTTCTCTGCCACCTATCCCCAACAACAGCCACTCTCCTCCCTCTCTGCCTGCTGTCGCCCCCTCCCTGCCGGCTGTTCTTGGGGCAGTGGGAGGGCACCGCCACCGCAACCCACCCCCTTCGCCCTCAGGCAGGGAGGTGTGGGGAAGCCCTGCTGCTTGGGTGGCTGGGGAATGTTCACCGCCACCACAGGCTCCCCTGGCAGCAGCTCATACTTAGCCCCATGCAGCCAGTTGCTGCCTGTCATCTCAGGGACGCATGTGCAGCTAGCCAAAAGCATTACAGGTAGACAGACAGGCAGACTAAGCCCTATTTTGTGTGTGTGTGAAATATATGATATGATATTAATAATAATTATATATAGAATTACTGAACGGGAGTAAAAGGCAAGACATAGTAAGCCAACAACAATTTGGAAGAGCTTCTTCATTTGCCCACCTGTTTTTGTTCACAACTGCTTTGCTATATCCAGTTGATGTCTCAAACTGAACTAGCGTCCAGAATCGAAAATGTTCTTTTTGAATCTGGCAAATACGCTGCAGGGAAAAGGTGGTTTCTTTCTGTAAATAGCAGTAACGTGCCTTGGAACAGATTCTCCCATCAGTTCCGGGATTTTTCTGATTTACTTAAGCAAAAGCATGTATGTTGGCAAGTGGCTTTTTAATGTGCACTTTCTTTTGACTAGTTAGGAAGATTTTGATCATATAATAGCATTTACTGACTCTACCTTGATAGCTGGGGTGGGGATTCTGAAGTTGTGCATTGCTTGCTCCACCTATCTTCTGCACCACTTGTGACAGAGGCTTGTCCCGGAGTATCCGTTCCTTCAGTGTCTCCTGGCATTTCTTCATCAGCACTGTAACAGCTGTCTGTCAGACAAAGCTGGCCAAGAATATTTTATTTATTTATTTTTAAATAAATGACAGTTTTTGGCTCCTTTTACTTTTTTTCTGGTGATAATGGTGTTTGTTGTTGTCAAGTATTTCATGCTCAGCCCCTGGGAAGGTCACATTCTGCTGCTACTGGAAAGCAATAGCTTACTCTGGGAAAGCTGTAGCCATGGCACAGTGCCTACCTTTTTATATGCAATTCTAAAATAAAAGGGAAAAATAGCCCCAAATCCTTAATCAAAACACTATAAAGAGTCAAGTGGACAAACTTTCATTTCATACTCCTAGTATCATTCCAAGATTGTATATAAAACAGTATTTTTTGTGCCTGATCTTGGCTTAAAGCTTGTTTTGTTTTGTTTTTTAAATAAATTTTAAAAAGTTGAAATCAATACTGTCAAGTGATGCAACAATTAAAAAGTAATGTTTTCAGATAGGATGTTTATGACCTGAAAATTATATTAAGATTCTCACTTCCACCAGGAAAAAGTCTGTTACATCTAAGTTTGGGTATAATTGTTTAAAATGTATTTAAAGCAACTGTGTGTTAGACTTTTTATGAGCAACCTCAAACTACTTGGTTATAGGTAGTAACTTGTACGTAGGAAAGAATTATCAAGGCTGTGTAACATGGCAAATTAATAGCACAACTTCAATTCTTACTTGCTGGGACTTTCCTCCTCTTTGACTGCCTTTCCTCCTTTGTGCTCCGCAGGAGCAGTGTTGAACGTAGAATATTCTTCCCTTTATCCTGCTGAAAACAGGAAGTTTTTTAGGTCATTGTAACAGAAGAAGATGCATTCTCCTATTTTCATCCCATCCCTATTTGACACCTACAGAAACATCACAGACCTGCATGTTTGCATACTGGCTTCTGTCCCATCCAGGAGAGCACAAAACAACAGCAGACTTTCCCTCTGCCTGAAGAAGGGTGTTTGTGCCCGAAAGCTTGCAGAGAACAATTTTTCCAACTATTTAGTTGGTCTAATAAAAGATACTGCAGTTACCCAGAGAAGCTCATCTGCCTCTTCCCTTCCAGACTTTCAGTAAGTTCTCTCCTGGTGGCTGTGTAAGACCTGGACTTGGTTGGGCTCACAGAAACCTGGTGGGACCCGACCCATGACTGGGCCATAGGCATTGATGGCTATGCCCTTTTCAGGAAGGAGAGGATGGGGAAAAGAGGCGGAGGGGTTGTGCTCTATGTCAAAGAGCGTTTCTCTGCATTGAGCGTCAACTTGGGGGTGACCAGGTGGAAGCGATTTGGGTCAGGCTGCAAGGAGGACAAGGGGAAAGGGACTTAATGGTGGGTGTCTGCTACAGACCACCCAGCCAGAAGGAGGAGCTGGAGCTGGACCTCCAATTTGCTGGCCAGCTTAAGGAGGCAGCTAGGACGAGGGATGTCATTGTCATGGGTGACTTCAGTTACCCGGACGTCTGCTGGGGATCTGGTCCTGGCCTCGGGGGACGATCTGATTGGAGGGCTCCAGGTACGAGACTCCCTGGGAGATAGCGATCATCGCCTGATAGAATTTGCTGTCCGACATAGTGTAGCTAGGACCCACACTATGACTAGGGTCCCAGACTTCAATTTCAGAGAGCTCAGGAGGCGAGTTGAGGAGGTGCTGCGGGACTGTAGGGTTGAGGACATGAGCATCCATGAAGGGTGGGCGTTCCTTAAGGATCCTCCAAGCCCAACGGGCGACCGTTCCTGCCTGATGCAAGATGGGCAAAAGTGCCCGGAAGCCCCTGTGGCTTAATAGGGATATTCGGGGGACCCTGAGGGCTAAGCGGGAGGCTTACTATCTTTGGAAGGAAGGAGTTGTCTCCAAGGAGGAGTACTCCTCTTGTGCTCGGGAGTGCAGGAGGGCTATTAGGACGGCCAAGGCAGGAGTGGAGCTCCACCTGGCGACTAGGATCAAGGACAAGAGGAAGTCCTTTTTCAAGTACGTGGGGAGCAAAAAGAGAGCCCAGGGAAACGTCGGGCCCCTGAGGGACCTGTCGAGCAACCTGATGCTCGCAGCCGATGGGAAGGCAGAGATCTTCAATGGGTTCTTTGCCTCAGTCTTCCTGAGGGGGGACCGGGACTTCACTCCTGTTGGAAACTTGTATTCCCCCTCGGGAATCACTGCTAGGTCGGGGGTGAGGGTTGACCTGGTGGAAGGGCTTCTGGAAGGGCTGGATGTCTTTAAGGCAGCGGGCCCGGATGACCTACACCCAAGGGTGTTGAGGGAGCTGGCGGGGGTGATTGCTGAGCCCTTGGCTCGGTTATATGAGCTCTCTTGGAGCTCTG
>JAGPOW010000252.1:644185-663430 GCA_030014935.1 Caiman crocodilus
CTCTTTCCTGCCTGGGGCAGGGGGTCGGACATGATGATCTATGAACCTACCAGTGCTAATATTGCATGGCACACTGCAACACCCTTGAAAGGGTCTCGAGGCACCCCAAGGTGCTGTAGCAGCCTGGTTAAGACTCTAGTTTAGAAACTGTAAGCATAACCTCTTTCCCCCTCTGCCTTTATTTTAAAACAGCAAGTACTGTAGAAGATGACTCAGGGGCAAAGAGAGCATGGAGAGGAGTAAATATGTTTTTTTCCTTAAAAAAAAAGCTCTTGCATAAAGCCACTAAATGCAGCCTGACAGTACATGGGACTGGCATTTTGAAGCGTCACGATGCAGGTGGGGCTGTGGAACACATCTTCCCAAAGGGACACGGTCACAATCAGGCAGTCTAGGCACCAGATTTGACCTACCGTTATAAAATGGTGTCTCATTCAGTACAGAACGTCCTCTGACTTTTGAGATGTATTTAATATTTCCACCTCCTCCCCTGCCAAAAAATTCTATAAAAAGCTGCTGCTTTTGTAAAATGTAAGCTGTTTGGTACTCCTAGTAGTAAACACACACTGTTCCCAGAACTTCTGCCCAATCTTGGTGACCATACACAAGGCAATAAATCAGTATGCAGCAGGTATTGGCCTTAAGAGCACTGTTCATGGATGTCTGCGAATTACTGTAAAAGCAAGTGCCAGAGGTGGCAGCCCGGGGTAGCAGGGAGAAGCAAAGGATTGTTCAGGCCATGTCCTGCCTCCCTTGCAGATATAAATAAGTCTTGTCATGGTTTATCAATAGCAGTACGTTGAAAGATCATCTGATCTTTGTTCAGTCTTTGTCTCTTTAAAGACTCACAGAGGACTGCTCATCAGAGAGTGGTTCCACCTCTAAAATCCCTTTTCTTTTTCTTCTAGGAGACAGATTAGTCTGGTTTCCCTTCTAGACTTTGTGCAGATATAAACTTAATTTTCCATGGCAAATTGGTAGAGTCTGAAAAGCAGCAGTAAAGACCACAGTCCTGTTCCTGCTTAGTAGTAGGATGTACACCTGTTGCTTTAGTGATTAATTTCTCACATCATCACGGTCTCTTATCTCTCAGGACTATAAATATTCATTTAGGTGTCATCTTCATAGAAAGAATTCCAAGTATTCATCTCTCCCCCCCTCCCCCCCGAGCCATAAAGAGAAGCAACATTTATCTTAATGTCGGGACATAAATGAAATCCTGATAAATCCTTTGCAGTGTCTTGGTACTAGCATGTAGCTAATAAAGATCTTTGTAAGATGGATATACAGCTGGGGAAACATCTTGAAGAGACAGAGTACTTGGGAACTAACAAATGTACCAGTTTACAGCACGGACCCAAAGCTAGTGAAAAATTAATAAATAAGGTTTGCTGACTTGATACTGTGAGGATGGAAGATTTGGCAATCTTCAGCTATCCCTCAATGTGTCTGCTGGGGATGGGGATTATTGAGTTTTAAGATGGCTGAGCAGTCCAATCCATGCTCTGCAAGTTTTCCCACAGATATTATATAATAAGTGGTGCCTTGAGGGGGGGCACAACTGTTGGCCAGAATGGTACGCACTTTCCTTCCTCCTCTGCCATTTCTTGGCTGCTTGACCAAGATGGTTCTCTTCGAAGTGGGCTGTAGGTTGATGTATGGTGCCGTGCCATTGAGACCTGTTACTAGCCACCACTTCCCAGTTTGTGAGGTTGATGCCACCTGTCTTAAGGCATGCTTTCAGGTTGTCCTTTGTAGCACTTCCTCTGTCCTTCACAGGTCCTCTTACCATGAATGAGTTGGGAGAAGAGGACTCGCTTCAGGAGCCAAGTATCAGCCATCTACTCACAGTGGCCAGCCCAGTGGAGTTGATGTTTCACGATCTTTGCATGATCTTAGCTTTGGTGCAGTGGTCTTCCCATCTAATGTGAAGGAACTCCCTGAAGCAACGCTGATGGAACCACTCTGGTGCTTAAGATGGCTTCAGTGCATCACCCACATCTCTCCCCCGTAGTGGATAACCACTGCATTATAGAGCAGGATCTTACTTTCAATCTGCATTATGCTTGGGAGATGGGATTGGAAGAAACCCTTAAGATAGAGAAATACTGTCAACTCTTCAGTTTTGTTTTGTATTTAATTGCAGTAACTAAATGTACCCCAGCCTATTTCGGGGTGGTGTGTGGAGGAAGGTGGATGTTGGGTTTTTTCCATTATTTTTGGGGGGGGGGGTGTTGGTTGGTTGTTTACAGTGGTACTTCAGAACAATTTTTTTTGCTCCTGTTCCTGCATAAGAACCAAACATGAGAAACAGATTTTAAAAGATAATTAAGCTGACTGTCCAATGTCCACTGGGTAACAGAAATAAAATTCTCCCCTTACTATTCTTCTCAACTAATATTAAGTTATATGAAAATAAAAAGTGTCTTTAATTTTTTTCAACCACTGCTTAATGACAGTGCTCATTTAAATAAGTTTTTTGGATCATATTTTGAAGGCATCATTCAATGGCAATGAACCTTGACCTTGTTGTATTTCTTACTTATTCTTTCTGATTGCTCGTTGTGGTTTGACATGGAAAATATAACTGGATGTATTCACCGTGTCCTGATTTAGTCTAGCAAGCCTGATTTGAATCCAGCTGAAATCCAAGATTTTTAGTAAAAGGAGTTTGAGGTGCTTGCAGAAGGCCTCTGGATCATTTGGGAAAAAGACAACTTGGGGATTCATTCCCACTTGTGGAAAAACATCAAGTGTGCAGCAGTTGCACACCATTTTGCTTTGACAGTCTGTTTGTTGTATATGGCTTTAACATGTGCTCCACTGCAGCACTTGTTTCCTCCTCTCTGCTAACTCTGCGTGACTTCTTTCTACTCCTAGTAGTTCGCTCTCTTGTAGCTGACATCTGATACAGACACAGTTGCATGTCAGCATTAATACTGGAACAAAGCAATTAGATAACTGTCAAGTGTGCCCAAATTCTCATCTGATCTGGCAGATAATCTAACATAGATTTTGGCCTCCTACCCCAATTTAGGGAATCGGTGACCTAGGGACTTCAGTACGTAGGAAAGGAGAAACAGTTCATTTTAAACCAGTCTGTTTTAGGAGAACTGGAGTTGTACAACAGCTGTCATGACTGAGTCATTCCAGTTCATAGTCCCATCACATTCTGCTACTCAAGTGAAAATTTCCGTATTTGATCTCTTTCTAAATGCGTACTGCCTGTTATATATATGTGTTTGACAACCCGAGCAAAAGGATTCCACTATCCTTTAAATAAATAAAAGAGCTAAAGAGTGGAGGGGCTACTTCATTGGTATACTAACCCCTTCCTCTTGTCCCCCCTCCCTACAACTTCCCCTCCTACCACATACAGGTATTTGAGGCATCTGCCAGGTCATCTCCACAATTTCCAGTGATCCAAGTGATGGAGTAGGGAGAAAATGAGAGTGGGATCTTGAATTGGCCTGACCGTGGCACAGTGAAGGTGTGAGTTCTTATGTTTGCTCACTGTTCCATACAGACAAGCCACAGTGAATCTATTGGGCGGTAGCTGCTCTACACTCATTATGCCTTAGCACTTTCTTTAGGTGAAGGTGGCCAGCTCCACTTGGAAAGTAGCGTGAAGCAGTTTTCTTGAAGGCACTGCTTAGGGTCCATATAGGAGTTGCATCAGAATAGCTAGTCCCCTATCGAGTCGCACTGCCTTGTCTGCATGCCAGCTTTCCCAAGCAGACAAAGCCATTAGAGGCCAGCAAAGAGAAAATTACAGCACTTGTTCAGTCTTTCCCTTACTGCCCCCTTCCTTAACCTCTTCAGCCTTTCCCTTTCCTTTTTTTACTGCCATATTTTCAGAGTGCTGGGATCAGATCCAATTTGTCCTACATCCTCAGAACTTATTGGGCATTTCAAGAGGCCTTTCTTTGAAAGAATGTTCTCAAATAGCTGCTTCAGCTTTGGAGGCGAGGCAAGGGCTTGGCCTTCACCCAAATAGCTATTTAAACAATTGGCCAACTGTAGGAACTGTAAAGCAGTGTTCTGAATATTGTCCATTACTGCATATATGAAGCCAGTAAAACTTCATTGAGGGCATATTGACTGGTTTTATACTCTAATGATGCACAGCTTCTAATACAGCCGCAGTCTTATCCTACCCTTTGACTGGAAAAGCAATTTTTTTTGCCTTTGGCATGTGCTCTAAAACTTTAACCGATACAGTTGTATTATAAAGACAAGCCTATTGTTACTTAATTGCTCAGACTTTAGCCAGGAAACAAGATCTGTACAACTTCACAGGCATTCAGAAAAAAGAATGGGTTTGGGTCCAAAATGGTAAGGGAATGGTTTTTGAGGTTTCATGTTTCTAGGAATCACCATGCAGACGTAAAACAGCAGTAACTTCTATGTTCACTGGTTCCAGGCAGTGGTGAGCTAGCTGAAAAATATTCCCACTTTAAAACACACTTCTAATTTAGGGGAATTGCATCAGCACTAAACACTGTTTGCATGACTAACCTGTAACTTTTTAAAAATGAAATTGTAGGGGGTTTTGTATGTTTAGACCTATTCCTTTTCCTTTAAAAGGCCCATGAACTGAGGCACTCTGAATAAAAAAAGGTGAAGTTGAAGAGCATATCTTTCTATAAGATGAAGTTTTCAAAATCCAGTTGGAAACCTGTGTAATAGTCTTACTCACTGTTACAGTTTTGAGGGGTTTTTTACTTTAATTCTGATCATATAAATGTTACCTGTTAAATAATCACTTTTATCAGCATCAATTCCTGCAACAATCTGTGGCTTTATTTTGTATAGACAAAAATGTGCAAGCAGAACCATGAATTAAGCTAGCTAGGTTGTGTAGCAGTAGCCTTCTGTAAAGTATTTTTTCTGGTTTTCCTCTGTAGTCTTAATGTGGCTTGTGCTGCAGAACACTATGTCTCTTCAAGCCTGCTGAGATCTGAAAATTATTTTTTGATAACCTTATCCTATCTTGATGCACACAAGTATTTCTATTCAGACAAGCAGTTCCAGTCACAGGACCCTTATTTAACTTGCTTTATGAGACTTTTTTTCCCCCAAGATAAAATATACAAAAGCACTGCATATTTACAACCATGGATTTCTCCAATGAAGGAAAAAAACAGCCCTGAAGATTCAACGACAACAGGATTAATCAAGTTTACTTCATATCCCTTAAACCAGTTGCTTTCCCAGAAGCCTGAGTGGGAGAGAAGTGGCTATTGCTTTGCTCTTCATCTTGATAGCTAACAGCTGTTTAACCCATACCGTTCCATGGGGTATTATTTAATCTCCACTGAGCTCCGCTATCATCTTGCTGCCACTGGGGGAGGAGGGAATAGGCAGTTAGAATGGCAGGTCCCAAACTCGATCAGTGAGGCATTGAGCAGGGAGGCATGCTGTTAACGCACAGTAAGGTAACTGCATATTAAAATAAGGTACAGTAAACTGTGCCCCGGAAAGAGTCTACATGTGTTCCAGCAAGGGGCCAACTCCTGCTTCCAGCCAAAGCAGTTGAAACCAGGCATGTTCCTGCTTGACCCCACTGCAGCAGCAGCCAAAGGGAGCTCCAGGCTCTCCCAGTTGCTAGCCTGGGGATGGCAGGGGGCACAAGGTTAGTCCCAATCTCCGTGTAGGGGGAGGTGGGGAAGAGAGCTGTCCCGGCAGCTGGGACTGCTCCATCCCAGCCATGTGGGGATAGGACCCAATCCCCATATGGCTGGGAGAGAGATTCTTGTTCAGCAGGGATGCTCTGTGGGGATGCTGCCTGGCAGCCACATGGGGTTCAGGAGGATCAGGAGAGGAGTCTCTGTCTGGGGAGAGACTGCCTGAAAGTCCCATGAGGATCAGGAGAGTCCTGATCCCTACGTGGCCGGGAAAGGAGTTCCCACTTGATGGCGTTGCTGCCTGACAGCCACGTGGGGATTGAGAGTCTGATCCGCTTGTGGAGGAGACGGGCACATGGGGATTGGGGCTGTCCCGTGCCTGGCAGCCCCATGGGGATTGAAACCCTCCTGATCCCCACATGGCTGCCAGGCAGCATCCCCATCTGGTGGGGATATCTTTCCCAGCTACGCGGCGATCAGGAGGGACCCAGTCCCCACATGGCTATTCCATGCCCCCTCCAGCGCCCCCCCTCCAAGTTATTGACCCGACCCAATCCCCACCTGGCTGGGATGCAGCAGTCCCTGCTGCCAGGACAGCTCTCCTGGCCATGTGGGGATCAGGATGGTCCCATTCCCCATGTGGCGAGGAGACAGCAGCGTGGCTAATCCTGAGGGCGTCCAGCTTTTTTGCGTAACCATCTATTTGTAAGAGTATTTACCCAGGATGTGGGCAAGCTGGGTCCCAGTTCCTCCCTCAGGCTTAGTCATGCGTGTCACTTTCAGCAAAAGCAGAGCCTTGGCCTCCTGTCTCCCAAGATCCTGTTCTCGCGGGATCAGAGTTGGAGTCCCAAATTTTTTTGCCAAAATCTAGTTGATCTAATGAAGGATATCACTTCTACCACGAGTCCTGATTGCTCATCAGCCCAGTGAATTCTGCACTATGGGTGACCAGAGTCTAAAGGAGGAGTTGAAGGGTCAACCAGTTCATAGTCAGTTGGTTAGAGCATGCTCTTGGAAAGTGAGAGGTGTGATTGGGTTCCCTTTGGCAGAGGGCTCATTTTCTGGGCAAGTGCTCTAACCACTAGGCTGTCATGCAAATGAAAAAGCACCACCACTGCCTGTGTCTGAGAGTGAGCATTATGTGAAGCAGTAGCCAAGTGTGCTATGCAAACACTTGCTAAACTGGAAACTGGCCGAGTATAGGTTCCTGCAACACCAGGTTGGATCACTTTGCTCCCAAGGTACTTGGTCTGGATTGCTTCTGAGCGTGTGCACAAGCCCAAGGCAAGACACCTCAGCAGCATTTTAGGCACTTGTTGATGAATTAGGCACTTGCATAGTTTTGTGGCTGCTGGAGCAGGATAGTGATAGATCACTTTTTAAGACCTGGGCACTTAAAAGTCCACCAAAGTCTCATTTAGGCACCTACAAGAATGATTTGGAACCATCGCAATGTATTTTGAAATGTGGGAGTGAAGATGAGAGAAAATTTAAGAAAGGGATGATTAAATGAGAGGCCAAGGGAGTTTCTTCTACAGGCGATGGTGTCTCTGGTCTGAAACAAATTGCCATTTTGGGCCTTTGGGAGTAAGGATGCAGAAAAGGGGAAGAGAAAGCATCATGATTCACAAGCTGGAGAGACATGTGTCTGCTTACATTTCTGTCCTAATGCACACGAAATGGGTTTGCACTTCATTAGCTTAGTATTAGAGAAGGATTTTTCTCATTAAAAATATGTCTAGAAAGGACCCATAGTCTTTCTGGTCATTGCACTCTGTTTAAGATATTTCTGGTTAGTATGAATTTTGCAGCAAAATGGCTGAATGCTAAAGGAAAATGGTTTATGTGGGAAGCAGAGCAGGATTGGCACTGGTGTATCAAGAATCTCTCACTTCCGCCTCCCCCTCCACTTTTTGCTTCTATTACTTTAGTTTCCCCTTCAGGCTTCTGGATCAAATTGTATCGTTTTAAAAGTGTTCCTGGTGCAAACTCGTTTCAGTCACAGATGCAATAGAGATGCTGAGACAAATGCAACCTAACAGCATCTGTACAGACCTGAGCCCAGAGCCTTTGACTTTTTTTACTTATTCCACATGCAGTTCATTGCTGCAGATTGGTTTTGTAGAAAAGTATCGTGCAGAGTCTGCCAGCATAGCTGTATGACCCAGTGAAGATAGGTTTTCACGCTGGCATGAAAATAGCTTAATTTATTTTACTGTAAGTATATTTTATTTGTTTTTGAGTAACTTATTCAACTCAATACTGGTCTCTTTTGTATATAGATAATGAGGGCTTTAAAACAGAGAGAAGGAGAAAGGAAGGAAAAAGGGAGTTCATGGAAACCACATTGGAGACTAATGACCTGTCGGAAAAGGGAGAACGTACTAAACCGGTGGTCTCCAGCCTTTTTAACCTTCCAGGCAGGGGTTGGGCTGGTCTGGGCTGCGCTTGGGGCGGGTGGCAGCTGTGCTGGGAGGAGGGTCAGGGGGCATACAGTGAATTTTTAGGTGGCTGCAGTGGTCCAAGCGCAGCATGGCCCACTGCCGCCACCGGAGAGAGCCTGGCCCCAGCCTGCAGCTGAAGCCCACCTTGCCCCGCGTGCAGATCCGGGGACATGCCCCGTGGACAAGCCACTCGCGGCTCAGTCCCACACCCCGCCCCAGCTGTGCAGGGCCTGCCCCATCCCCTCCCTCACTGCTGCTGCAGCTGTCTGTACTGCCCTGCATTTGGTGGCGGCGGGGGGGGGGATACAACAGTGTGTGCAGCCCCCAATTTGTGCATGGGGTGGAGGTGGCTGCTATTGTAGCCCAACACCACATGGGTCCTGCTGCTGGGCTAAGCCACGTCCACACATGGCCAGCTGCAACGGGCCTGGAGGCACAGCAGGCAGTGGCAGCTCCATGCAGAGCTGAGGGGCACATGCCTCTGGGGCCGCCAGCTGGGTGCGCCCAGCAGTGGGAGTGGTTTTTTCTTTTTCCCCCTGCACACACCCTGCTGCAGCCCTGGAGCAGCCCGCCAGGCTCCAATCCTCCCACCACCCAGCCAGGCTAGGGCCCCACTCGCCTTCCCCTGCTCCTGGCTGGGCCACACCACCTGTCCCACACTGTGGGGGCCTCGATCTGGTCCCTGCCCCTTCCCTCCCCCAACAGATTGGCCTGGTGGGCTAGTGGGGGGGGATGTGGGTGTGCAGGCGCCCAGCTTCCCCCAGGATCGACCAGAAGAGGCTCTGCAATCGACCAGTCAGTCATGATCAACTGGTTGGGTACCGCTGCACTAAACCTTTTGCTCCAGCTTCTTCTGGCGGGGGGAAATAAACCCTCTGGCATTTCTTTTCTAGTACCAGTATTTTGCTAGAAGGTTGTGTCAGAGTGATTCTTTGCCAACCAGATCCTACTTCCCCTGAAATAAACTGCCCAAGTCCAGTTAATTTTCAATTGTGAATTTCTCACTAAGAACAATATCTTGGCTTGAGATGCATTACCCCGTGCACTGGGTGCATTTAACAGCAAAAGTTTCCAGCTTTTTAGCCTGTCAACTGACTTGAAACTTTGCTAAAAGTGCAAACCTGCTTGGAGGCTTAAAGTGTGTTCTTCCACTACTGTCATTTAAGGGAGTGTCTCTTCCTCTATCGGACTAAAATAGAAAATCTGGAGGTAATAGCAACTTCTTGACTCAGTTTCTAATTAAGTAGAGCATTACCATCTGGTAGTCCTTAAACCTGTGGAATTTCTTTGCTTTAACTACAAAAACTAAGCAACATGTTTGCCAAGACCGTCTCTTTATTCAAAGCATGTTTTAAGATCCTTTGTAAACGTATTAATCATGTGGTGGTGAACCTTTTTTCCACCAATAATTTACTGAGTAATTAAAAATTACTTCAGTAAAATGCACAAAACTTACTGCTTGATTGTCACTTTCTAGAGCTCTTTTTCCATACTTCTGATTCTTGTATAGAAATTTAAAGCTGCATAAGGAGCTCTTTCTTCACATAAAGCCCCTTTTCCATCACTTGTTTCAAAAATACTGTGCTTAGCATTCACACTGAAGCCATTACAGGTTCTGTAGTAGGGAAAAACATATCTAATGGACTAAAATTTCTGTAGCATTTGTGGTTTGTCACTGCAAAACTTCCGAGCCTGTGGAGAAGAGGGTATATTGGTTGTCAGCAGTCTAATGCTGCAGGACAGCAGTTGCCTTTTACTAGCTCTCCTTTGAACATTTTTAAGGCAGCTGCTTTATAATTTTTATTATGCAATCTTTGTAGTCTGTCTAGCTGAAGATAGCTTTGTAAGCAATTTAGAAAGAGCTATAAAAACTTGCTTTGAAATCAGATGGTAAAACTTGGTGAACTTCCAAAACAGATTTCTTTCAGGAGCTGAGGTTGGCCTGTAGCCCACCTCTCCGTTGTCTCTGTCACTTGAATCACATTTGAATAGCTTTACTTGAGGCAGAGTTTCAGTTGTTAACATACCAGAAATAAGTATAGGAATATAAAATTTGCAGAAACATTAAGGCAACTCTTCATATTATGCTTCCTCCTTCATTAATTGCACTGATGTCTCTTGCACCACAATCTTGGCTATTGCAGCAGATTTTCCATAACAGTGTTATGTGCATTTGTGTCTTATTTTTTAATAAATCCATGCCTGCATGTGTTGCTCACAATTATGCAGTGATGGTGAATGTAACTGTTGTCATAGGGCGTAAAATGTATTTTTTGTTTTGGTAAAGTAGGCTCGTTCATTTATTTTATTACAGTAGCATTCAAGTATATAGCCAACGTAAAACCTGAGGAGATTTATATTGAGCAAACTGGGGCGGGGGGGAGGAAGGACTAGAACATCTGGCAGTTGATGGAAGCAAAGAGCAAAAGTGAACATAGTGATTTTGGCTTTTTGAAAAAAGATAAAATCTTAGACCTTTCAAGTACATGCACACTTCACTAATCCTCCTTCCAAGCAGTCACGGTAGTTCCTGCCACATTCTTGCATTGCTACAGATAGGGTGTATGGAGGTTTGGGGCTGTCACGGTCTAACAGAGGTCTGTTTTGTGACAGCAGTTGAGACATGCCCAGTTTAATAACCTGGTGCTGTAGCAGAGCATCGAGGGCCCTGCTGGTAAAGTTGCTGTCATCGGAGAATGTTGTCTCTGTCAGATCCTCAGCATTATCAGCTTACAATACAAGCATAATTCAGATTTTAAAATAGTCTCTTATCGGTGCAATAGACTTGTGTAAGAGCAATGATGATGCTAGCAACGTGTGCTACAGAGAACTCTTAATCTTTAGATTAACATCATAGACTAGAGTAGCTGCTTCAGAACTGATCAGATCACTGTTTTGGATGCTTTAATTCTTGAATTATTGGCACAGAGAGCCACAACTGCTCAGAGGAAATGTGGTCTATTCTATCACTGGGTTTATAGCTTAAACAAAAAGACAAATAATGTACAAGCAGTACATTTCGAGACAACCCAGTAAAGGCAGTTGGATAAATGCAATATAATTTTATTCTATGTTACTGATATGCATAATTTTTACCTTTAATTTTTATAGTGATGTTATTTGCTGGGTCCTGTTCTGTGCGGGGCATTTTTTTTTCCAGCGGGAAATCTCCATCTGCATCATCATAAGTCCAGACTTAACATATGGAGTGCAGAGGCCATAACTCAATCTTTAATATTATAATAAAAGTAAGATAGCACCAACTCTTCAGTGAAAGATTTGGTTGCGACAGGAACAGTTTGGGGGATGACACACTCCAAAACAGAGAAAACCAGACATGTCTGTCTAGAGTACGGTAGCCATCTGTTTCTCACGTATTACTAATAGTGTAAAGCAAGCACTGTGCACTTGGCTTGCAGTGTGTCACTGTGAGGGGGTTTTGTTTTTTTGTTAACTTTTATCCTCATGCTCCACTAGTAGTTTTTCACACATGTGGATAATGTACGTCCATATGTGCAGATGCTAACTAGCGGTATTGGGAGCGCATCTGTCTTGGTGTGCAGTTCAAATGTGTCCAGTGCATTATGTGATGAGGCCCAAATTCAAGCTTTACATTCCTCTGGTTGAGGTTATACATTGTACACAGATCCAGAGCAAATTCCTGCTTCTGTAAATGGAAAGACTGCACAAAAGTTCAAGGGTAGAATATGACCCATTTAACATTTAGTTTATTAGCATCGTTATTTACTGTCTCATTTAGCATCCCTCTTGTTGGGAAAATATGCTTACACTGTAATATTGAAACTACTTCAGTCATTTGTTTCTAAGCCTTCCCCTTCCTGGCCTTTTGTCTCGTCCTTAGTTCTTTCCTTTTCCTGTTCCGCAGCAATTCTCCTGTGTGGGTTTTTCTTATAAACTGTTCTCCTTACAGTGTATTCAAACAATCTGCAGTAAAATTGAACATGCCATTTGAAGTTTCATTTGTTCTTGAGTTAACGCATAAGGAGATGAATCAGGATGGCTGTTGTTTAAGACTGTGCATAGGTATAGTCAGGAAAACATCACTTGTGGACTATGTTCAGTTCACAGCCATGAGAGGTAAGAATATAGCTTTCTAGGGACAAAAAGAAGTCCAGCAAAACCATAGGGCTAGGGACAGAAATTACATGTGAACTGGTATTAGTGGTCGGAAACCAGTTCATATCTGTAACACGAGAAGTTCAGTGCATATAAACTGCTTTTGAAATGGCCAAAACCGGCTTCAGATCCACCTGCGTGGATGGTAGTATCAGACTGAATGGATTTAGATGAAATCGGTATATTAAACTTCTGTCCCAGATCCCCTCCAGTTTCAAGCTGACTCTGTCCTCCAGCATCCCAGGGTGGTTTGCACCTCCCCCACAAATCCCCACTCACAAAATGGGCAGGCTAGCCTTGGCCCAAGTTGTCTACTCCAGCCCAGCAGGGAAGCGGCTCTAGTGCCCTCCCCCCGGCGTCTGGCCTGAGCCATTGCAGATGTATGGCTGCATTTCCAGAATCAAAAGTGAACACCTGTTCACTTGCTTATCGGTTCAACCTATGTAGCTTAGACTAAGCTGTGATGGTTGAACTGATTCAGCTGCGGGCTTTTTGACTGGCTGTATGTAGCCATGTTCATCTGGAAGTCATAGAGGCCTATGTTCACAGGCCAGTAGCTTGCTGTCAGTGCCATAATGGAATAGCAGGTGTCAGACAGTGGGCTGTGGGATTTCTCTGAAGAGCATCATCAGTAGCTTTATTCTACTTGGCTTTGAAGCTGTTGAAGGATGAGCTTTCAGTTAACACTTATGAGCTGCCCAAATTGAGGTGGATTAATGAATAGGTTGAAAACAGTGAAACCCTACTAGGTACCTCCTTAGGTATTTTAAAACCTACAGACTACAAGACCTGCTCGTGAAGAGAGCAGGTGGTGGTAGAAATAGTGTATTTTGCTTTCCTTACTCTTTATCGACTAAATCTTCCATAGTGCTATCTCCGTATAACTAGCCGTTGTCGCATGGAATATGCCAACACGAGTTAAAAACAAAAGGAGTCAAAAACACAAGTAACTAGCTGCAAAAGAGTGCCCTGAAACTCTAGTTTGCAGATTTCTAAGTGCAGTTGATAATATTCTTTTTTTAATACAAGTCATATTTTAGAACTCCTAGATCAGGATTTTGTGAGCTTTCATCATCGCAGTAAAATGGATTCTTGCCCAAGTAAATGATTTTCCAGGTCAGGTTCTTAAATATCAATACCATATAACTGGTACAGTATTAGACAGGGTTTTGTTTTTTCAGTGTCAGAAAGGGAACCTGGATTGTAACCAGCCTGTTTACAGTTTAATCCAAACTCTAGCAAATACGAATTTCATTATAAAGCCATTTTCCCAGTGGGAGCTGAGTATGAACAGACATGAGCATACGGAAGCACCAGTATCCTCCAGTGTATTGCTGTTTCTGGTCTGAAATGTATGTATTATGTAATGTGTACAGTTCTGTTGTTGGTTGCTTTGGGTTCAACACTTCTTCTGGCTATGCTGGTATTATTGCTATTTCTACAATTCCACAGTATTTCAGGTCCATTGCTGGTAATGCAAATACAGGCTGGTTGCCATTTCTTAATTAACATGTCACTTAGCCCTGCCCAGTTGTGAGTAGATGACTGACAGGGTGGCTAAAACTAGTATTCTTATTATTGATACATCTCATTCATATCTTCAGTTGGCCAAGGGGGAAAAATAGCTGAGAGAGATTTCTATAAATATGCAGCAGTTTTCCTTTGTTGCTGATATTTTAAGGGATTTCTTTTTAATTTAGGTCATATCATACATCCTTTTTAATATCAGAAAAATGAAATGTGAGTATTTGTCACCTCCAATAATACCAATTAATGCTTTCCCTTTAAATCAAATAGTACATCTTTTTAAAAAAATACTTGTCAAATTGGATCATTTTCTCCCCTCTGAGAAAAACCTTTCTGGACCCTGGTCACTCTTACTGATGAAGGAGCACATTTTTGTTCGCACTTTAGTAGATGATCTGTAAATCCTCAGCTCTGGTACAGGCTTGCCTGCCTGACACCGCTGCCTGAAGCCTTTCCCTAGGGTTGTACGTTCTTACTTTTTGTCAAAACAAGCTGTCTTTGTATATTAGCACTTTGTAGAGAGAGTTTCATGTTTGTCTCTCTCCAGCAAGCTGTTCTGAAGCAAGGAGAATGTCCCAAAATACCTCTTTTGTCTCAGAACAAATGAAAAAATCGTAGTAAATAGAATTATACATGTATAGCTATGTCTTTCACAGCCATAATTTCTGTGACAAAAACTTTGGCTTCTTTAAAAATGTGGTTTTGTTGCTCTTTTTTTTGCACAGTGAAGACAGTGGTATTGTAGCAGGGCACTGGCATGTGTCTGCTCCTTCAAGGGGGAGCTAGCAGATTGCGAGGCTGCTTGTCGGTGGCACGGGGCTAACGAGAGACTCACCTGATCGGAGGAGGGCTCAGGCTGGAGCTTTATAACCCTGGAGCCTAAGCTGGTCAGGCAGTCTCCTCCCGGCAGCCACAAAATGAGGAGCTTCTGGAAGTAGGGCTCCTGAAGGGACTGGAGTTTATATAACCAACACTGCAGGCCCGGGAACAGAGGAAGGTTCCTTGGGCAGAGGAAGGCAGAGTTTTGCAGGCAAGTGGCCTTTTATTTTGAACCCATAGAGGGCCCATGTGTGCAGGGAAGAGGTGTTGTGCAGGGCCAGGAGTCCAGGGAAGGGGTGATGTGCAGGACCAGGGGTCCAGGAAGGGATGTGTAGGGAAACACCTGCAAGGTTCGCAGCATGGTGTAGGGGAGGCAAGGAGCCCTTGAGGAGACAGGTGCCCAGCGGGGTACACACAGGCTGAGAGGGCCTGCTAACCTGGGGGCTCAAGACTGTGACTGAGGGGACCCAGGAGAGGCCAAGTGGGGACTGACACAGGCTCAGGCTCACTCAGGCAGTCTCCCTTTTATAACCTTCATTAAGAGCAAGGTGTAGCAGGCGAGATTCAAGGGTACGGCTGCAGCTGGGGAGCGGCCGCATGGCTGCCAAAGGGTGTCCTGGCTAGTCCCATGGCCAAGGATGCCCTACAGGCATAAACTCTGGTAGATTTTTCCTAAATTGCATGATTATAATGAGGTATAATAATGTGTATGAAAAATCTGCATTATGTATCTGTCATTAATATTTAAGGAACATAAAAGTTTTCCAAGAGCAAATAGAAACAATTACCTTGAAAATAACAATTTTCAAGAAGAGGTGGCTGAATGCCAGGCTCCTAAAATCCATAGTCTAGTACCTAAATAAGTGACATGACTTTCTTTTCAAAACTGCCAATTGCTCGTTGTTCACATTGAAGGGAACAAGCTGACATTTATTGAGTGCCTAAATACAGATTTCAGTGCTTATTAAAAATTAAAGCAGTCCAGATTAAAATATCCTTTGAAAATAATATCAATCTGTTTTGTCACAACAAGCAGTTTTAGTTATAAGTACTCAAACTGTTTCAGGCTGATGCACTACGGACCTGAAAGATGTGGTCACTTGTATAAATCAGTTAGCCCAAGTAATGAGAGTTCATCCCAGAAGACTACTCTTGACCTGCTTGCACCAAATTCATCTTCAGCCTGTCAGCAACCAGCAGAAAAATCAGAAATGGATTTATCTTAGGGAAATGCTGCCAATCAAAAATTTGTTCTCAGCCAGAAAATGACTAAAATTACGAAAATTCCATGCCAAGAAGCATTACCTATAATCCATCACCTTTAACCATGGCACTCCTTCTCTTTGCATTCCTTCACTGGCTCCTTTTACTCCGTAACAGCAGCTGCAACTTATTTGTCATCAGTCTCGGCTTTCTTCACAACTATCCTTGGTATAACTCTCTTTTACAGCTTCCAGCACTGAGGCCTATTGAGTCCTAATTTGGAGGCTGGAGCTCTATTATCTTGTTTAATACCCACTCATTAACCTGTCCTGCCTGAATTTTGAGCCTGGTTAAATTGTCATCTTGTGGCAGTGAGTTCCATAAGTTAATCGCACAGTGTCTACATAAAAATAAATAAATAAATAAATATACTCACTTGCATTAGCTTTTTAACCTGTTGCCTGACTTCCTTGTATGTCTCCTAGTTCTGATACGTTATGAGAGTTGGTAAATGGTAATCTCTTTCTACTTTCTGTGTGCCATTCGTTATTTTATAGGCCACCCTTATATCCCCGTCCCTGTCATCTTTTCCCTAAGCTAAAAAGTCCTGGTCTATTTAGACTTGCCATGTACAGAAGCCGCTTCAAGCCCATATGATCATCCTTATCACCCTTCTCTATACGTCTTTTAGATCTATTGTATGCTTTGTTGTGGGGAGCACCAGATCTGCACACACAATTCAAAGTGTGAATGTACCAGGGATTTATGCAGTGGCATAACAGCCTTTTTTACCCTTCAGCCAATTGCTGATCCATGAGCAGACCTTGCCCCTAATACCATGATGGCCCAATTTCATCCACAGCCTTGGTACAGGACTTTGTCCAAAGCTTTTTGAAAGTCAAGGTACATTGTAGTAACCAGATGGCCCTGATCCACATGCTTGTCGATACCCACAAAGGACTCTAGTAGGTCAGTGATGCATGACCTCCATTTACAAAAGGCAAGCTGACTCTTCCCGACAAGGCCTGTTCACCTATATTATAGAACAGTGGTGCTCAGCCTCTGGCAGAATGTGGTTTGTGGAGCTTCTCCTGGGTCTGCATTTGTCACTGGGGGAGCAGTGGCAGCATTTATTGCTGTGGCTTCCAGAGGACCCCATGGAAGATGATCAGGTCCATCATCTAGCAAGGTTCCTTCCAGCCTTACAATCTATGAATCTGTCTAGCTCTGGCCCATGGGGTTGAGCAACATGGTTATAGACCACCCTGATTTTTTTATTATGGGTTCTACCAGTTAGCCAGGAACAGAAGTTAGGCTCTCACTGATCTGTAGTTCCCTAGATCCCTTCTTGTAATCCCTTTTTTAAAGATTGGTGCTGTTAACTACCCTCCACTCCTCCAGTACATAGGCTGTTTTCAGGTTACATGCCATTTGTTTTTCCATTTTAAAAAATGGTTTTGATTTTTCTCCCTAGACATCAGACACCCAGAGGAACTCTCTCTTTTGAGGAAACCCAGAGATCCAACAAAGAAAAAAAAGAAAAAGCTAGATGATCAGTGTGAAGATGAAGCACTCGAACTGGAGGGACCGTTAATCACTCCAGGATCAGGTGAATCTAGTCATGTCTTCATTGGTTGTGTGAAGTGGTGGATGGGAACGGGGAGAGAAAGTGCTGAGGGAAGGAAAGAAGAGTCAAAAAATGTATATTGGAGCCCTTGTGAAAAGGAAATGTGTACTGGTCACACCTAATCGATTGACTTCTGTGCATTGCAAATAAACTCCGGTGAAGTCATCCAAGATTATATACTGGTTTGCAGTGACTATGAATGCATTCTCAGGATTGCTTCAGTCATAAAATAATGAAACACAGGTAAAAACCGTTGAGCTTGATCCTTGTAGAACTTGGATCTTGTTAGCAATATGCTTTCCCATCATGTTATGTGGCGAGTTAAATAGGGACCGTTCTTAACTTTGAATTTCCAAGCTTTTTGTCCAATATTCTTGTTCTAAATCTTTTATACAAATGTGTTACATATTGGCCTGTGTGCAGAAATTGTTCTTGTATAAATTATGAAAGACCAAACCATCAGTGTTCTCTATTCTCAGCAGATTCCATAAAGCTTTGGCAGCTTTCTGCTTGTATTAATAATCTTTTTTCTTTTTAATATTAAAGTCTGCCACTAATACAAAAGCCTGATGTTCTTTGTTCTGTGTCTGATTTTTCTAATGGTTAAATAATTTGCAAATCTGGTTTGAACTAAGATCCTGTTAAATATAAACTGCAATTCCTGAGAGATGCTATTTTACCAGCTGGTGATGTTTGGGAGTTCTGGGTTTGAAAGAGCAGTACAGTATCTTTAATAAATGACCTCACCAGTCGGTCAGATGAGACTATTTGACCTAGAATGGCCCTTTAACGAATCTTGATAATATGCACTGAGTATTTGCACGCACACATTCCAAAACCCTTACATATAAGCGAAACAAAGGGTAGAAAGTGGGGACAACTGGTTAGTAAAGGACTTCTCTGAGTTCAGTATATAGTTGTTAATTGATCTTAAGGAGATACTAGAGGAGAAGATGAAACTTCTGTTACAAGAAAAAACAATGGCTTTAGACTAGTAAAGGAGTCAAGTAAAAATATACATTTTAAATGATTTAGGTATCCAGGTCTAGCATTGTTGTTCCAGGCAAAACTGTATGGACCTGGTTTGAAGGAGGTTATTGTATTGTATTGTATTGTATTTAAATAATTAGTTACATTTTCCACCATGCCAAGTGTGTTCTTGAGCTGAAAAATCGCAATATATGATTGGCATTTGGGGAGTGCATCTAGCAGATTTCTATATGAATTGTTGTCTGTGCATTTATTTTTGACAAATCAATGTGTAATTTATCAGAAAACTTGATTTAAATATTCTAAAGAACCAGTTGTAAATGGCTAATGAAAACTAAGGCTAGGAATTGCATGCGTCCAGGAGCCAGCAGGCAGATCGACTTTAGAAGTATTCCACTAGACGTCCCAGGAGTGTCAGATTTTCACTGGATGCATTATGAATTCCTTAGTTAGCGAAGAAGGGCCAGAGAGAGCAGTCTTTTTGAACAAGTTAGTTAATACTTATTTCTGGAATGCTTTCCTCCCACTCATCTAAACAGCCTGGTTAGTAAGAGCATTCAGTACATATTTCTAAGCTTAACTCAATTTTAATTTTCGTTTTGTATTTCATCTTTAAATGTAGTAATTGGCCTATTTAAAACCAGTGCTAAGAAAGGGTATCTCTTAGGGTAAAGACACACTTTCTGTAAAATACATGCAAAACCATCTTATTAAATGAGGTGTTCATACTTCAGCAAGATATTCTGAACTACATTACTTTTTTTTTTTACTTTTCTGCCTTTTTTTTAGTGTATAAAATCAGCTTTGCAATGACTTCATTTAATACTGATCCACAAAAATTAGGTCCTATTTGATAAAAAAAAAAAAAAAA
>JAGPOW010000252.1:665565-677710 GCA_030014935.1 Caiman crocodilus
CCTCCTCTTGCTGAGGCTGAACAGGTTCAGGTCCTTCAGTCTCTCCTCATAGGGCCTGTCCTGCTGCCCTCTCACTAAGCGGGTGGCCCTCCTCTGAACTCTTTCCAGGCTGGTCACGTCCCTTTTGAAATGCGGCACCCAGTATTGGACGCAATACTCCAACTGCGGCCTGACCAAAGTCAAATAGAGGAGGAGTATCACCTCTCTGGACTGGCTTGAGATGCACCTTTGGATGCATGACAAGGTTTGGCTGTCCTTCCTGGCTGCAGTCTGGCATTGGCAGCTCATGTTCATCTTGGAGTCAATAATGACTCCAAGATCCATTTCCGCCTCTGTGCTTTAAAGAAGGGAACTCCTCAGCCTGTATGCAGGCTGTGGATTCCTTCTCCCAAGGTTCAGCACCCTGCATTTGTCTATGTTGAACCCCATCCTAGTCTCATCATTCTCAAAGGTTGGATATCATAGAATACACTTTATAACTTCTAACTATATACTATTTGAAACAAAATATTCATGTAACCTTTTTAGAAAAGTTTTATAAATAGGTGACAACAGACCATGGACTATTTTATTAAGGGCCCAATCTCATGGGGTTCCCAGAGGCTCATCTATAGATTAAAGAAAGCCATCCTACCCAATGGGACTCGGTGCTCAGTCTAGAACAGGGGTAGGCAAAGTTTTTTGGCCAGAGTGCCGAAAACCCCCACAATGCATTCTCATAGCCCCAGGCACAGAGCTGGTGACTGGGCTCCGGAGCCTGGTGCAGCTGTTTGTAGTCAGCTCTGGCTCTGGCAGCTGCAGCAAGGAGTGGGCAGGCTGCAAACTGCTGCACCAGGCTCCACAGCTCCGGCATCGACTCCATGCTGGCAGCAAATGCACACGCACCTCGGGGCAGGCTGCACTGCCCTCCTGTCTGCCACAAGGTGCCTATGCAGTCACCTCCAGCATGGAGCTGATGCCAGAGCTGTGGAGCCCAGCTCAGCTGCTTGCAGCCTGCCTACTGCTTGCTGCAGCTGCCCAGAGCTGGGGCTAGCTACAAATAGCTGCGCCGGGCTCCAGAGCCCAGTCACTAGCTCTGTGCTGGGAGAGGGGGAGAGACCGGGACTCTGCTGCCTCGGGGCCCCTCCCCCACTGCCTGCTCCAAGCCGCAGGTGCGCGTTCCAGTATGGAGCTGATGCCAGAGCTGTGGAGCCTGGTGCAGCTGTTTGGAGCCTCCCGGCTGCAGCTGGCCCCGGGTCTGGTTAACTGCTGCTAGCCGTGAGCCCAGGCTGCTCCCGGCAGGCAGCTGGGATGCTGCAAGCCCTACTGGGAGCAGCCCAGACTCTTGCTGACAGCAGCTACCCAGAGCTGGGGGCTGGCCGTGGCGTGCCGAGCAAAATGGCCTTGTGTGCCATGCTTGGCATGTGTGCCAGGGGTTGCCGACCTCTGGTCTAAAAGATCCTACTAATCAATTCTGTGATGCTTGATTTCAGTTCTCAGACTGCATTTGTCTCCAGAGAGAACATCCTTGTTAGCAGCAGAGTATGGAGATGAGAGGTAACAGACCTGATTACCCACCCATCAGCCCTCTTGTCTCCCCCTGCAAGTTTGTGTATGCAGAGTCAAGCCCTTACCTCTCTCTAAAAGTACAAAGTTTCAAAAAGTTAAGTGACTAGAGGATAGCAAACAACAAGAATGCACCTTTTGTAGAACACAGTGATTAGATACAAGCTTTCTGACCAGTGATTTAAATCATGATTTAATTTGATTTGACTTAAATTAAATCCACCCTCCTAACAGGTGATTGCCATAAAATCCAAATCTCTCTCTGCCAGGATAGATCTTTATTTGCCATGCCCCAAACTGTATGTCAGATCTGTAAGTTGTTTTATTATTACCTTGTTTTTGTCTAAGTATTGAAAACATCAAATAACATAGACACCCCACTAGTGAAGAATCTGATATGTGATTTTTGTATAATTTTAGTTGCATAATCTGTGTTATACACTAGTGCATTCAAATACCTTATGGGACTCTCAGACTCCTAGAAAGGTAGGGATGGAGGGGCCCTGGGCAGCTCATCTAATCCAACTCTCTGCTTAAAGCGGGATCATCTCCGTCCAAGCCGTCCTAGACAAGTGTTTGCTTAACCGAGGTGTCAGACAAGCCTGGCTCCCTGGGCTGAATCCAAGCTGCAGGGCCAGGATCCTCCTGGGACCTGCGTCAGCTCAGGGAAATGTGGGGATTATCACAGCCATGGCCTGCCCTGACACTGCCAAAGCACATCCCTAGTATGGCTCTGTACCACAGACTTTAGCAGTGAGTTCTACCCCCAAATATCTGACTCTGCAGGCTACAACTTTTACACCCCTGCCATAGACCAGTTTTAAAAACTCTGAGCAGAGCCCTCTCAGGCAGCTACTAGGCACGATTCTTGCTGCCGTAGGTGAAGCAGGGAGCTGCGGGCACTGCCAGTGGCCTGGCATTGCAAAGCCAGGAAGCAGTGTTTTAACAAATGTGTCTATACGAGACGCTAACTTTGTGGTAGCCTAATAATACTTTATGGCAGCATGCCAGGCAAAAGTCATGCTAATACAGTACTGCACAGTAGTATTAGGCTACTGTCCAGTTACTGTCCAAAAAACCCTGTGCAGCAGCGCTACTGTTTGGTAGCGCAAGTTACTGCACATTGAGTTTAGTACTTGGTTATTCAAGTACTAAACTCAGTGTGCAGTAACTATGGCACATTAATGAATGTATAGGCACACCCACTATTACCTTTATCAGGCAGGTATTGTAATCTCACTGTAAAATAATCTCAAATTAATCTGACGAGCCTTTGTCATAAACCCATGTTGATTAGTATCAATTAAATTACCCTCCATTAATTCTTTATTGCTGAAGAGTCCTGTCTTGGCTGTTGTGTTGGTTTGTCTAGGATCAATGTCAGGTTGACAGGTGTAAAATTGCTCAGACCATCTTATGATCTGAACCTGCCTGAGATGTTCTAATTTACTTCTTGAAAATACGCATTACTGGTGGAGAGAGCTCCTTGACCGGTTCTTTTAAACTTTTGAGATGCAAGTTATCCAGCCTGCCCATTTAAGATATCTCATGCTTCTTGGACATCTTCCTTTGTAAGCTGCTGAAATGGAGTGTATTTTCTCTTCAAAAGATAAGACTGGGTCATTAGTTTTTTTTCTGAAATACAGAAAGAACAGAAATATTTCTTGAACATTTTGGCATTCTCTGCATTACTAGTATAAATTCTACTGTTTTCTTTTAGTAAAAAACTTCAATTGTCTGGTGCCTACTTAACAGATAGCTCTACCTTGCTGTCGTTGCCTTTGCATGCCATATTTTTTTTCCCTTGGATCCATGTATTCATTGTCTATAATTTGTCATTTATTTTCATTACTGTCAGCTTCCACTTCCTTTTTCCCCCATTTCTTATAGACTGTTGCTGTAGTGGCTAATTCCTGGTTTTCCTTCCAAGTCAGGCCCTTTTTTTTGCCAGGGTAATTTTTCACGATTGTGAAATTACGAGTTTTGGGGCATCTCACAAAATACTCTTAAATAGCCCCCAATTATCACTGGTATTTCCTGTTTAAAATGCACAGGGCCACCTAGTGAACAATGAAGAAGAGCAAAATATGGCCCATACCCATTTTGTACTTTGAGTGAGGCCAGGCTGCTCTGGAAAAAAGACTATATAATCATTTGATTAGCCCATAATTAAAGACTTGGCCAACTGCGGTTGCATGAGGGGGCTGAATTAAAGTAACCAAGGCAATCTGAATTCTTTCATTTTCCAAAATTTTGCTTGCTTGACTCTAAACAGTAATGTTGTAACTTGTGTGCGTGTGAATGTAATTTTATGCAAATCCCTCAAGAGCGTGTCTTGTCCTCGCCCCGCAGTCTTTGAGGCAGAGGAGAAATGCAGCGTTGCCCCAGCTGTGAAGGGACGGCAGAGCTGTTCCACAGTTGCTGATATTGCCCCGAGGCAACTGTTGGCTCTCACCATGCACAATTCCTGCAAGGGGATGCCAGCAATATTTCCATGTACTTTAGGAATATTTCCTCCCATCCTTTTTTCCCTGGGCTATGAGAGTGCAGAAATGCTTAAGGAATTACAGTGCTATAAATGCCCTTGCGCCAGATCCTCTGCTGTCGCCCACATTCTTCCCCCGTACAGGACAAAAGTACCAGCTCCACTGGTGGGGCTGGAGAGGCAGGAAACAGAAACTTGGCCACGTAGGCAGCAATCCCAGGACTAACTTTGTTACATATGGAAACAAACGTGTGATCTGTTTTAACAGGTGGGTTTTGAATGCACATTGATCCAGATAAGGTTCAAGTCCTAATGCAGAGCCAGTTTGTCATTTTATGGTTTGCATTTGCAAGGTAAATCCCTTTAGGTAGAGTGTTTCTCAACCAGAGAGGGGCACTCCATTCCCAGCATTTGATCAAGTGAGCTGCTGCTTATGACAGTTTAAGCATCTCCTATTTAGTTAGTCTATAAGGTGCAAATCTAGCCTGCCTTCTCTCAGCAAGCCAGCAATTTAAAACAGAAAAACTGCCTTGTGTACCCTAAGATTTTGGCATGCTAAAAAGACATTAAGGGAACAAAAAGTTATGAAGAATGGGGCACAGAATGGAAAGTATTTTCTCTAGAGGAGGAGAGGGCTGGCTGCTCAAGACACTTAAGAGTGGGATTTCCTAAAGTAAGCAGCATTGGGCAGATTTCACGGAAGTTCGTAGCATTGTAGAGTCCTTTTCTGTAGGGCATGTTTCCTTGAGAGTTCCCTGCAGCAGTCGAAGAGGTCTTCATCCTCGGCCTTTATTTACAGGGAGAGAGAGAGGAAGCGAGCAAGGTAGAGATGGGTTTTCATCACTCAAAAGCAATAATCTATTCCATTGCCAGTTGTGCAGGCAGGAAAAGATCGCAGCTTCCTCTGACTTGGCAGCTTTGTCTCCCCAGCACTGCCAGTAATAGTTCAAAGGGATGTGGGACAGTTCAGAGAGATCCGACTGAATACCAGGAGTAGTGGCACCAGCTTTACGCAATTATACTTCTGGCCACACCTGCACTTTAAATCTGGTTAAATTTTGAGTGCTTGGAGCATCAGTGTGTCCCTATAAAAATGGCTGTTTGTTAGGCTCCCATCCCACGATGGAGCAACTTTTAAAAGCTGGCATGAAAGGTGGTGAGTAGTTTTAAGCTAGCGGGTCTCAATCTTTTTAGACTCAAAGACCCCTTCAGAAAACTCCAGCTCTTTGCTTTCACTCTTTTTGAGTAGGGGAAAAATAATTCCTCTGTTGCAAAGTCCTCGGCCCACAACAGGTCAGAATGTTTTTGATGCTATCGATGCCTCTTTGAAATCTCTGCATTTATCCTGCGAAGCACGTGGAGGTGTTTGCATACCTAATGTGCTAGCATTGCATGGCACCCCATAGCACCTTGATTGAGAATCACTATGTTAAGACATACTTTTGTGGAGAGAGGTAAACATTTACAATCTGGGGCCCACTCATTCAAGAAGTGATTGAGTGCTGTTGTTGTAGAAACAGAAACACATTGAAAACCTGTTTGTTAGCCAAGAAAAAACCTCCCAAGTATATGGTTTTATTTGTGTTAATGTAGTGTCAGACTCATAGGCAAACTGATTTCCATATGCAATGTAGCTCATTCAGGGTAGGGGCACAGTGACAGGCCTTCGCTGAATATCTGGATTTTACACTGATCATTAAGGCTAGTACTTCAGTGGGATGAATGGTGGCAGTCCTCTTCCCAGCTGTTTCAGCTGATGTACAGCTGTCTCAGGAAACAGCTGCATTTCCGTCCTCTTGTGTTTCAAATCAGCTTCATCTTTGTAAGCAGATGAGCTTTATTTTACAGCATTTGAACTTGCCACAGGAGCCAGGTAGATAGCTTAACCAGAAATAATTGTCCTCCAAAGAGGGAGCTTTATACTGATGAATTCAAGAAATACTGAAATAATGACAGTTGTGTTTGGAGTGAATGAAATGGCTATTTTATGAATTCTGGACCAACTGCTTTGGGACTGAGAAAAGCAGCTTGTATTAGTCATGAACTAATGGTCCATCCAAATGGGCACTGTTCTCACAGTCAGCTAATCTCTCTCATAACTTTCCCTGCATTCCCAACTTCTCTCTCTTGTTTTCCTACTGTCCCATCTTATAACAGAAAACTCCTTTCCTTAACACAACTCAGTAACTTCTCTACCCTAACAGTTGTTCTTTAGTGAGTAATAATGCTGTAAAAAAAAAAAAGCAATCTTGGGACCACCCAACTTCTGCTGTCAGACTACTATTTTGTCACTTTAAATTGGAGAGAGATTTTCTCGAATGAACCCACTGTGTGGCATTAACTGTAACTGCAGTATAAATCATATTCCAAAGTGGTGTTATCACTTGGCCTATATACTTTGGTGAAGGCCAGGAAACCAACTTATTGGCACTCTTAATTCCTCAGAATGGCAGTAAAGAGAAGTTATTTTTATAAGATATAAGTGTGCCTGAACATGCAGTGAGAATGCCCCTTCCATGCACTTCTGAAAGTTTTGTGAATCTTAAATGCAAGAGCTGAAATAGAAATGGAGCTTCATCAGCATCTCTCGCTTCTCGCTGGAACGGAGCTGAAAAGCCAGGTTGCTACATAGCAGGTTTAAAGCCGAACTTAAACCTACCAGACACCATGGACATTTATACGTATACGTTTTTGTGCTTGGACCCACTGGAGAGCCAAGGCACTGGAGCAGACTCAGTTAATCGAGGCTGCCCCATAGGCGAGCTGACGTGCATTGCACTGCATCGCTTGCTGTTGTATAAGAGGCAAAATGCGCATCAGCCTGGAGGAAATGGCGGTGGTGCACTTCTGAACTAAAACACTGCCGTTTTCTGCGCGCTGACGCACGTTGCCCTACTTACACAACTGTAAGCAATGCAGCTCCAGACTCTTTTCAGAGCACCCAGCGCTGTGGCACTTGTATATACAAAAATGCCCTACATGCTTTAAAGTAACATGCTTTTTTTCAGTATTGATGGTCTTGTACAACAGAAATAATCAAATAACCCCACTTAATATGCATTGACGTGACTTGCATTTTTTGTAAAGTCCCCCCCCTTTTTTTTAAAGGGGCAGTCAAGGTAGAGGACAAGAACAGAGGAAAACTGCATATTTCTTCCTTTTCAGCAACAGCTGAGATTATTTGGGGGTCGGACTCGATGATTTGGGGGTCGGACTCGATGATCTATTGAGGTCCCTTCCGACCCTAACATCTATGAATTTGAACACACTTGGGCACCTTGGAAATGACTAAGAACTGTCTGACTTCTGGGTAGCCAGACTCTCATCAACATTAAGTGCAGTAAGGAAGCAAGGCGGCTTGCATTTGGCATTGAGAAACTTTGACTCGTTATCATCTCCACAGTTAAATAAAAGCTGTCTGTAGTTCCAAGAAGGAGTTCAGACATGCCAGAGGTTTGGCGTGCAATTGAAGCCATTTTATGACAAGAAATACTTTGTGAACCAAATTCACAATTTCTCCTTTTTTTTTTTTTTTTTTTAAGACAAAAAATTTCACCTTTGTTCCACTGTGCAGTAAAATTCACACAATGGGAAGAGTTCCAGCTGCTGGGGAGAGCTAGCAAAGACAGAGCTTTAATAGGTCTTCATCATTTGTTCCACAAAGCTGAACTGTGCAGAACAACCCATACAGCACGCCCAGAAAAAGCATTTGAAAGGATTAGTGAAAACGTTGCTCAAGTAGAACCTGTGAGTTTGAGACCTTTACCAGACTCAGTGGAATAACTGCAAGCTAATTTAAGGGCTGGTCTGAAGACTGAGCAACAAAACACGAGGCTGGGGGAAAAAATGATACATTTCTTAATGTTCACTAAATAGGCAGAAAAATCTGCTTTTACTGTCTGACGTTACACAAAGGCGGCAGTCAAAATTGGCTCCATTAGAACATGGTTTAAACTGCCTAGCTCTCATTTCAAAGGGGAATATGACATGATTAAGATATTCCAAGTTATTGCATTTCTGCATGTTTTTTCACCTTCTGTCCTTTCTATTTCTGACTTTTCTCATTGTCTTTCTCTTACCTTTTCACTTCTCTGTAGGCACTGATGTTCTTTACATCGGCCCCGTGAAAGGTGAGCGCCACCTCTTTAGGACTTTTGTGCCCTGTCTTCTGTGATTTTCTTGGTGTCTCCTTACCTGGTTTTCTTGTTCCTCTGAACTTGGACTTTTAGAGTTCTGAAGAATCAGATTAGTTCTTACAGTGTTGTCTCCAGTAGAAAGCAAGTGTCCAACCGGAAGAAACACAGGAAGGCATATTCCACACCCAAAAGCACGGGTGTCTGAAGATTTTCGCATGGCTTAATCTCCCGTGAATTTTCCATTTGTCTTGTTTTTCAAGGATAGATAAATCGAATCAGCTTTTCACAGAAATGCATTACAGTGTCCTATTTAGAAAAAATCGCATGACTGTGTTTTTTAAATCTGCTTAATATATCGGCTTGTGTTAAGCATGCAGAAGTAGGTTGTGAACTAACTTCACTTGTTTATTCCTCTTACTGCTAGGAAACATATATTCAAGTCCTGGACTTTATAGTAAAACTATGACGCCAACATATGATTCTCACGATGGAAGTCCTCTGTCTCCAACTTCCGCTTGGTTTGGGGATAGTGCTTTATCAGAAGGAAATCCTGGCATACTTGCTGTTAGCCAGCCAATCACTTCCCCAGAAATCTTAGCAAAAATGTACAAGCCACAAGCGCTTCTTGATAAAGCTAAGATCAACCAAGGGTGAGTTCAAGTCATATATTAAACGTTTAAATGGCATTTTTAAACACATTACAAAGATTCAGCCAGAACCTATATGTTTTCATTGATGACTTCCAGGTGGCTGGACTCATCAAGATCTCTCATGGAGCAAGAAGTGAAAGAAAATGAGGCCTTACTGCTTCGGTTCAAATACTACAGTTTTTTTGACTTGAATCCAAAGGTACAGAGTTATTTTTAACTTGCACATAAGACCAAACTTTAAAAACAAGTGCTTGCATTTGTAGAGAGAAATACTCAGTATCCAGGCTTTAAAGAAGTAATGCTGTACATGTCAAATGAAATGTATAGAGCAGGGGTTGGCAACCCCTGGCACGCATGCCGAGCATGGCACACGAGGCCATTTTGCTCGGCACGCCACAGCCAGCCCCAGCTCTGGATAGCTGCTGCCAGTGACAGAGCCTGGGTTGCTCCCAGGAGGGCTTGCAGCATCCCAGCTGCCTGCTGGAAGCAGCCCGGACTCCCGGCTGGCAGCAGCTACCCAGAGCTGGGGCCAGCTGCAGCTAGGTGGCTGCAAACAGCTGCACCGAGCTCCACAGCTCCAGCATCGGCTCCATGCTGGCGGTGACTGCACACCTCGGGGCAGGCCGTGCTGCTGTGCTGTCTGTCCTGAGGTGTGCACGCAGTTACCGCCAGCATGGAGCTGATGCTGGAGCTGTGGAGCCTGGGGTATCTGTTTGCAGCCCGCTAGCTGCAGGCCCAGCCTGGCTACAAACAGCTGCTCTGGGCTTCGGAGCCCAGTCACCAGCTCTGTGCTGAGAGTGGGAGAGAGACTGGGATTGCACTGCCTCGGGCCCCTCCCCCACTGCCTGCTCCAAGGTGCTCATACACGTGCCAGTACGGAGCAGATGCCGGGGCTCTGGAGCCCAGCGCAGCTGTTTGGAGCCTCCCAGCTGCAGCTCTGGGGAGCTGCTGCCAGGCTCCAGCAGCTATCCAGAGCCAAGGTAGCTGCTGACAGCCACAGAGCCCAGGGCTAGGCTGAGGGGCAAGGGCTTGGGGGGGGGCAGGGGCTTTGGGTCGCAGAGCAAGGGGCAGCAGGGCTGGGGGGGCAGGGGCTTTGGGTGGGGGGCAAAGGGCACAAGCAGGGCACCCTGTCCTCATTTTGTTTTTTAGCATGCCGGCACTCTGGCACCTTCCAAAGTAGGCATTGTGAGGTTTTTTTTAGCACTCCAGCCAAAAAATGTTGCCTACCTGGGTATAGTGCATCCCTTTATGTATGAGCTTTCTACAAAATGAGTGGACTCTAATTGTTGCCAAAGCTGCTGTAAAGAAATCCTGGTCGTTTCAGTGACAAAGCCTTTTAAATTTTTGGTTGTAAAATAAGAGTAATTTCTCTGTTATGCTCTTTTGAAAGTACATGTACAGGTCCAGGGCCTTGCCTTTGAAGGGTGTTTTATAAATGTCTTGTGTTTATTTGTGTGATATCGTAGTATGATGCGATCAGAATCAACCAGCTTTATGAGCAATCTAAATGGGCTATTCTCTTAGAAGAAATCGAATGTACGGAAGAAGAAATGATGATGTTTGCAGCATTGCAGGTAAGAGACGGACTACAAGTTGACTTCAATTGAATCAAATCCATTGCTTTTTTTCTAGAAAGATAAAAATTAAATGTACTGTAACTAGTGTCCTCTCTGTTGGGGAGCTAGAACGATTTGTTCTAGTGTAACTTGGCTTGTTTCCTATTCTCTAGTGTTTACTTAAACTTTTAGGTAATTTAAATATTTGCTGCTTATTTCTTCTCATGAAAAGGAATTTGGATTGTTTTCTCTGAAGACGTTTGTATCTATCTTGACTTTTATTTTTGTCTTCAAAAAATACAAATAAGTACATTAGGTTACTGAACTGCATGTTTCTGGCACTTTGCCCTGGACAGCTGGTGGCAAACTATGGTCTTCCCAGAACTATTTTTTTTATCTGCATGTAATATGATGTGTATATTCCACATTCAAAATACACCTGAAAATGCTTCTGCTGTTGACTTCAAGATGGATCGCATACCATTTCTAAGTGTGGTCTCAAGTTTGTCTGGTAGTCCACCCACTGCTGCATCTCAGCTAGGAGGCTGCATAAGTATCTCCTGCCAAACCAGGACTGTATAGACTCCAGCTAGAGCTGGTCATTTTCCTAGGAAGCATAAATAAAGCAAGACTGTCAAGGCTCCATCTAGACTATTTTTCCTTAAAAAGTAACCCAAGGTGGACTGTGTGCGACTTCCACTCTAAAATTAATTGCATCAAATGGATAGAATGCTTCTCAAATAGAGAAATAAAATGGTGTATGCTGTGTGGATGCTAATGCTTAATCAGAAGTTTTCTGGTTTCAGATGTACCTTATGACTATCAGGAGTTCTCCATTACAAGGTTCATAATTATGGTAGGGATTTATATTGGTGGTGTGGGGTTGACAGTAGCAAGATTGCTAGTGGACTTACTGGAATCACTGGCTCTTTTTCTTTCTCAGGTGATATGCTCAGTGCAAGTAGAAATAGATGGTGCGAAGTAAAGCATCTCAGCTGTGATGTGCTGGATGTGTCCCAGCACAGCTGATCTGCTTCACTGAGGAAACGCACATCCCCTCTTCTACCGCCTGGGGATGCTGTGGAACAACAGGCAACGTGTTCTGCCCAGGCTTGAGCAGCCTGGTCCTGCACACCTTGGGAATGCCCACACAGCACCAGGCCCCTCAAGCCCAGAGTTTCCCTGCTTACCAGGAGTATCCCTGGGATCTCTGGGGTCTGCTTTGGTAAGTGGGAAAACTCCAACTTTCCCTGCTTGCTGAGACGCAGCCCAGAAATCTGGGGGTGCATCTGGTAAGCAGGAAAGCCAGGCAGCCCAGAAATCTGGGGGTGTATCTGGTAAGCAGGAAAGCCACGGAAGCAGAAAGGGATCTCGGCATCCTAGTGGACTCCAAGATGAACATGAGTCGACAATGTGACAAAGCCATCAGAAAAGCCAATGGCACTTTACCGTGCTTCAACAGATGCATGACGAACAGATCCAAGGAGGTGATACTTCCCCTCTATCGGGCGCTGGTCAGACCGCAGTTGGAGTACTGCGTGCAATTCTGGGCACCGTACTTCAAGAGGGATGTGGATAACCTGGAGAGGGTCCAGAGAAGGGCCACTCGTATGATTAAGGGCTTGCAGGCCAAGCCCTACGAGGAGAGACTAGGGCACCTGGACCTCTTCAGCTTCCGCAAGAGAAGGTTGAGAGGCGACCTTGTGGCTGCCTGTAAGTTCATCACGGGGGCACAGAAGGGAATTGGTGAGGTTTTATTCACCAAGGTGCCCC
>JAGPOW010000252.1:684542-706881 GCA_030014935.1 Caiman crocodilus
CTGGTGCAGGAGGCTGCTGTGGATCTGGCTCATCCCTGAGCCCGGGTTGGGGCCAGAGTCCAACCCACAGCAGGTTCCTACCCCCAGCTCTGCTCCCCCTCTTCAGGCTCTGCCCTAGTACCCCACTCCCTTTTCCCCTCACTGTTAGCCACAGCTTGGCTCTGGCTGGGTTCTTTCCTGGGCACAAAGCAATGGGAAGTCCTTCCCCTGCCTGGGCACTTGACAGTGCCAACACTGCGGCATGGCCTGGCAAGAGCTGAGCTTCCACATGGTGGGCTTCAGAAGGGAAAGGAGGCCTAGCAGCATCTGACAGTAAGGGTGGGGAAGGTGGAGCGGGAGAAGCAGAGCCTGGGGAGAGTGGGGGCAGAGGTGCTGTGGGGAGCTGGGGGTGGGTAGATGCAGGTGCTGAGGGTGGGGGACAGGAAGGCTGCAGGGGGAAGTAATTGGGGGGGGGCAGAGGATAAGGGGTGCACCTGACTTCCCCCGCCTCCCCGCTACTGCTTTTCCTGCTGTAGCCGTTGGGGAGGAGGGGTGCAGATTCAAGACAACCTCCCAATACTTCCTTAGGTTCTGTACTTGGAATATTATAACAAATTTATAAAAACTTGTCATGTATAAAATTAATGAGTGGAGGGGGTTGTCTTAAATTAGGGGTCATCTTAGATTTGAGTAAATACAGTATTTCAGTTTTAAACCCACAGAGGTAACTCCTGGATCCCAACATTTCTAGTTCTGGCTCCAATTAGCATCTTCTCATCTTGAAACTGCCACGTCTGCTTCATTTTAAGTGGCCGCATTTTGATCAAATCTGTTGCTACAGCTTGAGACAATGGGGCTAAATTGTGTTTCTTTAGCCCTCACACTAAACAGAAAGCCAAGTTTCTCTGAGTTTTTGGCAATGGTCTCAGCAAAAACTGCTGCAACTTCAAAGGCAGCAGGCATAGATTGAAACCAGAGTGTATTCTTTTTGTCATCTGGCTTTCTACATAGAACATCTTAAATGCAGAGAGGTCTCTTTCACCTCATAAAGAGGCAAGAGTGTATATTAGGACTTGTTTTTGAAACGGGGGGCCAAACGGTATTTTATGACAAGAAACACATTTTAATATCTCGGTCTTGGATGGAACATGACTCTTACATTCTTCTGACCCATTTTGCTGTAACGAAGTTAAAGAAAATCATAAAAGAGCCATTGGCATTACTGGGGCTCAAGACATTTACCTTGAACCTCCCAGCAAGATGACTAAGCTTAGTAGCCAAACCGTCCTGCCCTACCCTGCCCTGCCCCCAGCACTTTACAGGAATGCACCAAGGGTCACAAAGGGAAATGCGGATCCAGGCACGTCAACAGATTATGGAAAAATGTGCTTGCACTTCTCCCCCGGATGAAGACTGGGTATTTTTTTGAAACTGGAGACCTTTCTTTTTTTATTGCAGAAAACAACATTTTTCCATGATTCATGGAGGTGTCTTTATTAGTATGTCTCTTGAGAGCCTGGAAATATTAATGGGACCTATCTGGATACTTGTGCCCATGAAAGTGCTTGAATTAGAAGTCCTAAGTTCATGGTTTCTTCAGGTTTAGTTTAGTTTAACAAGTCTCACCATGGTGGGATAAAGAAAATATAAAATATTGAAATAACATTCAGTTCTTTGTTACTGATCTAGTATTCCTGCAGTGTAAAGGGTTTTTAAACCTTGCTGCGGCAGCTCTTGCGTGGGGAGAGTCCTGGTTTCCTAAATCAAGTTTGTCCGTATGGAATATGTTCAAAGAACAGGCGGTTCGTTCAAGAACCTAAGTTACCCAGTATCTCTTGTTTTCTAAACCTGTTGCTCAAAGGAGCTATAGATCTAATGCACTATATCCCTCAACCTGTCTGGCAGGCCTAAGAAGCTGACGCTAAAAGGTTATAAACCGTATTGGTGCACCTTCAAAGATACCTCTATTTCCTGCTATAAAAGTAAAGAAGAATCCAATGGGACTCCAGCTCACCAAATGAACTTAAGAGGTAAGGAAACCTCTTTTGATAACTTTATCCAAAACAAGTCTGCTACTGTTGTTTTTTATTCTTTAGACATCAATACTGTTGAATTTTATAAAAGAAAAGCATGGGGCACAGAGAGACAGAGAAATCATGCTGAAGAAGTGAACTGTGTGGATCAGATGTACATTGGAAAACTTAGCCTAGTTTTCTACAGTGCAACTATTTAAAGCTCATTGTTAACGTCTGTAATTATCTGAACCATAGGTCTGACTTTACTGTAAAGCAAAAGCAGGTTAAGAAGTATATGGTATATACACTTTGTGATTTTACCTTTTGTTATGAAAGCTATTTAAAAAATACATAGTCAGCCTTTAAAAACAAGTTAGGACCAGCAAATAGGGTTTGTGTATCAGTGGTTTCTCCAAACACAACCTTTTATTCTCTCTGTGGGCTTCCAAATCTTAATCAGATGCGGTCTACAAAGCTTTCATGTTACATTAAAAAATCCTAATGCTACTGTCCCTTATATCCAGAAGTAACATATTCCTACTTGGAGAGTTACAAGGCAGCAGAAACTGTGGACATACTTCATTTTTTACTATGGAGGCAATAGCTGACAGGCTGCCAAATGATCTCACACTACAGTTACAGAGATGTGCAGCCTGGAATAGCCTCGTATACCTTTTTGGGAGCTTTTGCCATAGCTGCTTCTGACGGCATTTTAAAAGAATTCTGGAGACTTGAGTTGAAGCTATGCCCACGTGATCTTGGATGTTTCAAGAAATCAGAGTCCTCGTAACTCTTAATGCTGAATATAAAAAAAATAAAAGTTAAAAGAGACTGGAATTTGGGGAAAGTAGCACCTTATCCCTGAAGGCAGAAGTACCATGCCCCGTCAAAATAATGTCATAGGATGACTGGTTTAGATTACTGACACTCAACCCAACACCCAAGGTAGTTTTTTCTTCCCCTTTTTCCTTCCATTGGTTTGGAAATGATTCACTGCTGAACCCAACATGTTAGCGTCTAGGGTCTAATTCAGGCAGTTGGCAAAGTCCAATAGTGTAGTCTCGCATTATTTTCTGTTGCGTCACATCCATTCCAAGCTGGCAAATAGCTATGCCTTTCAGCCAAAGCCATCAATCTGTTCTCCATACTGTGTTTTGTGGTCATTGTCTAATATTCTGCCTCAGCTTTGGAAACAAAATGTAGCATATATTTTACTTCTGTGGTGTCTTAAAACCATCATATAATTGAGATATCGTTCAATACCCTTAGATTAGAAATCTATTTTTTGAAGCCTGTGTGTATTTGTGCACACTTTAATCTCTGGTTTTGTATTACAGGCTGTGAGGTTACCCCTGATGTAAACATCTCTGGTCAGAAGTTTAATATCAAACTTCTCATTCCGGTTGCGGAGGGTATGAATGAAATCTGGCTTCGCTGCGATAACGTAAGCATTTTGCTTGGACTGTCTGTGTATCTTGCCTTCTGCTTGCTTCCACTCATCCCCTACACTCTCTGTTTTCCTTTTATTAAAAAAAGCAAACCAAAGAAACAAAATGTACAAATGGAAATGCTCAGTAGCAGTCCTTGAAATGATGCATGGGATTGGCCCTTCCTCCTTTTTCTTTACATTCCCTTGTCCTAAGCAATATACACATTTTTGTATTCCGCCTGTTCTGATTCTTTCACTGAAAAATGCAACGAGCCTCTATCCACGTGGGCCAGATGATGCTGATGACATGGACCTTCCCTTGAATTCCAGGAAAAGCAGTACGCACACTGGATGGCAGCCTGCAGGCTAGCGTCCAAGGGCAAGACCATGGCGGACAGCTCCTATAACCTGGAAGTTCAGAATATCCTGTCATTTTTGAAGATGCAGCATTTAAACCCAGACCCACAGCTAATGCCAGAGCAGATCACAACGGACATTAATCCCGAATGCCTGGTGTCACCTCGCTACCTTAAAAAGTACAAGAACAAACAGGTACTTGATTTTAATTGTTTTGCAGAAATCTTGCTTTTGACAATCCCGGCCCTGGGTCCCTTAAAAAAAACCAGTTAGTGATATGGCAAACTTCTCAGGGACACCTACATGGCTGGTAATTCACCCTAACCGTAGGAGATGGTGATGCATTTTAAAAACAGTTACCCACCGTGTTTCTAAAAATCCTGTGTTCAAAATCTAATTTGTGGTTGTGATTGAAATTAAGAGACAAAAGCTTATCACATCAGTGATCTTAACTGTTCAGGCCACATTATCTAATAAAAGGTACTGAGTTTTTTCTCTGAGATGACAAGCAGTAGCAATCTACCAAGAGTTTGATCAGTGGGGGTCGGTGGTTTAAACACATTTTTTAACTCCTTTTCACTGCATCGTGGTGTAAAGTGACAATGTCTGCGTGGTTCCAATAATTAAAAAAGGCAGAAATATGTACCTCTGAAAACAATCATTCTTTTATAAAATGGGGATTTTTACTTGTTGAATGCTTGTAGCTACTCATTGCATGGCAGAGTCAGACTGTTTATGATGGAAATAAACACATACTGTATTTTCTTGCATACAACATGCCCCAAAATAAAATCTGCACCTTGTTTTTGAGACTAGGGTGGGGGGAGATATTTTTTTCCAGAATTATGGCTTTATAGAGCAATGACACCACTAAAAGATCTGCAAGAATGTGAAAGAGACCAGGGAGGAGAAGAGACAGACCAGGACTAGCTACCAGAAAGCAAGATTGCCTAAAGAAAGGTTAGCTTGATTAGCGAAACACCAAGGCGCTTAAAAAAGAGAGTCTATTGTTAGCTAACACCTGCGGACTAAAGAACAATGAACCATTAAATCCTTGCGCTGCCCGCCGAGATACCACCGCTGCTGCTGGGCAGTTGGTTTTGAAGCAGGAATCAAAGTTGGATGCTTCTGTTCTGGGCAGAAAAGTACTGGTAATCTTCCCCACTTAAGACTTGCACCCCAAATTGGAGCAGCTGATTTTTGAGAAAAGGATGTGTACTATGTGAGAAAATGCAGCATGTGGGTTTTACAAGGAAACATGGTATTTTGGTACAAAAAAAGAAATAAAGATTGATTGCAGGCTTCTGAGTGAGTATGCCGCTCAGGTAGTCAGTGCATCTGAATATGAACTCTGCGGATCAGGAAGGAAGTTGCCATTCAGAAAAGTGGGGAACAGCAGCTTCTATTGGCATGTAAGAGCTGTGGAAAGGGAATCCTGCGATTCTCCTGGATAAGCCTTTGTATATCCACACAGATGGGGGAAGTTGGCTCATATCATGAGTTCTCATATATAAAGCATTGTAGACATAAACACTGCAAAAAGAACATGCCTGAAAAAGTATTTTCGTAGTGTGCATTTGCATTGATTTAAGAGCTAATAAGTGCAACATTGGAGATGAGTAGGAACATTTAAAAATTGTAGAAAAGTCATAATTAGTCCACAGCTTATGATGGAAACTATTGATCCCCTTTGAAAATTAGCTGTGGTGAAAAATAACCTGTTCACCAAGGTAGTAAGGATCCTCAGCAGTTTTTCTCCTTTTTATGTTGTTTGGTTTCTTCCTCCTTGCTGGAGGTTATGTAAGGTTGCACTGAGAGAGTTGATCCTGCCCGATAATGGGATGTAGGAGATCGGCATGGAGGAAGTGCGGCCCCAAGGGAATCCGTGAAACCTAGACTGGCGAGAGAGGAGCCCCAGACTGCTGGATTATATTGATCTGGTGTAATTGCCAGGGGAGAAATTCTTACTAAGTGCAAATTTATCTGGAATATAAATTTACAACATCATTAAAATGATATTTCAGGTTTTCACTAATGCCTTCAATCTCGGTATTAGACCAGCGCTAATATGAACAATCTGGACGTGCACATCCTGCAGACTGCCTTAATTACTGTATCAGTTCCATGGACGGAGGAGTGGTGGATACGGAAATGCAGACATTTGATTTAAAAACCAACCTCCAGCCTGTTCATATTACTCTAACCTGACATTGCGTTAGGACAGGTTTGGGAAACAGGAAGTCAGCAAACAAAGCCAAACTGCTCGGAGTCCTGGGGCTCCCGGAGCAATACATGAATCGTTCTTGTGGCATCGACTCTGCTCGGAGCAGAGAGTTTCTGCTGTTTTACTTGTAAGAGAAATTCAATCTAGCTTAAACAGAAGATCTCCGTTACAGTTGCAGTCCCTAGAGCAGGGGTTTCTTCCATGAACAAGTTGCATTAAAATCGCCATTTTCTTTATTTCTGCTTTGCTTGTTTGATGTTAGCATCATGGACGGCACTGCGTGCTTTTTATTACATTCCAGGAGAAAAGGTAGCATGCAGATATGAGAAAAAAATACTTAAGTAACAGAAGCTGCTCTTGCTTTTTTTAACAGCAAAACGGCTTTGCACTCCTTATTAAACTGAGTACACTTGAGTTCTGCTCAAAGACCTTAAAATGAATGGTGAAAATGGAAATTTTCACTCTGGCTCTCCGGTTTGGCCACCTTTGAAATTCTGAAACATTTGTAAAGACTAAATAAATGTCTGAAACCACCCCATTTTGATGGCTCTAGAGCAAGGGGTTGCTCTGTGCTTCTTTGTTCCTTTTTTCATGCTTGCATTCACTTTTTGCTGCTTTTTTCTTCCTCAGGAAATGTGCATGTTATTGCTTGAACTTTGGTTTGCAGAGAATTTACACTTTTTCTTTGCTTTGTTGCCATATTTCTGATTGCTTTTTTTTCTTTCTGCCTCCTTTTTCTTTTCTTCGCATTGTCATCTTCAGCCAGGCTATATAAGAGACTTGGTAAGTGACAGCAAACCTAAAATTAAGATAAGTTTGATTTAAATAAAAATAGTTTAAGACCTTACTGCCCTGTGAGGACTACTAGAACAAAACGCATTGAGGAACATAGAAACCCTTAATTCTTTCATGCTGATCCCCAGCAAGCTATGCTGCAAAAGGGTTAAGTACAATCTTTTTTGTGCTAAAAACTGAAATCCGTTCCCATCCTGCATGCTAATGTTGAATGTGTGTCCAAATAGCCGGACATGGCAGCTATGACTGGTATTTAAAAGGAAAAAGTCCAGAGGTACAAGGGTAAAATCAGCTCCATTTTATCCTTTATTAACCATGATAAAAGTGGCAGCTGGTGTTTCTAGTACTCCATTTGATGTCCAGTAATATAAGGGGTATGACTTGCAGTTCAGAAACAGTAGAACAGCTGTGTAACAGCATCAGTGACTTGTTAAACCTCCCAAAGATGCTCTGAACTCTCCCCTATTCGTGCTGTTGCCAGTGGATCTAGTATCTTGATGCACACCCTTTTTTGTTTGTTTGCAATATCACAAATGTAGCACCATTGCCTAAAGGCAGTGTGTCTGATTGCATTCAGATCACGGCCAGGATTCTGGAGGCCCATCAGAACGTAGCTCAGATGAGTCTAATCGAAGCAAAGATGAGATTTATCCAAGCTTGGCAATCTCTACCAGAATTTGGCATCACACACTTTATTGCAAGGTCAGTGATTCCTATATATGGTAAGATAAAGTGTTGTGTGTAAACAACTCGAGCTGTTTCCTGTATTTTTAGCTACCATGAGGCATTTCTGGTCGGGAATGATGTCGTTGTGTTGGACTGGTTTCTGTAAATGTTTGCGCATGCACAACTGAGTCCGCACCCTGAACGTTCACATGTAAAATCTGAAATTGCTCATGTCAGTGGAAGGATTTGAAGCTGTTTCCGCATTAACTGAACTTGGCTGTGGCTTTCGAGCAGTAAGTCACATCAGTGCTGGAAGGAAAGTGAATATTGCATTGGTTCTAGCGCGTGTTTTAGCAGTCAGGTCAGCGAGTGACTTTAAAGCATTTTTGCACATGTTTAAAAATTCTCTTTCTAAATCCACGCGTGGTAGATTCCAAGGGGGCAAGAAGGAAGAGCTGATCGGGATTGCCTATAACAGACTGATAAGAATGGATGCAAGCACAGGAGATGCAATTAAAACATGGCGATTCAGCAACATGAAACAGTGGAATGTAAACTGGGAGATCAAAATGGTAAGAGGATGTTGTTCCCCATGTGTCCTTGGCCCAAACATACCTTGCAAGGCTTGGCTTGAATTAGAACGGCGGTGTGTCACTTCGGGAGAGAGCATACCTTTGGCTGGGCTGTTTCATGGAAACGTGCTGCTTCATTTCTTAAGCTAACAGTGTAAGGCATCCATGTTGGGCTTTACTATGGTCTCCTGCATCCCTGGGCTAGAGGGTTGCGTTGATGGTATCACGTGCCTGGCTGTATCTCTTGCTAATCAGTTTGTGTTTTGCAGGGAGGGGAAGAGTCCCATAAATAGTTGTAGTAAGAGCCTTATTCGCCTCCACTGTAAAATGCCTGCTTCTGCATTAGTTCTAGAAGCTGCTTCTGACTTTGACCAGAGCTGAACCCAACCCCGGGAGGAAATCTTTCAGGCTATCACTACTTCCAATGGGAGACTTAGTTACAGAGCCAGCATACATTGGTTGGAAATGGTTGTAATTTGGCAGAAAAACCTGCCCTCCTCCCAGTTTCTATCCAGTCAGTGTCTCGAGAAATAATCTTTGCTGCAAAGGAGCCATATTCAGTCCTGAGGAGATTGAAAGTGTTTGGGCCTGGAAAAATTGTTTCATCTTCAGCTCCAGATCTGGTTTTGTTCAGACAGTCGCGGAAGCATCTGCCGTAAGGGAGAAACAAGACAGCGTAGGGAGAGGCCAGTTCTGCAGCCAGCACGATTTGTTCCAGACCGGCTCGTCTCCCCTAACCCGTATGCCTTGCACTTCAGGTCACTGTCGAGTTCGCAGATGACGTACGGGTGTCCTTCATTTGCACCGAGGTGGATTGCAAGGTGGTTCACGAGTTCATTGGTGGCTACATTTTCTTGTCAACGCGGGCAAAAGACCAGAACGAAAGTTTAGATGAAGAGATGTTCTACAAACTTACCAGCGGTTGGGTGTGAGTTGGATGTACTGTTTACAGAGAGAAACCCCCATGGCCATATTAAATATTTAACTTTAAAAGCTGTTGTTTGAAATATGCTGCTTAATAAAATAAGCCTGAAATGTATCTTTTTTATTTTTTTTAATTATGAACATTTTTGCATTACCCAGAGCAGTTAATACGTGCACTAATGAGCACTTCTGTTAATCTGCTATAACGAGACAGTATGTGAGCTGTGTTGTGGCACATTCTGCGTGTAGCCTTTAGACACAAGCCGTGATGAGCCAGTTGGGATCAGATTTAACTGATGTAGCTAGCCAAATTCGGGAGAGAACTCTAAGCCATCTACTAGAAAGCTGTCCAGGCCTTAAACGATATGAAGTCTATTTATCATGTTTAATGCATGTGGTTTTTACTTTTGTGCTCTTTCTGTAAATTTGACATGTTTTTGAAGTTGTTCTACCTTCGAGTAGAAAGTTGATGTTTAATTTCACACTACATGACTTGGCAGGTGCCTGATGCTATTTTGAAGATATTGTGTGTGGCCTTGAAGAATGTTCCTCTGTTAGTCTGTTGTAGCGTGATTTATTTGTTAACTTTCCTTTTGATAATCATTTATATTGTCTTTTTTTTATTTTTACACCGTATTGTATTACGACACTTTTAGTATTCACCAGCATAGTCACTGTCTGCCTATGATATGCAAACCTTTTCATTATGATATGAAGTAAAGGTCTATGAAGTATAGGTTTTGTGTAACTAATGTAAAAACACAAATTTTATAAAATTGTACAGTTTTTTTAACTAGTCTCACAAGCCAGCTAGAGTACTGCATAGATCTAGTGCATCAGCATTAATGCTATTACGCTTCTAAAAGATAAGGGTAGCAGGTTAGGAACGGATAGTTGCAGTTCAGTACCTTTTTATCTAAGTTAAGTCCGACTTTTGTTAGAGCCAGGCCACAGTGTCTTTAATAACCCTGCCTGGAGTCACCAGTGCCGAGGGAGCCTGACCCACCTCATGCCAAGGAATTACCAGTCTTGTGTCCCGGTAGCCTGTGGTGGAAAGACTACGTATAAATGCATTGTATTTTAAATAAAAGGAAATCTTTTATTTAATATTCCATTCCTGGTTCTGGTTCTTGTGCTCTGCACAGTAAAAGGGTTTACTGGCCCAGCCCAGTCCCTGGGGTTACACACGGTGTTGCTGCCGGGGGTGTAGGAACTGTACCGCCCTCTGGCACATCAGGAGATGCAGCTGGCAAGGGATATTTAAGGTGACAAGGGAGGGGGGGTCTACCAGTGTCCAACAAACAGGGGGCTGCCGCTGACCAGAGAAGGGGAGCTCCCATCTGAAAGTGCAGAGAAGACGGAGCCGTTCTTGCCTCCTTGGCTTCAGTCTTCTCAGACCCCCTTCGCCCCCATCATCGCTGGAGGCGGATGTGTGAACGACTGAAATCCCCCTGCATCACGCTCGTTGGTGCAAGGAGGGTGCTGCTGGCTCAGCTCCCCAGCAGGTATTCGGGGGACTACTGGAACCTGCCATGGTTCTCCCTTGCGCTGCACTGCTGCAGCTTTGCTGACGGCGCGTCCATTTTCAGCCGGACGTTTGGACTCTCCTTGCAAATGCCAGGCACTTCCTGCGCCTCCTGCCTCTCCCGATACACGGCAGCAGAGGCCCTGCCTTCCCCAGGTTTGAGGGGAAGCGCCGCGCTCAGCCCAGGGCCACTTGCTGTGCATGAGGAACAGGCTCCAGGCTCCCGCAGCTCCTCCAACACCCGCAGCTCTTGCCAAGGGCACTCACAAATTCCAGCCAGTCCTTTCGGGTTTCACGGCACGCCAGGGCACACGCAGGGGTCAGGAGAAGTGACTCCCCAGTCCCCCACCGCACCCCCAGGCCCATCCACCTCCCAGTAGACCTTAGCTGAGTACCTCGGAGAAGGGACAAGCTGGCCTTTCCCAACAGGATCCTGCACTGGAGCAGAGAAGCCCCAGGACCTTTTCCTTCTCCGTCACCGGAGCCTCAGTTGAAGCGCTTCACTTGTGTGAGTGACGTCCAGCACGTGGACTGGGTCGAGTCCCCTCTGGTACGTGCCAGGCGAGCTACCCACGCAGCACGGCCAAGTAGAGGACGGGGAAGAGGAACTCAACACGTCTGTCCCACGCGCTGCCCACTCCCCTGCCAGTCCTCCCTAGCTCCCCTCTGCTCCAGCGCAGCCCAAACCGCCGCCTGCCTCGCTGACTGCTGGTATCTGGTCGTTTCCTCGTCCTCCCCATCGGCGGGATCTCGTCTTGTGTTAGATCGCGGGGACGCTGCTGCGTGTACGGTAACGCAGTGGACTCCTTATCGGCCGTCTAGATAGTGCAGCAGTCCTGATAACGACGGCTGTCGGCATCTGCTGTCCCTGAGCAAAGGGAGAGCCGCTTGCTACGTGGCACGTCCGGAGGGCTCCCTCCCCTCTGCTTACAGGTGCCCGGAGGAGCGAGCGAGGCCCAGGCAGCACTTGTAGCAAAGCCTTTCTCAGTCCTGGCCCTGTTGGCAGTATCTCGGCATGCCCCGCTGTCACTCAGCGCCTCGTGGGAGGCTCGTACATCGCAGCGTGCTGACTCAGTCCTGAGGGCCAGCGGTGGTTTGCCGTCATCCTTTTGTTGGCAGGGCTGTGAGCAGCCCGCACCCAACTAGGGAGGGCGAGAAGCAAGCCCTTTGCCTCAACATCTTCACTTTGTGGAGTGCGATTCCCAGCAGCTCCTTCACCTGCGCCAGCTCCCTCGCTAGGAGCACACGCCTGCCTGGCTCAGCTGCCAAGTGGCGGCCCCCACACCGCTCCCCGAGCCGCACGGCGGGACCGGACCCACCGCTCCCATTACAAACTACCTTCTGCACCCTCCTGTTAGCCTCCTCCTTTGCCTGGACACGGGGGTCTCTGGGACGGAGACTCGTTTCACCGTGCAGCGCATAGTGCCGTCGGGCAGGCCTGGGCCAGGGGAGCATGCATCTTGCAAGTGCAAAGTGCCGCCCTGGATGCGGTGCAGCCCTTCCCGAAGTGGGAAGGGAGAGGTCGAGCACTACATCCGCAGGTGCCCTGCTACCTGCCCGCCTAGGCTGCCGGGCCTGCAGCCCCTGGCCCTTCCGGGCCTTGGCTGTACTTCTCTGGTGCCCGAGGCAAGTGCTGGTGCATTGGCCACGTTCTGCCCACAGCCCCAGGAAAAGCCGTTTTAGGAAGGCGTTCCGCTTCTCCCCTCCCGTAGCCACGCAGAGCCCTTCGTTCGCGCGGTGCCGGTGCCGCACTGCAGCAGGAGGCCATGCTTTCGCATGGGACTAGAGAAGGGGGGCGGGGGGGCTGTCATTTTTTTTTTTTTTTTGGCAAGGCATTTTCACGTGAGTCTGTAACGGCTCCACATTCGATGCTAATTCCATTTGAGAGAAGAAAGCATTGATCTACTTATGAGGCTGGCTTAAAATGTTTGGGAGCAAACATGCCGTTTCATCCTCTCAGCCGATGCGTAATGAGATTCCAGCGCAATTTTGCAGCGGTGGGGCAGCGGGAGGGAAAACAGCACATCCTGATAAGGCCTAATGCAGTCTCCAGAGCTGCGTTTGCAGACTCCTCTGGCTATTTATGAAGCAAGCTGATTGGGAGGAGCGGGGCTGGCATCGATCCGGCACGATGCTCCGAGCTCTGTCGGCGGGAGGCTCCCGGGAGGATGCAGCAGCAGCAGCATCGTGGGGTCTGCTTCCAGCGCTGCGTGCCAAGGCTGGGGCGGAGCAGCCTGGGGCCGAGCCCACGCTGGAGCCAGCTGGACTCCGCTGCCGGCTGCCCTGAGGGCCTGGTCTGGCCGGTTCTCTGAGCACGTCTAACGGACCGGCCCCTGTGCAAGAGGCTGGAGCCTGCCGCTTGCCATGAAAGGAGCTGGGGGGTGCCCTTGTTCGACAGCAGCCTGGTGCTGCACGTGCTCCTGAAGGAGGGGAGCTGGGCTTCGATTGCTGCAGGGTTCAAACCCGTATCACCCCCTCCCGGACGGGCTCCACGCAGGCCCGGGCCATGCGGCATGCGTTAGCCCCAGGTGCACGCAGCAGAGCTGTAGGGCCAGGAGCAAGCTGGGCCCCGCCTGGGCCGCCGGGCACAGGGCACTGCTGCAGGGCTGCCCGCACCGTGGTGCCCTCGCAGAGCGGCGCGGTGAGCGTGCCCAGCTGGCCCGGCTGGAGGGCCCGGGAGTCCAGGGTGACCCTTGTACCCGTCTTGCTCTGCTTCCCATCTTAGCTCAAGACCTGCTGCGGTGCCTGGAGGTTGGGTTGGTCTTCGGAGGAAGCAATTCCTCTCCGTAGGTTGCGGAGGTCCCTCAGTCGGCACCGAGTCCAGGGCTTCCACGCATCGGAGCTGAGTCGCAGAAACTGGACCGGGCAGTAGACTTCCCAGAGTGTCTGCTGCTAAATTTGAGACTGAAGGAATTCAAAAACTACCTCCGTTTGTGTCCAGCCCTGGCCCCCGAGCCCTGGCTGGTGCTTGTGGGGTTCCAGTTCCACTTCCCCAGACGCCTGCCCTAACCCCTGCGCGACGCGCCCCCGCCTCGCCCCCAGCCGGGGCTTTCCCTGCCCAATTCCAGCTCGCCGGAGGGGTACGGTGGCGCCTCGCAGAGGTCTGAGCACCCCGAACGGCACTGCGTAGAGAAGGGTGGAGACTGCCCGGTGCACTGCAGACAGCCCCCCACAAGTCTACCACAGCCCCCCGATTATGGGGCCTCGTTTATGGAGAGGGGAGATTCCCCCCAGCTTGCTCCTTTGGCCTGCGTGCTACGGGCGAGCAACGCGCGGGAGCATCCAAACTGCAAGAGCTTGGGCCTGCACGTAGGATGCCCGCCACGGATGCGGGAGTACCTGCAGCCCCAGGCTGAAGTCTGGGAGGGAAGATACTGGCTGGGGGCAGTGCCACACAGATCTCAATGCCTGAGCTCTGCTCAGTTGCTGGAATTGGGAGTGGATTTGGCTGATGTCGCCTGAGACCTGAAATTTAAATTTAAAAAAAAAACGGGTAGCACAAGGACCTTTCTGCTGCTCCCGCTTCCACCGCCTAACACCAAGTGTCGCCTGCGCTGCGACGCGCTTGCATTCGCTTGCCTGCTTTGGTCCCCCGCAGCACGCGGGGCTCACCAGTCGCAAGCACGGCCGTCGCCCGCAGCGCTCAGCTCAACGGGAATCGTTCGTCCCGCGGGGGAAACACGGCCACGGCTGCTGCTAAAGATCTGTCCTCACTCATTTCTTGTGGCAGCCGCAGCTCGGGTCCACGCTGTCAGCTTAAATCCGTCACGAACTGCGCAGCTCTGCCATAGCCGTCTCCCGTGCAGGGGCCTGACTGCTCCGAGTTCCCTGTGGTTGCACAAATACCAAGGGAGCCTGACAGCACTGGTGTAAATGCAGTAGTGCCCAAGGCCCTGCTGGGACTGGGCCCTGTTGCACTCGGAGCTGGCCGAATGCGGAGAGAGCCCCTGCCTCGAGATGCCTGCACGCAAACTCGGGTGGGAAGACGTGACTTGCCCAGGGTCGCTCAGTAAGTCGGTGGCAGAGCTGGGAATAGACCCCCACTGCTGCCATGCACGCACGGCTGCTGCTAATACAGCTCCTCCCTTGCACGGTCCCACCGGACGTCAACCCGGCCCTGTGCCTAGTGCCAGCTTGCCCCTAGCTGGCAGTCCCTGCCCTGCGGTTCAGGCCGCTGACTGCCTTATCGTGGATATGCCCGGGTGCAGCTGCAGCGCCTGCGCAAGCAGCCCTGCTGCCAGTCCCTCGTCTGACTTAACCGGGTTTTACAATGGAAAAGCTAAAGCCAAACCTAAAGCGATGCACCAGGCATATCGTCCCCCCACGCCCTTCACAAGACCACCAAGCGACTATCAGGCCCCGCGCCAGGGGGAGCAAGCGCGGCTCCGGCTGGCACGTAGGTACGCGCGCGCTGCAGTGCTGGCCGCACAGTCAGGGCTGTGAGGAGAGAGCGCGCAGCCGCAGGGGTTGTGGCAGGGCTAAGCCGCAGTCCAGCTGGCGTGTCACCTGCCTGGCCACAAGCAGGGCCGTCAAGCAGGAGACATCAATCAACGGCTCGGTTTTGGGCCTGCTGGAGGTTGCATCCTGCGCCGTGGGCGAGCACCACAGCTGTTAGCAGGGCAGCCCCGTCCCCTCCCTCCCCTCCCCAGCTGCCAGATGGCAAAAATCAGTAGCAGCAGGCAAGGAAAGAGTCGCTCGTATTCAGCGCCCTCCTCCGCTCCCGCCGAACGGGTGGCCAGCCCTCGGCAGCCTCGGCCTTTCTGCCAGCGGCGGGCAGCGCGCCCGAGCACGGTTCGAGTTTCTTCCCTGTTCGCCGGGGGCTCTGCGGCCGGAGCCCGGGGGACCAGGCAGCCGCGCCAGGGCCTTTTCCAGCAATGCCAGTTACCATAACACCGGACGGACGGAAATGGGCAGCGTTTTCACAATCGACCCGTCAAGCGGCGAAAGACGCGGGGGGATCGTCTGCTCCTGACGTTGGACCCTTTGCTGTACAAACGCAGGCAGGCCCCGTGCCCTGGCGGGGAGCTCGGCCGGCCTGCCAGCGGCCAGGGAGCGATGGCCTCTCGGGGCTTGCTGGGGCCGCTCACCTCTGGTGACCGATTTCCGCAGGAAACTCGTCGTTTCGTTTCCTCTCGCTCGTTCGTCCCAGCCCGACGGGCAGGCCGGGAAAGGAGCGGGCCTCGATCCCAGCTCCCAGCTACACAACGCCTTGCCGGGTGTCCATTTGCGGTGTAGATGGGGTTTGTGGAGGTGTCCCCTGAAGCAGGCCGCCCTCCCTGTTACACACACACACAAGCACACGCATGCACACACAGACACACGGGCGCACGCATGAGCTACAGAAGAGAAAAGGCTTGGGCGTGTAGCTCGTGCTGCTCCGTCTGTCCCCCAGCGCCGTGCCGTGCAATGGACCCCTGGGCCATTCCTGGTGCCCCGGCCCCGCAGCCCGCCCGGCACCACGTGGCTCTGATGTGACGTGTCAGCGCCATCGGTGTCGCCCCCAAGCAGCTGAGACCCCACCATTTTCCACCCCCCACCGGTGTCATTTCCCAGCCAGCCCCACCCTGCACCCAGCACAGCTGCCACTGCTTCAGAGGGAGAGCGCAGCCCTCTCTGCCCGCTCCATTACCTTACCTTTGCTCTCTCCCTGCCTCCCTTCACTTCCAGTTCTCGAAAACAGGCAGCGAGCGCCAGGACGGAGTCGAGCGCCTGATTAAGAAATCAAATGAGAGTCACACGGACCAGCCGGCACCGTCGCTCAGGTACGCACGTCCTCTGCTACCTGCTGGCTGTTCGGTACCGGGCCGATTACGCTGCTGACAGACAGACGGGCTCTGCCCCACCGAGGAGCTGTGCGTGCCTCGTGCCGCCAGCAGCCCCGTGCACCCAGCCCTGGCCCCAGCGAGGTGCCTGCTAGAGCCCAAGCGAAGGTCTGCCTGGCCCTTCCTCCGAAGCCCCCGGGGTCGGCCATGGCTGGGGCAGGACGCAGCACCCGTGGGGCAGCCCAACACGTTTGTCTGAGCTCAGGCGACCGACCGCAGCAGCCCAGGAGGCTTTACGCAGGCCGGCGCTGGAGCAGAGACGGGGCCGTGCCCTTTCGGCTGACGGCACCTGTCCGCTCGGCTCAGGCTGCTGGCAATGCGGGGAGGGACCGGCCAGGGCGGTAACTGGGCCGTTACGGGTAGATGGGAGGCGAGTGAGGGGAGCGGAGGTCTGCCGGCACGGGTCTGCTTTGAACGCATGGAAATGAGCCCGCGGGGTCGCTCACCTCCAGCAGCGCCAGGCGAGGTGGAGCAGATTAGACCGCTCTGCCCCGGGCCCTGCAGCATCCAGGGGACGCGAGTGGGAGCCATCAGCGAGCAGGTGCCACCCAGCACCTACCCCACAAGGCCTGGGGCTGGCGCGGCCCGCCCGGCGTTTCCTTCTGTGGTGGCCGGGGCAGAGGGAGCACCGTCCCGATCCTCTCCCGCCGGCTCCACCTGCTCTCCCGGGCCGGGAGGTGGGCGGCCGACACACCTAGGCCTGGCCAGAGCCTGGGGAGAGCGAGAGCAGGCCCGGACTTTGCACCCGCTCCATCCCCGTCCCCGCAGCTGGGCCGAGGGAGAGACTCGCCCTGAAACACCCTCCCCGCGGAGCTGGCATCCTTGCCCTCCCCAAGCCCTGCTTCCAGCTGGGGCTCTAAGATACGGCCGGCTGCTTCGTAGGCCCACGGCGTCCGAGCGGTCGGACACGCACGTTGCTGTTGTCCCACTTGTCCGCACCTGGCCGTCCCCAGATCCAGACGCCTCCGCTGTCCCCGCTGGGGAGCTCCCAGCAAGGGCTGGGGGGGTCCGGGTCTGAAGCATCAGGCTCCAGACAGGCACCGCAAACATGCAGGCGCCTAAAACCTGTGACCGTTTTGCACGGCGTGCCAGTGCCCCTCGCACACTGCCCACGCGGCACGCTCCCCGCGCATCGGGGCGGCTGGAGCCGGCGGCAGACGGCAGCGCCGAGAGCCGGGCGCGGGTGCAGCGAGCTGGGTGCTAACCCCCCCCCGGCAGCGAGTAACGTGCGGCGGGCACAGGGGGGGGAAACTGTCCCCAGCTCCGGCGCGGGCGGCTTGCAAGGCCTCGCCGGTCACGTCCCCCACCGGTAGCTGCACTGCTGCTCCCACGCAGCCCCCTTGCCGCGGCTGTACAGCGCCTAGCGCAAAGGGGCTCTCTTCTCACGCGGGCCCTGCCGGCGTTCCTGCATTACAGACGCATGCGATGGCTCCTCCTGAGAACGAGCCGCGAAACGCAGGGCAGGGAAAAGAAAACCGCTGACTCTAAGAAAGACAAGGCCAGAGCAAGATGGATGTCCGCACGTCCCTCCCCGCTCCCCTGGGCTTGCCTGTGGCTTTCTTTGAGCCTTGCAATCACTCACCATTGGAAAAAAGGAAAGAAAAAGGAGCGCTAATGGGGACTGGCTGCTTGAGCGCAAAACCACTTTGCTTAATGCAAGCCGGGGATTCGTGCGGCGGGGGGCACGGGGGTGTCCTCAAACACGCCTGCAGCTCTCTAAGCCGGGAGTGATTTAACACCACGCAGATGGGAGGGTCTCGTGGGCTTCTCAGGGGGAACCGCAGCGATTTATGGCGGTTTTGCAGGCCCGAAAACTGGCAACGGCTCCACGGCGCGCGGAGCAGACGCTGATGCGACGCGCGCGGCCGCGCCGGCTTCGTTCTCGCGATCGTGCTTGCCGCCGCCGAGCTCCTGCCCGAGGCATATTGCGCTGGTGGACCGGGGCACAATTTAAGGGAAGAATGTTAATTCCCACGAGGCAGCCGTTTTCTCCCTCTAGGACGCGGGGCGACCGCGCTGGGTCCGTGGGCTGGACATTGTTGGTACAACGTGCGGGCTAGGACTGGGAGGATGCTACGGCCCCGTGGGCCAGCGGTACTTGCTGATGCATGAGTTTGGGAGAGGGTGGCAAAGCTCCTCGTCGTATGCCTTGGCATCGGCACAGAGGCAAACGCGGCCAGCACCATCCACCCGAGCGGTCGCCATCCTTGGGGTGGCAACACGGGAAGGCAAAGCAGGGGGCGGGAGGCGTCTCTGGTGTTTGCAGGCCGGCGTGCCCTGCCTCGCTGCCGCGCTGGGGGCGCGTGAATTAGGGTCCGTAAGAAGCCCCAGGCAGCCCTTGGCATCTTGTTGTTAAGCATCAGCTCTCGAGGGCTTGCAACCAAAAGCAGCCAGGGTCCAGCCGGTTTAAAACGGGACGACGCTGCCGAGCTGGTGTCGGGGCCGAGTGCAGGACATCCCCTTGGCCGGGGCTGTTTCCTTGAATTCAGCTGAGCTCATCTGAGGGAGGGCAGAGGAGCCGCTGGGTCACAGAGACACACCAGCACAGGCGCTTCGCTGTCCGACTTCAGCGCCGTTCCCTCCGAGTGGAAATCGCTGCCCCGGGCAAACAATGCCGGCGCGACCGCGGTCACTTCCTCTTCCAAGAGCTGAAAGTCATTTACAGCAAGTCGGCGGCCTGCGCCGGCAGTGACTGTGCGCCGCCGGTGCATGGGTATTCCCCCCGCTGGCAGGAAATGCTTTTCGGGAGCTGTTTGGAAATCCCTGAACCGGAGCTGGCGCGTGCCCGCGTAAGGCCGGCCGTGGCCCCGGAGAGCGGCAGCAAGGCCCGGGGGGGATTCACCCTCGTGCTCGGGGCTCCGGGGGCATCGCGCCTCGCCTCCAGCAGGCAGCAAGGGTGGCCTTTCCCGGAGGCTCCTGGGTCCAGGTCGGGGAGCAGCGGGAGATGGTCCTACCCTTTGCGTGACTGAACTGCCCACAAGGCCACGCGATCTTCAAACCGCAGCTTGCCGCGCCTTTCCTGCCCAAATGCCAGGCCTTGCCAGCCCCCAGCACCTGTGACGCGATAAACCTTTGGCTATTTGCAGGTAACGCAGCATTTCCCCCCTCCTGTGGTCTCACTGATGTACGTCTCCGTGCGATTAGCTGCACGTGCCTCCCTTCCCGCCCGAGGCTCGGGGCAGCTTCCGATCAGAAAGAAAATAGCCTGGAAAAGCAGGCAGACTATTGAAGAAAGAAAAAGGTGGAAAACAAGAGCTCCCCAAGCGAGACGTCCCAGCCCAGCCTGGCTGGGCAAATGCCTGCCCACGTCGCCAGGCCTTCCAGCAGCTGCCCGGGCTGGGTTCAGGCAGGCGTCCCAGGGGAGACTTCCCGCGGGTCTTGTGCGTTCGGTCCCGGCTTTGACCGGCTGCCAGGTGGGGCTGCTCGTGGCAGGGAGCGCCTACAAAATACCCTGCTGCAACCTCCCGAGCAAGGCGAGAGTAGGGTGCCTCAGGACCTAGTCCCCATTGCCTTGGTCGGAGACAGGCTAAGGGGCATCACCCCGAGGGAGACGCGCCCTTAGGCACTCAGCAGCCGTTCTTATCTGTCGCTCTTTGGCAGCAGCTACGACCATCGAGGCACTGACCGTCTGGACGCGGGCCGGGTTTGGACTCGGCCTTCATGGTCTAAAGTGGAGATGGTAGGGCTAGGGCAGCCTCCGCTTCCCCACGCTCTTGCCTAGGCATGCGTGCCGAAGGTCTTGGCGTGAGGGTTGCAGGATGCCGTCCAAGTGGACTCAAGACCACACGTGTACACCGCAATGCAGAGGATCGACGTGCTTGGCCCTGACGGGAATTAGCATCACAGGATGTTAGAAAAGCAGGAATACTCTTCCCACCCCAGCGTGGGAACCAGCAGGACAGAAGCCAGGAAAATACCAAACCCCGCTCTGCAACCGGGCTGGGGTGCCACAGCCACGACGCCGTGCACCGCCCCGCCGCCCCAGAGAGCCAGCCCGCCGCCTCCCCGCGCCTCCCCCAGCTCCGTTGTTCTCCGTCCATCGGTTTGCACCCGCTCCGGGCTGCAGGCTCCGAGGGATGCCGTGTAGCGGCGTCACAGAGCACCCCAGGGATTGCTGCTTCCAGACCATCTCTGACTATCGCTGCTCCGATCTCTTCTCGGAAACCTCCAGCGCACAGCCTCCAACCTCCCAAGGTGGCCGGGCCCACTGCCGCCCCGTTGTAACCTCGGAAAGAGAGGGCTGCAGCCTTCGGGCCGGTTGGAGCTGGCGCCAGGTGTCCGGAGCTACCGCCGAGAGGATCCAGGTGCAGCGGAGCTCCCCGGGGCTGCAAACCTGAGCGACACGGGAAGATTGAACCTCATCGGGCGAAACCATCCCAACCCCGCCCCGGGTTCCCACTGCCAGCACCTCTGTCTGCATCGGCTTCCGCCGATTCACCTGCGTCTGATCCCCAAGTGCCGCCGGGCACCGGGGAAGGACCACGACCGCAGGCCCCAAGCCAGATGAGGAGGAAAGCGAGAGCTGGGCGTCACTGGCCTATTGATGTCACCTCGCCCCGGATCTCCGCAGTCTCATCCAACACCCCATGGCCACGCTGGGCCCTGGGCAACCCCACGGGACAGGTGCCGAGGGGGAGAGGAGCACCGGGCCATGGCCGCCTCCTGGGACCCCTGCTAGGAACCAGCAGAACCGATTGAGAGCCGTGCACGAACGCCCACCGGGCCCTATAAACGCGTTGCCGCCCCCGCGGCCGACTGACCGGGGTTTGCTGGGAGACCTTCCCCTCTCCCAGTGAGCAGCGTCGTGGCGTGAGCCCGGGCGTCACTTCGGGTTTCCGTTTGGTTTCAAAGGCATGATGGCATCGCGATGTTCACGCTGCAGCCGTCAGGCCCACGGCGGCGTCTTTCCTACCGTAGCCCAAGAACGACGACACCTAAACGAGCTGCCTCTCTTGATTGCCATCCATTGCCTCCTGCTGGGCTTGGCCCCGTTGTTTTCTTCCTTCGGGCCCTGAACTCATCAGGTAAGTGCAAAGCAGCCGGGGCTGCAATCCTGGTCCCAGGCTCAACGCCGGTTTGGAGGGGGGAAAGGGCAGGAACGCCGCCGGGTTCTCATTATTAGGTGTAGTTTCATCCCGGCCTGTGCTGAGCCCATCCTGGAGGGCCTGGCTTACCAGGGACCTCCCTGGAGGAGCTTGGGATCAGACAGGATCTGCTGTGAGAGCTGGCGGCGATCGTCCCCAGGGAGGGTCCGGCTTGGGGCGGCAGACCCGTGTCACTTGGTACCGGAGATGCAGCTCCGCAGGATGCAGTTGTCCCTGTTGTGCCGGCTGCCAAGTCCCTGTGCGGCGCCAAGCTTTCTTGCTCCAGCTGCGGCACGATCAGCGAGACGGGACGGGTCCAGGTAACGTGCCGCTCGCCTGTAAATGAGCGATCCCTCCCCCCCCATAACCATTTCCTGCGCCTGGGCTGAAAGCGGGACTGGGACACAGGTTTGCAGACCATGGCTGCAGCGCTGCCGCCAGGCTGCCCGATCCCATTCAAATGACCGGATTCGTTTGCACGTTTGAGGGGAGCGGTTTTAAGCGTGTTTCTGAATAACCTGGTGCATTTATTTTAAACGGGCTTTGCAGGGGCACCCGGGGGGGGGGGGGGGGTAAGCGACTGAAATATCCGACTCGCTTTATACGTGCCCCTCTCCGAATCATAGTCACAGCAACCGAGGGTTGGAAGGAGGGATCTCCGGCAGTCATCGAGCTCCAAGCAGGACCAGCCCCAACTACGTCATCCCGGCCAAGGCTATGTCTCGCCAGGCCTTAAACACCTCCAAGCATGGAGATGCCACCTCCTCTCTGGCGTACCAGAGTTTTACCACCTCCCAGCGAGAGAGCTTTTCCCCATATCGCACCTCCACCTCCCTGGCTGCTGCAGACAGCCGAGCCCTCCTCGCTCGTCCCCGAGCACCTGGAAAGCATCGCATGTTTAGCACAACCCAGACACGCATGCCTCTGTTGTCACTGGCATCTCACCC
>JAGPOW010000252.1:713992-730748 GCA_030014935.1 Caiman crocodilus
CTTGGTCACTGCAGTGTGACAGCCTCGGCCATGGAGGTGGGCAGGAACTGGAAACAGGTCCGTGATCGGATCCAGGGAAGGGTTCCCAAAAAACCCAGTCCCTCCTGGGTATCACTAAACGGGGAGGTAGCTGCGAGGCTCTCATTTGGGTGCCACTTGCTGGAAAAAAATGACTTCCTGACCCATTTCTCTGTTAACTTTCAACAGATTTCTCGGATTTACACCAAGCTGGTTTCAGCGCTGGATGTTCGTGCCTGTCTCGACATGGGGTTATGGTTAGCAGCTGGTTTCTGCTCGCAGGGGCATCTGATGAAGAGCACGCTTGACAAAGGCTGCCCAGCCGGAGAGCCCCGGAGCAGCAGCACGTCCCCGCTACCCACATCGCTTGTTTTTCCAGCAGCCACCGGTGCGGCGCGCGGCACCGTCTCGGCTCGTAACTTGTTGGCGTGCTGTGAACACCGATACGCTTTGCATTTCCGTCCCCCAAAGTACTGCTGTCCAGTTCGTGCTTTAGGAAGGAGATGGACAAACCAGACGGCGTCCAGGAGTCAGCAACTACAGTGACTAGAGGTCTAGAGAATAGGGCGTAGGAGTAGGGTGGCCATTGGAGCACATTATGGGTTTCTGTTCCTCTGTCCTCTGTTGAGATGAAACCCGATGCCTTTATGTCCTCTGTTTTTCTCTTGAACATGCATTTCTCTTGAAAAGAAAAACAGAGGACATAAAGGTGTCAGGTTTTGTCTCAATAGAGGACAGGGGACAACTGGACTGTCCTCTGTTGTGATGGCCACCCTAGTAGGATAAGTGTGAGGATTTGGGATTATTTAGTCCAAAGAAGAGAAGATTGTTGGAAGATTTGATCCCACTTTTCAGATGCAGAAAAGCTCGTTATAAAAAGAGCGATCAACTCTTCTATCTACCGGGGACAGGACAACAAGGAAGGAGCTGAAAGAGAGATGCCGGTGAGATATTAGGAAGACTGTCCAACCATGACGGTGGTGAACTATGCTCCATCATCTGAATCTCCATCATTGCCCAACCTGCACTTAAAAACTCCCCCAAATTGGGCTGGGAGTGTTTAGATGCCCTCGAGCTGGACTGGGCGGCCCCCGCCAGCCCTACCTTTCTGTGATTCAGACAGCTCCCATTCCAGTGCTGCACAGGTCCAAATACCCGAGCACTTCACAGCTCGTCAGCAGAAGGCAGGGCAGAGATGAACCTTACAGACTACCAGAATCAGCAATGCGTAAGCTTTAGGGAGCATCAGCTCGCTTCAGCAGAGGCTATGAAAGGACGTGCAGAGAGCCGGCTATCCCGCCGAGTGAGAAGGCAGGGAAGGGGAGGAAAGACGTGGGAGGGCACTGCCGAGAGGGGCCGAGGGGCTGGGAGAGAACAGCAAAGCAATAAAGCCACAGGGACATAAAAGCTAACCTGGGTAATGGGATAAGACCGTGCTTCCCACTGTCCAGAACGATGGTTTCTTGTTCTGCAGTGTCACGGTCAAGTTGGTTTCTAAATCTTTCTTATCTAAAACCAGTAGCTCTGAAGTCAACGATGGAGCGTCCAGGGAGGTTGAAGCGTTTCGACACAGGTTTCTTTGTATTGCTAGCTTTGATAGCAAAGCTGGGTCCATTCACGCTAGGTCCGTTATACCTAGTGATAAGTAATGATGGACTTGACGCCTCTGTTAAAATGGGGCCCAACGGGAAATCTTTGCTTTGGGAGTCTACCTTTCCCTCCTTGGCCTAGTTCAGCGGTTCTCAGCCTTTTTAGACTCAGCGCAGAAAATGCCGGCTCTTTGCTCGCACTCCATTTTTGACTGCAGAAAAGTACCGGAGCGATTCTTCTGTTGCACCGAACTGGGAAAGAGCCCACCAGACAAGAACGCCTTGGAGACTGTGGATTCCTGTTTGAAACCTCTGGGTTTATCTTGTGTATCGTGTTTGCACACCTAACAGTGCTAACATTGTGTGGCACCCCTGAAAGGATCTCAAGGCACCCCAGGGTGGTTGTGAATCAAACATCTGATGCAATCTCCCCCCCACACTCCTAAAATCAGAAAAGGGCAGGGTCGGCATCAGCTGCTGTTTAACACCTGGGCTAGGGACAGAAGTTACACATCAACCGGTTTAAATGATTAGAAGCTGGTTCAAACCTGTAACAGACCAGAAGTTCAGTGCGCATAAACCAGTTTCAAAATGGCCCAAACTGGTTTAAGATAAACCTACTTGAATGTAGTATCAGACTGAACTGATTTAGGTCAAACCAGTTTATGAAACTTCTGTCCCAGACCCCTTCCTGGTTCAAGTTAAATCAGCGTCTTCCATCATTCAAGTTAAATCAGCGTCTTCCAGCCTGGGCTGGGCTGGGCTGGGTGGGCTGTCTGCTCCTGAGAGCAGGGCTGGCTCCCTAGCCAGAATAGTGAGGGCTAGCTCACTGGCCTCACTGGCTAGCTTACTGCCCCCCAGGCAAACCCCTGCTGGGGTCTGGGGCCAGGGAGGGGGGGTTAAACTTCCCTTCCCCCAAGTACTGAGCTGCCCTACCTTGCTAAACTTACTAGTGACTGTACACCACAAATCCCAGAGGCACCTGGAAGCAGAAAGAGGAAGTGATGAGCAACCCTGCAGAGTCCTGCTGCTGTGAGTCTGGACTGACGATCCCAAAGGCCTCGGGGGCAGCAGGACCAGGAAGCGAACACATAGCCCATGCTGGCAACGTGTCAGAGCAGTGTGCTCTAATGCCCCCTGGCTTCTGACTTGAGCCACTGCAGGCACGTGGCTGTATTTCCTGAAGCAAGAGTTCATTTGCTTATTGGTTCGATCTTTGCAGCTTAGACTAACGTGCACAGACTGAATCAACTCAGCCTTGGGCTTTTTGACTTAGCCTAGGACTCTTATCAGCCCCTGCATGGTACAGTCAGGAGATAAAGCACTTCCACTGTGATAAGCAAGCAGATGGTTGGAGCCTGGCAGCTCAGAGGCTGCCTTTGCTGATGCCCAGCCTGTACAGCAACCTGTTTCTTCCCTGCGTCCTCAATGGGGTGGTAAAGCAGGATCCTTTGCACCTCTAACATGTCTTTGACAGCCCTATTTTCTCTGACCAAAGCTCAGACACCCCTGGTGTTCCCAGGGCATGCACCTGGGACGCACCTGGGACATAAGTTTTCCCAAGCTACTGTGTTGCTCTGAATAAGTTGTAAGCTATTTCCTTCCAAAATCTTTGCACACTTTGTTTTAATGCAGCAAAAATCCATCCCAATTCACAAGTCAAGGGACGTGTCAAGTATTGAATTTGCACCGTTGTGTAACAAATTCCCTAATGGCTCAATTATTTCACATACAACACGCTGCCAAGCAGTGTTTCCCCTGAAACAGCTTGAAATGGTGTGGTCCTGCTGGTTTCTTAAAGCCGGCCAGGCGCTGAAAGGGTTTTCCCTTTCTAAGAGGTTATGAGACACCGTGGAAAGTTTTCCACTTGTGTTTATTCTGGGGATGCCATTGCAACACTTCAAATAAGTCCTAGAACCTGAACTGCAAACTAGGCACTTGGATGTCTACATGACCTAAGCAGTGATTTAGTCTGCAGTGAAAGAAGCCAGATTTTTCTTTAAAAAAACCTGTTCTTCAGTATTCAGCTACAAAGGGAGAAAAGCAGATTAGCATTTCATCTGCTTTGGAGAAACCTCTGCCTTGAACTACTGAGATGCTGTTCTGCATATAAGAAAAAGGCCTTTGGCAAGTTGGCCAAATCATCCTGCGGTGCCTGTAACCCCTGGTGGAAGCAGCCGTCCCAGTCGGGGAATTACACTGGCACTGCAACTGTTTGGTAATGCAAGAGCATGTCATTATTTGTCCAAGATTTATATTTATTCCAGATGAGGTCTGGAACCCCACGAATCCAAATATCATACAGGTGTCGACCCCCAGTGAAGATAGGCGCGTATGTTGTAAAAGGATCCTGCGTCTCTCAAAGTCGTGGTGTGAACTGTGATGGCGAGGGCATTTTCCATTGCCAAAGGGAAGGTTTGCTCCTTTTAACCTTAAATGTAATGCTTAGCACAGCTGTCTCTGAGAGTTAAAAGCACTCCTCGACTGCATCCTTTAACTTACAGCACCGTGCTCATGTATTTCGGAAATGGTGCATGAGCTTATCTACCCCTACGCAGCAACTTCGAGATAAATCGCTTGATTTCTCCTAGTGGGTTAATGCAATGGGAGGATCACTCAGCTCACAGACACAACCCAGTGTTTTGAGCGGCTTAAGACTTTATCTGCCAGGAAGGCCAAGGCACTTTTCCAGAAAGGATGAAATTATATTTGATGTTTGTGTTACCGCCGAGCAGAAGTTCACGAGGGATCTGTTGTAAAGAGCAAGCTGAGCCATGGTTAAATGCTACAGGGTTACCTTGGATCTCCTTCCAGGGACCCAGTTGCCCTTGTGAGATTGCAGGTGCATAAACTGTCAGGGCAGGTGCAAACTAAGTACTTCTTCCTGAAAGTAACTATTTTCCTGGGAAGCTGGACAGACTGCAAGCTGACTGCCTGGGATAGCACAGCCAGGGCCTGACCCAAAGGCAGGAAGACTCCCACTTGATTCAAAAGACATGAGGCCATAACTGTGCACACAAGCGTAGGATCAACTGCATTCCTACGTGCACAAGAGGAACTTATTTTTATAGAGGTCTTAGAAGACTTTGAACAGCTCAAATTTAAACATCTGTTTCCTGAAACACTCCCGTCGAGCCTGTGCATTCCTTCCTGATACGACTCTACAACACGCTCGACTTTCACAATTTCAACACACGTCTCACAGCATCCACCGTGTTTTCCTGGAAGTATCGGCTACTGGAGCCGAGAGAGAGCACGAGACACACAGCTCACCTTTACGAGACCATTTCTAGACTCGTATCTGTGAAGAAAAGCTTGAGAACAATAAGCAAATCCACCCCAAAGGCTCAGAAACTGGATGGCAAATTACACAAACATGTTATTCTTTTCTTTTTTAAATCACAGCATTTTTAAACCATATTTAATAATTGGGGGGCGGGGGCAGGAGGGGGCTGACTTATGATGTTTTAGACTGGCAAAACTGTCACGTTCAAGTAGTACCCCTTGCCCCGCAAGAGTATCCAGGACCGTAGGAGCAAGCATTAGAAAACTAAACGACAGAATATTTCTGGTCATAGCCTTTCCCTGCATCTCTTCAAGACAATGAGATGCTTCTCGTGGGGGCAGACGGCAGGACAAGGAGCAATGGACTCAAGTTGCAGCAAGGAAAGTTGAGGTTAGATATTAGGATGAATTTTCTCACTAGGAAGGTGGTGAAGCACTGGAACAGGTCACCCGGAGAGGTGGTGCAATCTCCATCCCTGGAGGTTTCTAAAGGCCAGGTAGACAAAGCCTGGGCTGGGCTGATGTAGCTGGGGCTGGTCCTGCTTGGAGCAGGGGGTCGGACTAGATGCGACCTCCTGAGGTCCCTTCCAGCCCTAATTATGATTCTGGATTGAGTATTTCTCTGCAAGATGTAAATACAAATCTGCATCTATGCTACGAACACTTTGTTTTACTGTAACCTGCTTTTCCTAACACGTTCTTTTCCAAATTATATTTGGCTTCTTGGCTAAACACTGGACAATTATTTCCACTGAGGTAGTCTGGTTCCAGATGTTTTTCTCCCTGCATATCTCTAGTTATGGTATAATAAGCCCCAAATAAATACCATTCCCCGAGCTCCAGATGGCCATCTGCATCACTGGAGATCTTTGTCCAAAGCCTGCCAGATTTTCTTCCCTGCCACTTCGTGAAGTTATACTGGGTAATATGTAGGTGCTCGCAATCTAGCTGAGACTTGGGCACCCTTTCAAGAGACCTCTTCTTCACAGACAGATGTTTCTTGTCTGCGAACGATTTTCAGATGAGAAAACCTAGATGACACGCTTCTGCCCTTCGCTTAAGTCGCTGAGGATGCCGAGCTGGTTTATGTCCTTAGTTTACAGGCTTTCAACATTTCCCATCACGCCACATTTCTGGGGGATTAGATAAAACGTTTTTCATTACAGATGCAGAAGAACCCGAGGAAAGCCGAGCCCATGGGGCATCTGTTTCCAAAACAGGGAGTAAACAATGAGCTTGCCACAGGGGCTGATTCATGTTCCTGTGCCGCGTCATACGGTCGAATGGAGAGAGGGCGTGCTTCCTCCCCTCGGGGAGCAGGGCGGCTCAGACCCCACGGACTTGGATTGAGCAAATGCATTGCTCATTTTTCATGGCTCTGAGTGTCCCCGAATAACGAATGTCTGCTATCCGTGACTTTAAATGGACGTGTTCCAGTTCGTTGTGCCCTGGATGAGCCAAAGAATAGCGTATACTTTTCCTGCCACAAAATGCACCGCAGCTGAACCGGCCCTGATGAGATGCGTTTACAAGGCAAGCGGGACCATAACATTTCGTCTTGCCTGGCTTAGTCTGTGACAACCAAATCTTGGGTCCACAAAAGCAAATGGGAATTTTCCATTGGCTCCTGGGACGCTCACGTTGGCCCTGACTAATTGCCCTTAGAAAGGGGGTTGTAAAAAGGGGGTTAAGCGGGAATCTGTTCCATTCTTGCCTGGCTCTGCCGAGATCTCAGGAGATGCAAATGGCCAGGACACAGACATCAGTCGGAGGCTAAACACGTTAACAAAAGTCCCCTTTCTCAAAATGTTAATCAATCACTGAAGTTAAATAGGATTCACTGAAAGGAAACACAACAAGGTTTTAACAACCTAAAACTTTTTTCCCTTTCAGCCTTTCACTTTCTAAGGACTGGCCTACACTCAAAGATTGGGTTCAGTGAACGAAAGCATCATGAAACCACTTCAATTAAATCAGTCTATCCCCTGCAGGTGGACCATCTAAGGCAGGGGCAGGCAATTATTTTGGGAGGAGGGCTGCTGACTGAGTTTTGGCAAGCTATCAAGGGCCACATGACAGGCAGCCAGGGGCAGATAAATATTATTTTTCTCAATTTTCAGGGGCCCTGCGGGCCGGATAGAATGGCCTGGCGGGCTGCATCCGGCCCATGGGCAGCATTTTGCCTACCCCTGATCTAAGGGATCCTTAATTCAATTTATCTTGGGTCATAACCAGTGTATTTTTGTAAAAGTTGCAACAAGTGACTCTTTATCCAATTACAAAATATCTGTACTGTGAAAAATGATTCAAAGCAAGCCAACTTGTCATAATAACTACAATAAAACATTCAGCATCCTGCTACTTAGGTAAAGTGTTGCATAGTTTCATCGCTGGTCAGGTCGGAAGGGACCTGAGCAGACCATCAAGTCCGACTCCCTGCGGTGGCAGGAAAGAGCACTGGGGTCAAACGACCCCAGCACGGTGTTCATCCAGCCTCCTCTTACAGACCCCAGGGCAGGAGCCGGCGCCACTTCTTTAGGAAGTTGGTTCCAGGTCCTAGTCGCCCTGACAGTGAAGTCGCGCCTCCTGATGTCTACTCTGACACAACCCTCTGCCAGCTTGTGACCGTTATTCCTTGTCACTCCTGGGAGTGCTCGGGGAAACAGGGGCTCCCCCAATGCCTGCTGGTCCCCCCTGACTAGTTTGTAACAGGCCACTAGATCCCCCTCAGCCTTCTCTTGTGAGGGCTGAACAGGGTCAGGACGTAGGGCCTGCCCTGCTGCCCCCGGATCATGCGAGTGGCCTCCACTGGACCCTCTCCATGCTGTCCACGTCCCTCCTGACGTGCAGTGCCCAGACCTGGATGCAGTACTCCAGCTGTGGCCTGACCAGTGCCGCATAGAGGGGGAGGATCACCTCCTTGGACCTGCTCGAGATGCACCTGTGGATGCACAACAAGGTGTGGTTGGCCTTCCTGACCACGTCCCCACACTGCCAGCCCATGTTCATTGTGGCATCAATGATGACTCCAAGATCCTTTTCTGCCTCTGCACTGGTGAGAAGGGAGTTCCCCAGCCTGTAGACGTGCTGCTGGGTGTTCCTCCCCAGGTATATTACCCTGCACTGGCCAGTGTTGAACCCCATCCTGTTCTCATCGGCCCACCCCTGTGACCTGTCTAGATCCACTTGCAGCCTGTTCCTCCCTACTAGCATACCCACTTCCCCCCACATCTTAGCATTATCTGTGAATTTGAACAGGGAGCTTTCTACCCCCTCGCCCAAGTCACTGATGAAGATGTTGAACAGCGCGGGCCCGAGGACCGAGCCCTGGGGAACCCCACTGCCCACATCCCTCCCGGTCGAATAAGACCCGTCCAGCACCACCCTCTGGGTGCGGCCCTCCAGCCGGTTAGTGACCCATCTGACCGTGTAGGTATCAACACCACTGTCTCCTAGTTTCTTACTGAGATTGAGGTGAGAGACCATGTCAAAGGCCTTCCTGAAGTCCAGAAAGACTATGTCCACCGTGACACCTGCATCCAAGGACTTGGTGACCTGGTCATAGAAGGCCACCAGGCTGGTTTGACAAGACCTGCCCCAAATGACCCCATGCTGGTTGCCCCTGAGCATCACCTCCCCTGCGGCCCTTCTTGGACATGTGCAAGGATAATTCTTTCGAAAATCTTCCCCAGGACCGAGGTAAGACTCACGGGCCTATAGTTTCCTGGGTCCTCCTTCCTCCCTTTTTGAAGATGGGGACCACACTGGCCCTTTCCAGTCCTCCGGCACATTGCCCGAGCACCACGAGTGCTCGTAGAGCTGTACCAGAGGTCCCGCAATGACCCCTGCTAGTTCCTTCAGCACTCTGGGGTGGGTATCCTCCGGACCTGCAGATTTAAATACATCCAGTCCCTCCAGAAGTTCCCTGACAAGGTCCTCAGTAACCCTAGGCCTGGGTGTGCCACCCACCAACCGGGCCCTCGGGGGTGCCAGTGGGGGACATACCTGGGTCCCTCCTCAGAAATACGGAGGCAAAGCAATTGTTGAGTACGTCAGCTTTACCCTCAGGTGAGAGACCAGATTTCCCAGCGTGTCCTGCAGAGGCCCCACGTTTCCTGGCACCTTCTTTTGCCCCCCCCATGTACTTGAAAAAGGACTTGTTGCTGTCCTTGATCTGGGTCGCTAGTCCCAGCTCCATTTCCGCCTTGGCCGTCCTGACCGGCCCCTGCCTTCCCGAGCTGCCGAGGTATAGCCTGCTCTCGTGATGGCCCCTCCCTGCAGCCTTCCTCTTAGCAGCAAATCCTCCCGGAGGAAAGCCAGCAATCCTAAAGCAAATAAAGGCCGGTTTAGCCACTCTTGACTCAATTAAAGTGGGTCGATGCAAGGGCACTTTCCGCCGTCTAACTAACCAAACCCATTTAGCTAAACAGGTGCAATGTCTGCAGGAGGTGTCGTCGTACTCGCTCGTCAGTCCTCGTGCAGTGCCCCGGCCCAGCGGGGACTCGGCGTACATCACGGGATCACGGGCAAGTAGGGGCGGAAGGGACCTGCTTCCCAAAACCACCCCAGCCGCGTCTGCCCAACCCGCTCGTGAACATGGCCAGGGTCGGAGATCCCACGGCGTCTCCGGACAGCCCGCCGCGGTGCTCCCCCTCACGTCCCCAAACGCTCTCTGCCGCAGTTTATTGCCGTTGCTCCTGGTCCCGTGGCCCGGCGCCACGGAGGATGTCTGCCTCGATCCTCTTCGCGATGACCACCCTGCAGGGAGGGGGGACGGGAATCAAATCCCAAACGAAACACTTCTGCGCCTGGCAGCCTTCCCCGCGAGCCTCGCTTCCCGGACCACTCCTCCGTCCCGGGCGTCTCCAGCCGAGACGGGGGTCTCGTCACACGCCGCACGCTGACCGCGAGCCCGCAACGCGACCACACGGCTCGCTCGCAGGACACGCCGGGGCACGAGGACAGCCGGCGTCACCTCGGCGGGGCCCGCGGTAACGCGCGGCGGGAAATCCTGCGCTGGAAACACGCCCGGTTTGCCGCACGCGCGTCGGGCGAGCCTCGCACTCCCCCACGCGCGCGTGCGGCTCCGGCCTGGGCTCTTGCAGAAGCGGGCAGCGGCGGCGCGGACTGACCACGACCTTTCTTTACGAGGGGAAAAGCGTGGCCCGCCGTCCCGCGGGTCCCACAGCGAGCGCCGGGCGCCAGGCCCCTGGTGAGGCGCGTCGCGCTGGCCGTGGCCGCCACCCGCCCGCACGTGCGCAGCCGTTGTCGTGTCACGACGCCCCGGGTGCACCGTGCCACGGGGGCAGCCCCACGGCTGCGGTGGCGGGACGAGGAGGAAGGGCTGTCACTGCGTGGGGCCGGAAGGCGGCGGGAGCGAGGGGGGAGCCGCGCCTCCCGCCCATTTCACAGACGGCCACACTGAGCCCGGGCAGCGCCCCGGCGGCCGGCGGGGGCGGGGCGGGAGGCGTCGCCCCGCCCACCAGGGGGCGCGGCCTCATCCCGGCGCGAGGGGCGGGGCCGGGGGGCGCTTGGCCGAGCGGCGCCTTGCCCGGCGTGAGGGCGGGGCGAGCGCTGCGATTGGCTGCGCGGCCGCTTGCGTGTCGGCCCCGCCCCTGCCACGTCCCGGCCCAGTGCGGCGCCGCCGTGCCCGGCTCGCGGCCGCTGCGGTGAGTGGGGCCGGGCGCTGCACGTGGGGTGGGCGCGCTGCACGGGGGGCGCGGGGCGGGGCACGGTGCGGGGCATGGCGTGGGGGGCACCGCGTGGGGGGGCCCGGTGCGGGGCATTGCGTGGGGGGGCCCGGAAGCTGGCGGGCGTTGGGGGCGGCTGCACTCCTCGGTCCCGCCCGAGCTGTGGCGGCGCGGGGCCTGCGCCGCTGTCTTCGTGGCTTCTCTTGCCTCGGCGAGGATGCCGCGGGCGAGCCGGCCCTCGTCGCCCCTTCCCGGGAGCCGGGCGAGCCGGCGCTCACAGGGTCCGGGGTGGAGCCCGGCCACGAGGGCAGGGTCGGGTCGAGCCGCGTAGCGGAGGTCGCGCTGCCGGGGGGGGGTTTCCCCCAGCGTGGGCTTCCCGCGAGGCACCCCCCCCGCCGCCCCCGGGCGAGGCCAGCTCTCCGCGCTCGGCCTTCCCTCCTGCGGGCGGGGGAAGGAGAGCGCGGGCTCGCTCTCGCAGCGCTGGAGCTCCGCTGGGGACCGCCGGGCTTCCCTGTCGGCTCCGGCTTGCACACCTGGCGGTGCTGACGTTGCGTGCGGGGCCGCCCCGCGCACCGCTGGGGGACGTGGAGGGGGTTGGACAGCGCCGCTCGCTCCCCGGCGTGCGCCACGCGCACATCACCTCCAGCTTCAGCGCTGCGGCCAGCGTCGCTTGAGAAGGGTTTTGTTAGCGTGCGATGAGCCGCGAGCGCCGGGTAAGCTCTCTTCTGAGATGGCGGCATCGGGGTCGTGCGCCAGCTGGAGTGAGAGATGCCCGTCGAAACTTAATCTGACGTGCCTTTGGCTACCGCACGAAGTGCCGGGGCTGTTGCCCGAACTGCGGCGGTTTAGGTCTGTTCGGCCACGTCATAATTGGTGAAAAACTAGCAGTGGTCGCGTCCGTGCCTCCGCAGACACCCACGTGCCTTGGCGCTGAAGAGCCGGGAGCCGGAAGACCTGGATTCCCCTTCCCCGTGCGGCACGGGGTGTGGGGCCTTGAGGAGGCCACGTAACCCCTTTGCCTGCTGGTTCCCCATCTCTCGAATGGGGATCACAGGGGAGTCTGATTGTTCACCTGGGATGGAGAGATCCATATATATATATATTATATATATGCACACACACATCTATATAGCTACATCTATATAGAGAGGTCTGTATAGCTCTATAGCTATAACTACATAAATAGGTATATAAAGACGTGTGTGTATCTATAGCTACGTAGGGAGAGAGCCCTGTGTGTATATATAATGGCCCTGGAGAAGTTGTGGGGATTGTGCGGCACTGCCCCATTTGTTATAAAGCTGGGTGGAGGCATTATTGGTATTTGCTCAGCACACAGCTGCACCGCAGGACGCGCATGCACGTACCTCGCTGCTTCTGGGAAAGGGTGTGCACCTGCAGGCCATTGTAAACCCGCGGGAACTTTCCTGTTGCGCCTCAAGTGCTGCCGTCTGATCAGAGCCGCCTCTGCTGCGGTGTCCGTCAGATGCCTCCTGGATAACGCGCTCGGCAGGGTGTTTTCCTACCAAAGACGTACGTTTTGAAAAAAATGCTTTTCGTAGGATTAATGAGGATCCCGTTCAGAATAGGTTTTATTGCCTTGGATGCGCTGAAGCAAACTCTGCCTCTGCTTGGAAAGTGGTAGCTTGGTACATCTCCCTTTCTCGGGGGAGGAACTGAGCTGTGAGAAACTCCTTTGGAAAGCCCTCGTCCATCATGTCAGATGCTCTCCTTAGAGCCACGAGGAGCTGGGGTAACTTGCTTCTTACAAGAGAGACCGGCAAAATGTATTCCCTGGTTTCCTGCGTTGTTTTTTCCGAGCCATGAAAAGCAAATCCTTTGCGTTACTTTTTCAGTGGTGGGATGGCTGGCACGCTGTAACCCCGACAGCTTCACTTCATCTGTTTAAAGAGGCAGTGAGGGTTCCTCCTGGGAGAGACTGTTTGCTTTGTAAATTTGCAAGGTAGATTGCGCGGTCGGAGCAAGCGCTACTCCATAGAAAGTGATAGTAGGTTGCCCAAAGCAGCAAAGAGATGTCTCTTTAGCCAGACTGCTGTCTGTACAGCTTCGAGAGCCAGGGATGCAGGTTTTCGGGGTGCTGGAGCTTCTTAGGAAGTCGGTACCTCTAGTCCCCTAGCCATGCATCCCGTACAAAATCCACTCCAGTCGCCTTTATCCCATATAAAAACTGACCATTTTTCTTTGGCACAAAAATAATGCTGCTGCTCAGTGGACTTGGGCATTACAAAACCTCGGCATGTGTGCTTTTCATGTTTGGTTAACCCCAAATCCCGGCAGGCTCTAGTTTAAATAGTGCAGCTGCTGATAAAATAAATACAAGTTGCGATTACATTAACCTGTCCCTGCTTTGGAGAGGAGACCTCCTGTTACTGTGCAGTGAGCAGGCGTGCAAGGTATACATCCTGAATCCGTCCCAGTGGTGTTTCTTACCGAACGCACACTTCTGTTTCAGCACACCTGTCGCAACCATTGCAGCCATGATGCCTGTCACAGCTGTGATGCCTGATGATACGCCGATGTTTGACCCGAATATCCTTCACGAGCTTGACTGGAGCGAGAACACCGCAACGTTTTCTCCTGCCATTTCTCCGTTAGACCCGGGGGATGGATTGGTTATGAGACCTCTCTGCACGGCTGATTTGAATAGAGGTAGAGTCCCGTTCTGTTCCCTGCTGCCGAATGACTGTTGTGGATGAGCGTTGTTCGCTGTCGTGCAGTACGTGACATGGAAAAAGTTTTCGGTTGAAATAGGGAAAATTGGATTTGCAAAGACAGCTCGTTAGTGAAGTTATTTAGCTAGTCAATACAAATGTGAATGGGTTCCTTGGCATTAGATTGTCTTTGCTCTAATTCACGAGCCGCCTCCTCTTGCATCACACTGCGTTTCGCTTTTAATTCGTTGTGCGAAGCAGTTGCCCTGCTTCTGGTGCAGATTTGAAGTTCACTTACAAATTTAGCATCACACACCCAGCACGTGCACGCTTCAGTGTGTACTTGAATGCAGTGACGTGCGGAGACGTCACGTCCCCTTCTCATCAGCCGCGGTGCAGTGCTGAAGCATCGTTCTCCGCGGGACGTGGTTCAGCTGCTTTTGCGTGGCGGGAAGTCAAAGTGATCAGGGAAAAATCCCGTGACCCTGCGAGGATCTCCTTATTCCCTTTACGTGGGTGCAACTCCTTTGCCAAATATGTTCGACTCTTGTTTAATCGGTTGGGCGTTTAAGCCTGTAGGATTTAAGTCTGCACCGGGAATGCTGGAGTGAGATGCTAATTGCATACCTTCTTTCTTTCCTGCTCCAGGATTTTTTAAGGTTCTGGGTCAGCTGACGGAAACGGGAGTGGTCAGCCCGGAGCAGTTTATCAGTGAGTACATTGCTGTTGCTTGGTGGCGTAGAAGGGCTGGCTGGGAAGGGGAAGATACCGGTGTGGGCACCAAATGTGATCCCCTTAACGTCGTACCTGAGCTCTGGCTGGACAGCGTCAGCTGGGTTGGGTGAGCCCGCTCTCTCCAGGCCGATTTCAACACTTTGGAGGGTGTGAAGTTCCTGGCCACCATGGCACTGATTTGTCTGTCCCGGGGGGACTGCCGGGTTGGCAACGTGGGAACTTCCCTGATGTCTGGATGCTTCCAGGTGGAGGAAGATGGCCCACGTGAGGGGTGACGACCACGACCGTTTCGAAGCTGGGACTCGCTTTGGCTGCTCTGGAGCCAATGCATTTGTTTCACGGGCCTGCCCATCGAACTGCCAGCCCGGTGGTTCGGGAGGGGCAGCTCTTCGGCAGCTAAAACCCCGGGGAATGCGTTTCCCGCTTTGCCCCAGCCCTGCGCGCTCTTCGCATCCTAATTTGAGGTCGATGGGTTTTGACGCTGGGATCGTGTTACTTGTCGTTTTTCGAAAGTCTCGGTCCCCTTTTTGGATGGCGGTGTTGAATTCTGCAGTGCTCCGAGCTGGAATTCACCCTTCCCAACTGGGTTTTAAGCATTAAAACTGACAGCTGTGCAGTCAGAGGACCCTAGCACATGCCTATCTTGCGATCCTGTTTCCACAGAAACCTTTGAACACATGAAGAGATCCGGAGATTACTACATTACTGTCGTGGAAGATACAAATCTAGGGCAGATTGTTGCTACAGCAACGCTGGTTATAGAGCATAAATTCACTCATTCGTGTGCAAAGGTATGTGTTACCGCAGCCTGCAATGCCAGAGGTATTCCTATTAAGCTAATTGTACTTCGTAAGGTTTTTAGCCACTAACTGGCAGATTAAGCAAAATTAGATCGGGCTGTTCTGCTGAGGCAGTGTAAAGGCAATTTAGGATCTCTCTTCTCTGAGTACTTGCCAAAATGGTGAATCGATGCAAGAAGAGAGTTATTGGCCTGTCCTGTCTGAAGCTTGACTTGGGCCCTGTATTAAACTAAACCCACGCTCCTGTTCCCACAGAGAGGCAGGATAGAAGACGTGGTGGTCAGTGGGGAATGCAGAGGAAAGCAGCTTGGCAAACTGTAAGTACTTCTTCGCATCCTTTATCTCTTGACACCAGGCAGGTATGGAGCCGCTCTTCGCATCTGGTTTCTCGTGTCTGTTAACGAAGGGGGTAGAGCTGTTTGGGAGAGGGTATACTGATTTACTGATTAGTAAACGTCTAATCTCGGCGTGCACGTGCAAACCCCTGGCATATCATCACGCTGGTGGAAAGTGAGGGCTCACCGGCTGTAATCTCAGTACGGACGGGATAACGCAAGTGTCCGTCAGTCACAACGTGGCTGGAATCGGTGTCTTCGCTTTTGGGCGTGTGCTGCTACCATCCTGGAAACGCTCTCGAGCTGGACCCCTTCCCCAGTAAAGAGCAATATGCTCCAGTGCTTCTCCCCGCATCGCACCCGCTTACGATCGGCCTTTTCTAAATGAGATGTAACCAGCGGCGTTCTTACTGCTGGGCCGCAGCTTTCCAGATGAGCCTGGGAAAACCCGCTAAAGTCTTAAAGAATTTGGGACCTTAAAGACGATCTGTCATTGAAGCACAAGGCAGGATCTCTGCTGGCAGTTGCCTAAATAGCGAAGACCAATGGCAAACACAGCATCAGCAGGGTCTGGCGTGCTGGTCTCTTCCTGTGCTGTCTCAGCCGCTTCACGCCCAGATTCGTAGATCCCAGGGTCGGGAGGGACCTCGGTGGGCCGGCTAGTCTGGCCCCCCGCCCCCGGCAGGCAGGGAAAGGTCTCCAAACCTGGGATCGCCTGATCCCAGCCAGGTCCCCGTCCAGTCTCCTCGTGAAGATCACCAAGGACGGGGCAAGCACCACCTCCCGTGGAAGTCCATTCCAGATCCCGGCAACCCGGACCGTGAGGAACGCGTGTCTAATGTCCAGTCTAAACCTGCTCTCCTGTAGCTTGTGGCCGTTGTTCCTTGTCGTTCCAGGGGTGAACAGGTCGTCACCTACTTCACGTTGTTTTCTCCTTGTGAATTTGTACACCGCCACGAGGTCCCCTCTCGGCCTTCTCTTGGTCTGGGCTGAAGAGGTTAAGGTCCCCCGCCCTTTCTTTGTAGGGCCTTCCCCGCAGGCCTCCCGTCAGACAAGTGGCTTTTCTTTGGGCCCTCTCCGGGTTGTCTGCAGAGCTGGACACGGTACTGCAGCCGCGGTCTGACCGGCGCCGCGTAGAGAGGGGGAATCGCCTCCCTGGGCCTGTCTGTGAAGCACCTGTGGGTGCACGACAAGGTGCGATTGGCTCTGCCGACTGCTTCGTCACGTTGACGTCTCGTGTGTATCCTGGAGTCGGCCGTGACTCCAAGATCTCTTTCTGCCTCGGTGGTGCTGAAAAGGTTGCCCACTAGCCTATAAGTGTGATGGCGGTTCTTCCTCCCTAGATGCAGCACCTTGCACTTGTCCTTACTGAATTGCATCCTGTTGCTGTCTGCCTGCTTCCCCAGCCTGTCAAGGACGACCTGGGTTTGGCTTCTCCTGTCCAGGGTGTTAGCTTCACCCCATATTTTAGTGTCATCTGTAAATGTGGACAGGGGGCTTATCGTTTCATAGTAGGTAGGATTGGAAGGGCCTGAGCAGGTCATCAAGTCCGACCCCCTGCCATGGCAGGAAAGAGCACTGGGGTCAAACAACCCTGGCAAGGTGTTCATCCAGCCTCCTGTTACAGACCCC
>JAGPOW010000252.1:753301-789280 GCA_030014935.1 Caiman crocodilus
GTACTCCAGCTGCGGCCTGACCAGTGCCGCATAGAGGGGGAGGATCACCTCCCTGGACCTGCTCGCGATGCATCTATGGATGCACGACAGGGTACGGTTAGATTAGATACTATGATCTCTTATATTTAGTCATGTGGATATGAATGCTATTTCATGTCCGACTCCTGCACCACCACAAACCCTGCCTCCTTTCCCTGCAAGGCAATATGCATTCTGATCAGTCCATCTGTGGCTCCTTATATACCACATCTTTATTCTGCGTACACACTCTAGTTCAATAGTTCTCAACCTTGTGAGATGCAAGGCACCCCATTTCAAAACTAGCTTATTACAGTGCTTACCCTGGGGACAGGGAAATGCTCAGGCAGGGATGAGCCTGTGCTTATCTGCTCATCTCCTCCCATCTTGTGGCACCCTTCACAGGATCGAGACACTGGTTGGGGATCACTGCTCTAGATACTGGGACCCGTTTCTTTCTCCCTTTTCACTTTGCAGAACCTCCTTGGCTCTCTTCCTGCCTTACAGTAAGCTCTCCCATTTTGCAGTTCATTTTCTTATTAATTCTCTAATCATGTCAACAGTCACCCATTTCCTGCACTTAATGGTTAATAGGAGCTAATCAAGACTGAGAACTACATCCACCAACATGGAAGACAGCCACTTTAAATAATATGCCACCTAAAAAGATAACAGGTAGGAAAAGAAAAAACACACAAGAAATGATCAAGGTGAAACACAGCTTAGTTCCAGCAGCTCTGTGAGTATTTATATGAGCTCTGCTAAACTGCCCTTTCACTGAACCACTTCTAGTTTCTAGACACTCTTCCCCTATGCCATTCCAGGGCTCTGTTAAAATTCCTTCCCTGTTCTCAATGAGAAAGGAAAAAGGTATTAAAGAAAGAGAGCAAGCGAGCAAGAGCAAGCCACTGACCCAAGCTCTGCTGGCAGGTCATGGGCACGGGCGCAGTACACTTCCGCGGAAGGACTGTGGAACGTGACTTCCCGAACCCAAAAGCAGGAGTAGGAAACTGAGGTCTCAAAACTGCATCACTGCCAACCCTGGGGCTTGGGGATAAGTTGACTCTTTATCTCTCCTCTGATTTACATACATTTCTCAATGAGTCTTTAACCGACTCTGAGATGGTGTGAACATTAGGAGCCATGAATACCCACATACAATTCTTCTGCTAACTCCTGGACTGCAGAATAGAATAGAACCTGAGCCTGTGTCTCAGGGAGAAGCAATTCAAATTAAGCATTAAACCATACTTTCAAACATGTTTTCCTTGTTAACATGTGAAAAGCCCGCAAAAACAGGGAAGAGACTGTAATTAAACCAACTAGAGAGTGCGCACTGCCAAAGGCACAGATATATTTGAAGTTCAGTAACTTCAGCGTTACCTTCCAGGTACAGTACTCATGAGCTACTTGTAATACAGCGCTCTCCAACCCTTTTAGGTCAGAGATCACTTTTGGAATTTAAAAGGAACTGAAGATCTAACCCTCGCCCATCCCCCACACAGCAGGTAAGTTGGGGGCGCGGGGAGAATGGAAAGGGTCATAGTGGGGCAGATCAAGACCTCAGCCCCAGCTTTCCTCCCTCCCTCACTACTCTGGCCTCTATCTACCACCCCCTTCCCAAACAATGGTGAGGTAGGGAATGGGGCAAAGGCAGGGGCAGGTCTTGCACAGCTGGGTGGGGTGGGGGACAGAGCCATGAGTGGCTCATCCAAGGGGCAAAGGGGGGGCGTGCAGTCCGGGAGGGCACAGGGGGAACATGCCCATGGATCTGCCAGTGGGGCGGGGGTGGGCCTTCCCCTGCCCCAGCCCTACTCCCCACCTCAGAGCTGCTGCAGCCAGTGTCACTGTCCCACATTTGGGGAGGGCACATGCCCCCCCCCGATCCATGCATGGTGGAGATGGCTCCTGCTGTGGGCTGGGCTTTGTGCCCCGAGCCCTGCTGCACATGCTCCCCGGACGGACCTCCACCCCTCCCCTCCCCTCCCCTCCCCTCTCCACTGACCAACCTGCACTGCTGGGGGGTGGGGGGGTTGCGTGTGCATGCACGCGCGTGCTGAGCCCTCCCAGCACAGAATCGACTTTGAGAGACTCCAGGAATCACCGATCAATCTAGATCGACTGGTTGGTGACCACTGTTGTAACAGAAGGTAAGAATTCAGTAACAAGTGCGTGATCTTCAGAGGACTTTGTCCTTTTAAGTATAACAAGAGGGATTTTTGGTAGCGTGAAGGGGACATTCTTGCCATAATGGTCTAGCAGGTATGAGAGAGGCAAGAATCCTTGTGGGTGATCCCTCTTATTGGATATAGACACAGGTAGGCTTCCAGATATCAGAGTATTGCTTCCTCAGGCCTGTTGTTTGTAACAGTAAATTGGAGATCGAGTAAGTGTTTCACCAGGCTACTCAGAAAAATGTCTTTACCACTAGAAATGGAAAACTGGTGGAACTCAGTATTACCTTACCTACACGTGACTGCTCTATAATCTCTTCAAGTTCATTTTGAAACGAGTGATTGTACCAAGTTAAAACTGTGCATGACAACATGCGGAGATACTGAGAAACTAGTGGGATCATTTATTGAAGCTCAACCTAAACCTGTTCCAAATCAACTTAATTTAAACAGAAGCAAGTTGAACTGAAAATAAGGCCCAAGCTTCTGCAGTGGTTTGAAGTCATCTGTCAACCCTGCATGCAAACAAGGCGTGGCAGCCATTTGTGCTTGGTGTCTCAAAAATATTTTATAGAGCCCTCGCGTGGTTCAGACAGACAAGGATCGGTTGCCTTATTTTATTGTTCTGTAATCTTCACAAGTTCCTAAAGTCATCTTGATTTGGAATATGATGAAAATTAAAAACTTTTTTTTTCAGGCCCAAATTCCAAAAGAGTTCAAAGGATTTGAAATCTTTCTACCTCCTTGTTTGTGGTCTGTTTAAGGGGTGTCTATCACAGTGCATGTCAAACCCAGCAGGAAAAAATGCAGTTGTGCAAGAAAAACAGATAGCAATTACCGACACAAGGTCAAAGGCAGTGGTTCTCAGCTTGTTAACCATTACAAGGCTGCTACACAACTTCTCTGAATTTAGCAGTACCCCTGGTTGAGAACCAGTGTTGTACAATACTGCCCCTGCTCACTCAGTGCTTCTCAACGAGGGTGCTGCCACTCATGTCTGTGCCTGTTTTAAGATTTTCTGATAATCCTAAAGCAGGCAGAAGAGGTATAACGAATAGGTGCTGCACGCTGGGCAACACTCCTGTGCCCCTGGAAGGGGTGTGTATGGGGAGGTCCTACCTGCCCAGGAAGTCCTTGTTCCAGCCCAGGCTCACTCCTCTGACCAAGCTGTCAAAGGGCGGCTGCAGCCCAGCCTGGCTCTGTCAGGACAAATAAAGGGTTGCTCCACAGACTGGCAGTGCAAAGGGCTGGGGCCAGATCTTGCCACAGGCCTTCCTGATCCAATCCTAGCTGTTCCTCCCAGGAACAGGGGGCCACAAGACAGTCCCCCATGCCAGTGCGCCCTTATTTCTGCAGGGAGCATGGGGGGCCAGACTAGGAAGGGCTGCAGGAAGAGCGCAGAGCCCAGCCACCGCCTGCTGTGTTGCCCGTGGTGCGACACACCTGGAAGGGAATCAACCTCAGTTGAGATGGTTCTTTTCTACCCCCCAGTCTAGGAGAAGAAAATGGGATGCCCTGAAGATCCACCGGACTGAAGGGGGAGGGGAGGGGAAATCAGTCTCCAGGAAGTTTTGAAAGAGCAGAGATTTCCAGCAAGGTCTGCTCCAGAAAGTACATACAAGAAAGAAGATCTCTTACATGAAACATTTCCTTTACGTAAAGCATGTGATGAGTTACCGAACCATTCCAAAGGCAAATGCTTCGGTGGTTTCCTGAAAGCGCTTCAAGGCTTTTATAGCCCATACAAGATTATTCAGTTGCTGTACAGAAGTGTATGAACACCATTTCTGACTAGAGACTGAATGCTGGCAAGTGTTCCACGTCGAGGAACTAGCACATCAATGCCTTTTTCGAGGGGTGCCCTGCTGTGCAGTGTATGCTGTCTGATGTTTCCCTCCACAGATGTAAAGGAGGTATTTTATTTAAATCCAACTACAATGTTTCAACTGGCTACAACTGCAGTGAGATGAACTGCTATGAGCACAAGACAAATCGCATCCAATAAGCAACTACAACTGCGCGGCAGACCAAGTGGCTCACATGGCTGAAAACAAGCCTCGCAAAGATGCTGCTCATGCTTCCCTGAACTAGATTGTAGCTCGCTTGCACAAGAAATTCTGAAGGAGGGGAAGCAGTGTGCAAGTGCATTCAAAAAAGGATGCAAAAAACGGTGTGTAGAGGTCTCCACAAAAGCCTAGGCAATGCGCCTGCAAAGGGCAGAAGTCCCTCTGCTGTGCTGCCACCCGAGCACGTCAGCCGGGAGCCCAGAGCAGACAGACGAAGGTTGAGCCGTTGACTCCACTTACCAGGAAACCCTCCGAGTGGGTGGCACAGCTTACACCAGCGCACAAGGTATCTGGTCAGTATTAACGTGCCTACACCTGTGGCTTTTCCACCCTCAGCCATGCCTGTGCAAAACAGTTGAAGAGATGTCTCGGCACAGCTGTGTTGAGCACATTGCAAGCACGGATGCAGGGATTTTCCCCTGTAGCACGGGAAGGGTTTTGGTGCACGGTCAGAGCCCGCCGAAGCCTTGCAGCTGTGTCACCGAGTGCATGCTTGTGACTGGCTCGTGTTAAATCGTGCGTACATGTTGGTCAGCAATAGGCTCGCTGACCGAATAAAAGGCTTGGGCAATGCCCGCCCAAACCGGAGGAGTGCTCGGACACGCATGAGGAGAGATCCCGCGTGCGTTTCCAAGCCGTGAAGGCGGCCTGATCAACCGACAATGACTCCCCGCCGGATTCATCCGACGCCCCATATCCTGCGTGTGAGCTTCTGTATGTCTGAGTTCCTGTTTAAGTTTATAACTTCAAGGAACGTGCCTACAGCCTACGGACTTAAGTAAAGTTTTTTTTGGGTTTCCAACAACCTGCGTGTCTAGCGCCTCAATTCCGCTCCATCAGCGGCCCCGTTCCGCCAGCGTTTCTCGGCCCCCACAAGCCAGATGGTTTGGGCTTGATATGTCTCTCTCCACAGTTCTACCAGACAGGTATTCTGGCAAAACCAGTTTTTAAAAGTGTCCGGATACGCCTTCTAAAAAACTACATGTCTCCTTCAAAAACCCATCCTGTACAAGAGCGCAAATAGCCACCCGTGACATCATGGCAACACGTCACTCAGTGGTACACGTGCATGGTGATACCCAAGGCCTTAAGCTGAGGTCCCCGTAAACACAGCCCCAGGAAGGCCTGAATGACAAGCGCTCAGTTTTGGCTAAGAAGCAATCCAAGAAGATTCCTCCCTGGCATTTCAGGTGCAAACTCCTCTCTTCCCATAGTTATTAGCAGTTCTGGAGGATTGCAAAACTCTCTCCTGGGCAGAAGACACAAGCTCCCAGGGCAGTGAAAAAATTCGAATAGAATAAAAGCCACGGCACTTGCACACGCGGCCCAAAGCCGTATGGACAGACAGGCAGGCAGAGGCGATGGGGGCAAGGCTGTGCTCCGCCACATGGGGGGGGAAGGAGGTGAGGGGGGCATGACTTGAGGCCCTGTGGGGGGACATGGCACGGGGTGGCTGTGGCACATGGCCAGGGTGCTATGCAGGGAGTGGGCACGGGGTACACAGGCAGAGCCCGCTGGCTGCACCACAGGGCCGCAGGGCACAGCACATCTCCTGCAGCCCCCACCCCCACACAGGGAGTGCCCACTGACTGCGACTGCAGGGCACGTGGGAGGCATGGCATACGGGGAACCAGCATGGGGGTGTGTGGGCAGCACCCACCAGTTGCAGCATGTGGCCATGGGGTAGGGCACACTCACCTCATTCCCACTCCCCACATGGCACCTAGCAGTCACGTTCCTCTCCTCGCCCCCTGTGGGAAGCGACTACCAGCTGTGGGCACATGCCATGCTGGGCGGGGGCACACTGCATGAGAAGCTGGCATGGGTGCTGTGCCCAGTCCCTGTGTGGCACCCTGCGGCTGCATGCCACACCTCCTCACGCAGAGATCACCCCCTGGCTGTGGCTGCAGGTGCGCAAGGGAGGCATAGTGCATAAGCATGTGGGGAGCTGGCATGGGGGTTCATGGGAAGCACCTGCCAGCTGCAGCACATGACTGTGAGGGTTGTGGCACAGGGCCACAGGGTGCAGCATGGGAAGCAGCTGTGGGGTGGGGCATACCTCCCACACCCGCTCCCCATGCGGCACCCTGTGGCCACGCACGCTGTGCCACACTGCTGGCAAGTGCTCCCCCACACCACACCCTTCAGCTGCGTGCCACTCCCCAGTACGCCCCACACCACACCCCAGGACTATTCCCCATGCCACATGGCTGTAGCTGGCAGGTGCTCCACATGCCCTAGCTGCTCCGTGCCATACCCTGCAGTCACATGTCACCCCCCCACCCGCACATGCTGCACACCATACTCTGGGGCTACTCACCGTGCCACACCCTACGGCCACGCCATTCCCCCCCCCCAGCACACACCTGCACACCATGGCCCCCCCCCACGCCATGTCCCAGGGCCATGCACCAAGGCCATCCACATGCCCTGCACCACACCCCGAACCCAAGGCATTCCCTGCGCCGTGACATTTCCCGCACCATGCCATGTGCCACACCCCCAGCAGCACATCCTGGGGCCATTCCCTGGGCCATGATGGCACAGCCTGTGGCCACCTCCCACACTATGACCATTCCCTATACCACAGCCTATAGCTGCATGCCACGCGCTGGGGCTGCAGCCCACGCTGGGTGGCCACAGCCAATAGATATTGCCTGCATCCCTATGCACCCTGCGCCATACCCCAGGACTGCTCCCCATGCCACATGGCCAGCGAGCACTCTGTGCCGTGGCTGCTTCCCCTGTCACACCCCGTCCCATGGCTCTGCACCAGCCCCCGCCCCGCCATGCCTCCCCCCCCGGACAGAGAGCAGCGGATAGGGGGCAGTGGAGTGGGCCTGGACCCAGAGCGGCAGGTGGAGTGGGACACGACCCAGAATGGTGGTGATAGGGGGCCTGGACCTGGAGTGGGGGGTAGGGGAGAAGACGTGAGTGTGGATGTGAGCCTCCATTCCTGCTCTGGCCCACCCCATTCATGACGAGCATTTTGCTAGTGTGTTTATAACGAGCCAATTTAGTATTTCAATATTTAAATCAACTCAGAGCAGGAACTTATGCTCAGAAGCAAAAGATCATTAGTAACCAGGACAAGTTGAATGACTGACTTTGCTATTTTAATAGCAATTTGAAAACTGGCACAGACGCACTCCACTGTGTAAAACTAACCAGTCTGTCCCCATTCTAGAACTGTGATACTGGCTGAAACTTATAACCACATAAAATGGTTAAGACTAATATATAATTATAAGGACCATAAAATGCAAGACTATGAAACTTTGTAGTGGCAGTGGGAAATACCACATGCATTTATGAAGGCAAGACATGTTATACTGGATCTTCCTTTGGACTTCATTCAGTTTTTATCTCAAACTCCCTACCACACCAATCGTGCCAACTGAAAAGAGCCACTTTTCCTTTTGAAAAAGCCTTGGCTGCTTTGGAGAACAGTTCTTAAACTCCCAGCCTTTTAGACTGCTTAGGCTTTTGACCCTTTCTAGTGCTGAGACAGCTCTTCTCCAGACAACTAGTGAGAACACAGACCTCTCATCCCTGCCCCTCTTCTTTAATCATGACACTGCTTCTGCAATACTGATTTCTCCTTGCAAACCTCAGATGAGAAGTCAATGTTTTCAGCTATCTCCTTATCTAAACTACTACTAGCCCATTTCTTGCACACATTTTGCAACTCCTTGTATCGGAGTGGATGAAGTGCTCCAAGGCTTTACCTTTGTTCATTTTCCTTCTTCAAGTTTTCACATTCAGCTTAAATCTCACATTTGTGTAGATGGTACAGAGAATTATAAAACAGTCGAACTGGAAGAGACCTCGGGAGGTCATCTAGTCCAACCCCCTGCTGCAGACTGGATCAAGCCATCCACTCTATGCAAACCATCCTGTACAATCCTTGTCTAATCTATTACTAAAACTACCCGATCAACCTTGTCTGAACTGCAAGGCATAGCACCCTAACCCGCCACAGGTGAAGCAAGGGGACCACAGTGGCCAGTGCCCTGGTGCTGCAAGGGCTATTAAAATGGGCCCAAGAGATCCAAGGAAGAGGGCCATGCCCTCTAGTGTTGAACTAAGCAAAACCTCCCCAGTCCGTACCAACCTGACCTTGAAGTAAAATTCCTTTGGGACCCCAAACATGACAATCCGTCTGACCCCGAGTGGAGCAGCAAGCCTCTCTAGCCAGGAACCCCCAGGTTTTTGTCTCACCAGGAGTGCGGGGACACCTCCAGCCTTGGCTGCAGCCAACATGCAAGGCTGCAGAGGAAGGCAAAATAAAACACAACTTTGACAACTGTAACAAGGAGCGGGGGGAAAAATCCCTCCTGGCCGCGTGCAGCAATCAGTAAAGATCAGAGCACGGGGAAAAAACCAAACACCCCCATTCTGCTCAGCAACCTGGAGACAGCAAACATTACTCCACATACCACAGCCTTGACGGGACAGCCAGAACCCCTCGGTTGGTATGCATCCCCTCCACAAACCTTACACCCCCCACTTTAAACTCCTTGCACAGCTACCCAGCAATGCACGGAGGACTCCTGGGTTTCTAACGGCTGCCCTTACCAAGCACTCCAGGCATTGCTACTCCCAGATCAGCCCAGACCAATGCTTATCCAACCACATTTCCACAGCTTCCCTAGGGAGTCTATTCCACTGCCTCACAACCCTACGGGTGAAACAGGCTGTCCCTGATCCTCTATCTACATCGATTTTGCTGCACCTTCAAACTACGGGTCTGCATCCTGCTCTCTGTAGCAACCCAGATAAGGCGATCACCCTCTTCGTTATGGCACCCCTTCAGATATGTGTTACAACTGCCATCGTGTCTCCTCTTAATTGCCTCTTCGGCAACATGCTAGTACCTATTTCTTTCCATCTATGGCTTGCCTCCCAAGCGCTTTATCATTTTTGTTGTCAGCTTGTGGACCTCTGCAACTTTTCCACATCCTTTTTAAAATGCGGAGTCCAAAACAGCACACAACACAATCCCACATCCCACTTTGTTCATTTTGAGTCTTCTTTTTCCCCAACTTGAGCAACCTCCTGAAGCTGGATGAAGGATACCTAAATTACAATCCACCTGACACTAAAACACAAATGAATTAGGGAATCTGGTTACAACCAGTTGCCTCTCTGGACAGGTCAGAATTTGTAGTGCGGACAAGTCTCGTGGTCCATGAGCAGACAGGCATGGCCAAAGCTTTTAGTCCAGTTTCAGGCAAGAGTGCAATTCAGACAAGCCTACAAAAGGCAGTTAGGTTCCCTTATTTGATTGTCTTTGTGGTCTGGATGCACCTCTTTTACAAGCCACCATACTCTGACTTTACCAACATGATTGCAATTTATCCTGGGTATCAATCTTTTTTCTTACTACATCTCACTTTTCTATATACTTTACAGTTTCTTTTCCAATGCAGTAAGAATTCATTTTTAATTTGACTTTGCTTCTGACAAGATCTTATTTTGCAACGTCACTGCTTCCCATCACAATTTCTCGGATTTGTTTGATAGCCCTTTCACAGCCTAACTTTTTAAATCTGTATCCAGAAAGTTTTAGCTAGGCTGCTGTGATATTCGAAGCAGAACTTCTTTGTTCTCTGCGCAACCAGAGAGCCCAGTTTCCCCATCTGTTTCCAAAATCAAGGTTTCTCTCCTTCCATGCAAATTCAATGATTTATTTCTCCCTTGTTTGACTTATTTTTTTTTTTAACCTGTAGGCCTGTTCCAACAGTTTTAACCTCTTGTTCCCTTCATCACAACCCTCCATGGCTGGGGGTTTGTTCTACCACTTAAATTCAACCTACAACTCCACCCCTCTCCCCCAACCAGACACTTTCTGATTTCAAGGTAAGATTGAAGCTTTTCTACTTTTTTAAGCTAACGACTCTCCATGAAACACTATGATACAGCACATTAAAAGGTCTGTATGAAAATAAAGTTGGTTGTATTGATGGCCTTCAGAAGTAGGAACTGAAATTGAGTTGAATTAAGGGAGTCAAACACAGCATTTATGTAACTTTCATCTGATTTTCTCAGTTTTTGTGATAATTGTAGACATACAATTAGGCTGATGAAAAAATAATCAAGTGTAACACATGAACATCACCAACAACCACCAGTCCTATCAGTGTAAGATATTCTGCTCTAATCTCCATCTTCCACTAGGGCTTGAATGTTTTAATGACAAACCCACTGGCTGAAGGCAGTGCCAAGCAGAAACATAAAGGCTGTTTCTTTGACTTTATCTTCACTTTGAAATTTTGCTGGCATAGGAAGTCATGCTGGTCACAAGTGCTGGGGCTGGGGGCAGGGAGAACTACATCCCTCACCTACACACTGCTGTGCCAGCAAAAGTCCTGCTACAGAGATTGTTAATGCTGAAAAAAAGATCCTCTTTTGCCAATATAACTAGTTTTGTTTGGGTACTCGTTCAAGCTATCTCAGTGACAGAAACTCTTCCGCCAACATAAACTGCATCTTCACTAAAGGGGCATCAATAATGCGGCCAGCAGGGCCTTTTAAAAGTAAGACAAACCTTATTTCAAATGGAGTTGTGTACACGACTCCCATCCAGTCCCTTCCAAGAACTAGCTAATCATATGACTGAGTATTAGTGCATCCATAACTGAACAAGGCACATCCGGAGAGATGGGATCTGTTGTGTTTAATAAGTAGCATGCAACTATTCTTGAAGCCAATTTGGTCAGAGGGGCACAGAAGATGTCATAGAGAAAATGCAGAGTGAATGCAAAACAGTGAAGTAACAAAGCACATCAAGGAACATGAAGACAATGGGAAATGGAAGTGGGAAAACAGACAAAAGAGGAAAAATCCAAGGGATAGCAGAAAAAGGAAAAGAAGGAGACAATAACTAAAAGGTATGGGAGAAAGCACATAAACAGGAAGGATAACGTGTTCTAGAAAAATTTCCCCTAAAACAGGGACGAGGAGAGTAATCTAATGCGAGACAAAGGAAATTAGAAGGAAAATGGAGAATCATTATACAAAAGGAGAGAAAAATATGTATTCTAGGTTTTCAATAATTCCTCCATTTGGCTATAGGAACCCAGCAAATACCCTCTGCAATTTATAAATACTAATGTCAAAGCACCATAAAAACATTGCAAAGCTGCAATACTAATGGGGGATGGAGGTGAATTCAAAATGCTGCTTTCTGAGGAGCATGGATCAAAGCTGGTGACCTTGGCTGGTGGGTTAGCTCTAGCACGGCGACCTGCAGAGGGACAAGGAGGCATTTTCTTTTTTCCTGTAATATGAAAATGATTTAAGAGAATCTTTGCAAAGGTTCTCTCTTCATATCTCACTTTTTGCATATCTACCACCGTACATGTAGAGGGGTACTCCACCCACTCTCCTGCCTAATGATTAAGAGAACCAGTGAAGAATTAGTAGATTCAAAGCAAAAACAAAACCCAAAACTACTGGCAATTAAATAGAGAAAAGGAGCACAGTCTGATTTTTTAACACTAAATCAGAAGAGATGCCAGGCTGCATGTGCAGGCTGCAAACACCACGCACAAAGCGAGCAGATTAATTTCAACAGTATTAAGGCAAACAGGGAGCCGCAATGTCATTTTTGAAACCACTCTAGGCTACAACTGCTCTAGAAGTACTACAACCTTGATCATAAGAGGAAACCTCTGTGACAGTGGAGATTCCCACTGGTTCAGTAGGACTTCCCACAGGTACAACGCTTAAATTAATCACTACAGATAAGACCAGACCGTTTCTGTTACTGCCACCTGATAAATGCAAAGCATTTTTTGTTGGCATCCCACAAAGCTAAACTCAATATTTGCTGACTTTAAATTAGACTGCTTATTTCAAATCTCTGCTGCTTTTCATGGGGACATGTTGACAGTATACTCTACTGTAGATTTACTGTTTATTTTAAATGGTTCACAGATCATCAGGTACTCAGAAGTTTTTATTAAGGGAAATTTTTAGATAACTATATTTCAAAATGCAAATCTATTTTAAAAAAAAAAGTAAAACTTTAATCCCATTTTCCTTTATATTTTTAAAAGTTACACACAACAGTACAATCTGTTTAAAGAATAACAAATTGCAAGATGTTTCAAAGCATGGAAGACTGGCAAAGTGAATGTACTGTAAAGATTTACAACTACTGAAAACTCATGTGCCAAAAAAAAAAAAGCTCTGCCAACTATACCATGTAGCATAATAGCTGTAATTCCAGATAGATTAAAACTATTTACTTTTATAATCCACATCCAATTACTTAGCTGTGCTCCAAAGTCTAAAAATTAAGACTGCAATGTGGAAATTTTAACTCTTCAAGCCTGTTGCATTAAATTCATTGGTATCCTTCCATCTTAGGTGTTTTAGCAATTGTGCGTTAAGATTTGCCATGCTTCCATTATACAGACTCTTCTCTCCACATTTCTGTCAAATATTGTTCATCTGTGTCTCTTGGAATTAAGAAATACCTTTATTTACTCTTCCCTTATTCACCTGCAGTTCTTACAGACTGGCTCTGGGAACAGCACTTTTATTATTGCTGTAGAGGGAACATAAGCACAATACATTATCTGTAGCAGAGCTCACTCCATGTTTTTCTGTAAATAGCTGATTTGATGAAAATGTAGCTTTGGTCAACCCACAGCTACTTATGTGCTTGGTCTGAATTTACAAATAGTCCCAGCTGAATAGATTTGAGCCAGGCTCACAGCGTGAACGAGGAGGAAGAAAGCCATTCCCCTTCTGTTGCATAACCCAGTGGCTACACTACTTGTCATCAAGGATGTGCGAGACCGGAGCGCAACTTCCTCCTTGGCGCGAGGGTATCTAAATCCACATGGACAACACCCCTGGAAAGCCTCAGGACTTGGAGAACATCAGTTTTCTGCAGTGGGTTTCTTCCCCTGTTGCATTTTATATAAAAAACTTAAACGTTCGTTAGTAAGGAAGAAGGCAATAACTCTTCAGCTTGGCATTTAGGGCACAGAAGTAGGTTATCTGGATTCCAGTTCTTCTCCAACAACTATTTAAGTATTTTATACCTAGAGGTACAACTTCTCCAGAAGAGAGAACCTGCAACCAGAGTACTACTTATCTTGGTGGTTAGGGTCCTCTCTGGGAGGTACAGGCTTAATAATCTTGCATCTCCACATGCCTATTAACCGCCAGCAATAAGCTCCGAAACCTACTGCGGCCAGGCGTGTCTGCGCACACACTTGCACTGCAGCACACAGAGCCAAGTCAGAGCAGCCCCAGGGGGCAGGGGGCCTGGGGGAGGTCAGCCTGCCATGCTCCAACTGGGCTCAACGTGCTGCGGAGGGGCTGGCTGGGGCGTGAGGGCTCTTCAGCGCTGGGCTAGCCACCAGGCAGCTCCTGCACTATAAGCACCTTTGTGCCCCAGTCATCCAGGTTGATGTCTACACGTGCACCATTGCACATGGAAGAACCCGCAGCAGGGCAGTGCTTGTATTCGCAAGTACTACCTGATGCAGAGTTCATTCGTTTTGTGTGCCCTAACAGGAATGCACATGTCGATGCCGAAACATTTGCTGCAGTTAAGTAGTCAACAATGCAGTAAACAGCTGGTGTAGACACACCCAGAGGAAGGAACTGAGCAAAAGGGACAACGGAGTCCTCCTCTTCCTCCACCCCATTTTTCTGAATCATGCCTAACCCAGCTCTTCATTTCCACTGCTCAGAAGTGGTTACTTTTGTTTCAGAAAAAAAAAGCAACAACAACCCCCCCCAAAAACAAACAACATTGAAAAAATGCTGATTGGACTGAAGCAAGGGAGAGCTTTTGCCCAGCCAAAAAGAAACATTATTTTTACACCCCTAAATTATGACTATTTTATTTAGCTCCTCAGTATCTGAACAGAAGGATTAAGTATGTGTTCACAGTTGAGTAAGATATAGTAAGTGCTCAAAATTTAGAGGAATAAGTATCAAATTTAAGGCAGGACAAACTTCTGACCTAAGCTACTAGTCAATATCCCTTTAAGGTAACTAAGCATAAGTGACTGCTAGCTCAATTTTTCCTTTTATGAACCTTCTGATATTTTAACAGAATGCAATAAAAAATATTACAGGATCTAGGCTAAATACTTGTTTTATATATTTTTTTAAAAAGTGTTGAGTTTAAACTCTAAAAATGATTTTGGAGCATGTATAATCAATATTATTCAGAAAGCATTGACGTGTTACATTACACGTCAATACAAATGGAGAAATGCTGATTATTGCTCCCATGCATCCAGCACACCTACCAGATATACCTACTAAACTACGCCATGTACATCACTGCGCATTACAATGTACACAATAAAGAAAAATACTTCCTGTTGAGGAACTCGCGTAGCAGCATGATCAGCTGGAAAGACTGGCTCAAATGTTAGTCAGATTGCAAGTGAAAATGGCAAAGGTGGTTTCACCCAAGACCCTATTAGTTCAAGTCACAAAGCTGCACCACTGAGTGCGACCGCTGCCCGTGTACCCGGGTGGAACGGGGTGGCGATGCACACCCTGGCTGACATCCACCAGGAGAAGCGTGCAGGGCACCTCTCTGTACTATGCCTACCTCAAGAGGGGGATTTAGCTCCTCATTTGCATGAACACTAAATTCACTCATCTTAAATTAGAAAATGAGAGCCATTTCACTAAAAGTGAGCTTCACTGCTCACCTGGAAAAGCCAATTAGGAGCTCCAGTCCATTGATTTCTGACAAGACAGCAGACCCAGGCACGCTCAATCCCTTTCCTCTTCTCAGCCAGTAACCGTGTCCTTTTATCTTCTAATAAAACCCTCGAGGCTGATTAAAGGGGGCAGTGAATTGCTCCCAGTGAAAATACCTCTAGCCAAGGTCAGCGGCCATAATAGTTGGCCTTAAAGAAGGGTTTCTTGGATCTCTGACAACCACCCCAAACAAAAACTAGCCCGACCAGAAACTTGGCCTGCTCGTTTTTACAGCGCTCTCGAAGACTACCAGGCACAGAGAAATGAAAGGGCGACGCTTGTACTTTGCAGAAGGCAGGATCCACTGCAACCAAAAGTGACGATCCTGGTGCTCCTACGAGAAACAGGTATCCAGGCCGTAGCTGTATGGCACCGCAGTACTACAAGTCCTGACTGCCCAGCAGAAACAGTAATCTGAGGAAAGCATCTTTTCCCCAGACAGGACACTCCTTTGAAGTCCCTCAATCCACCCCATGGTGTCCAGGATACGGGAATCTCAGCTCCGCGCTACTCTGCCTTCTCACAGCGCTGTACAAAAGGTGACGTCTCTGCTGCCACCGAGCCATTCTGCGTGCTGGACCATTTTTCTAAATCACTGTTTTCTAACACATCCTGTGCACACCGGTCTTCACACCAACTTCGGGGTTTTAGGTTTGTTCCTCAACTTATTCGCTTGAAATGTTTTTAAAACAAGCGTTAAGTTCACATACCGCGGCCTCTCAGCACTCCTGCAAACCCGGCGCTGAAAGGATGCTTTAGTCAAGCACAAAAATACAAAGTTTGGTAAAAAAAAAACAACTAAGCTTAGTAAAACAGGACGGAGGGAAATGGTGTCTTTTGGTCTAACAAGTAATTCTGCACCCTTCCCCTGAACGCTTCTCTGCAGCTCGGGCGTTTCCTTCCCATCGGCACCGCACGCACGGAAACCGTGAAGAGAAGGAGCGAGGAGAGAAAAGGATTTAGGATGTGGGGCTTTCACGGCGGAGCGGTGACACGGGGAGCGACATCGCTTTGAAAACCGTGCCGGTGACCAGCGTGTGGCGAGCGAGCGTGCTCGAGGCGGGACGGCTTTCAGCAGACAGCCGCGCGACGGGGGGCCAGAACCACAGCGTATACCTTGAGTTCAGGTGCAAACCCGTCCCCGAGCGTCCGGCGGGCGCGACGCAGAGCAACGAGCAGTGCCGCGCGGCGCAGCCCAGCGACCAGGCGCCCTGGCAGCCCAGTGGTCAAGTGCTCAGCACTGCACGGGGACGGAGAGTGTGGGCGCTGTCAGCGACAGGGCCAAGGAGCGCCACCGGGCCCGGCCCTGGAGTGCGGACAGCGGGCACCTGCCTGCGTGACGGGGGGGACCCCCAAAACCGCAGCGGGTCCCCCCCGGGGGTCCCACTCACCTCGGAGTCGTCGCGGGGCCGCGGCAGCGCGGGGAAGGCGGGCCGGGCCAGCTCCATGGCCGGGGGCGGCTATGCGGCCAGCGGGCCCGGGGGAGGCGCCGCGCGCCCGGCCGCCATGCTGCTTCCCCCGCCTCGCGCCCGCCGCGCCGGCCACGCCCCCCGCAACCGCCGTTCCGGCCACGCCCCCCGCAACCGCCGCTCCCGCCCGCGGGGGAGGAGCGGGGCCGCCGCGTCACGGGCGAGGGGCGGGGCCTCGCCCGGAAGCGGCGGGGCACTGCGTGCGGCCACGTGCTCGGCCGGGTTGCGCGGGGTGATGGTGCCTCCGGCCTTGTCGCGCGCCTAACTTCCGCCTTGCTGTCCACTTCTCTGGGGCAGGGCCTTCCTCTTACGGAAGACCGGCTCCCGTGTTGATGGCTACGGACGTCCCCCCGCTCTGGCCCGGCTGGCACCGAGGGGTGGATCCTCCCCGTCTATAGGGCTCGCATCCAGGCTGCTTCTAAACCTGGCCGTTCCCGTCTAACCTGCAGCCCTTGCCGCGCATCCACACGTCTCACTCGCATGTCTTGGCAGCTGTAACACGCTGGTCCAGGCGGCCTCTGTGAAGCCGTTGCCCAGAAATGTTAGTATCCATTTATCTCGTCTCGGATTGCAAGGCAGAGCTTTGTTCCGTTTTCTCGACTGCTTTGTGCAACAAAACCCCAATCCTCTGCTTGGGTTTTTGGGAAAACTAGAGCTGGAAGGGCCCTCGGCGGCTCACCTAACCCAGCGGCTCTCCACCCATTTGGGAACATAGATGGTCGGTCCCGACCCAGCGCCTCTCGCCCGTGTGGGGCATGGAGAGCTAAGGGAAAAGCTACGGTTTCCCATGTTGTTCTCCTTTAAGGGAAAATCCACTTCTAAAAGTTTGCTCACAACCCTTTCACATATTCTTGCGACCCACTTTCGGGCTGTGCATGGCCTGCCCCTGAAACACTGATCGAGCCCAACTCCCTTTTCGAGGTAGTCTAAACCGTCCCAGGCAAGAGGTCTGTCCCCCCTGCACTGTGGTCCACTGACCAAATGTCCACAGCTTTGGTAACATGTTCCTCGTACTTAGAAAAATTCTTCCTTGTGTACAACCTACAGCTCCCTTGCTGCCATTTGAATCCATTACTTCCAGCTCTAGTGTCTATGAAATCTATGCGGAAGGGACCTGGGAAGATTGAGTCCAGCCCCCGGCCCCAGGGCCAGGAAGCCAGCAGGGATCATAGCATCTTGTCCGGTCCCTTAGGGATGCAGAGAACCCTAGACTGCACGAGGCAGACAACTCTTCGTAAGGAGACAGGAGTCAGTTTATCTGTTTGCTGTCTCCAAATTAATGCAGTGCATTCAACACAATTTTAATACATTCAACTGTCTAGTAACCTATTCAATATTACTGAACTTTCTAAGTCTTTATTACACTGAACAGTTAGAACATACACAGCTTCTGCAACAGTAGTAGTTAACGCATACTGATTTTTAGCCCTATTTAAAGTGATTTTATGGGGGAAACCCTATGACTGAAATTCACATTTTACACCCCTGACAATATACACCAGGTGAATAGCCTGTTTTTTCCTCCTACATTGATGAACATGCATGCCCCTTTTATTTTGGTAAAATGACAACCTGTGCACTGTAATACTGTTTCAACTGAGAATTCCTTTGTAGAACTAGTAGAGGCATCACTACAATTAATTCCAAATTACAGCATTGTTAAGACAGATAGGGTGGCTTTTGGTAATTTCTAGAATTAGCTAGAAGCACACTTGCTTGTTAGCTGAACCTGCAGAGAATAATCCAGTTGGAACAGTCAGAAGTAACAATAAATAGGGTCTACACAAAAAAAAAAGTCACCCAAACATTGCTTCTGGAATGCTTCCTTTTAACCTTTACGTACATTTAAAATGCAAGCCATAGTGAACATGTTTCCAGGTGCAGAAAGAATTTAAACATCAATGCAGTGTGACAGATAGCCCGAAGAGGAAGAACACCTTGGTTTCCAAATCAAAAATATTTATTGTGTTTGAAGAATAACTTAAGTTAGCCACTGCAGTAGCCATTTTCTAGTTTATGTGGAGACAACAGGCACTAGGCCAAATTCTGGCCTCAGTTACTCTCCAACAACGCACTACAGACCAGTATTCAGGCCTTGAAGGAGTACTGTACACACCTTTCCATCTGGCATATTTTAGAAATTAACATTTGATCAGGTTGACAGGAAACTCAGTCCAATGCTTTTTGAAAGACTAATATTTTCTTTGTTATTAAAATGGCCTTTGACTACGTTTTGTCTTTTTGGTGTGGTATTCTGGCACTTTTCCCTGAGCACATATGGACATTTGTAACCAGTTCTGTGGACTGAAATCAGGCTATAAACATTAAGTAAATGATTAAGTGATAAATTAAGTTTTAGTTCTAATGAGTATTTTCCCCCCATTTTTCAGCAGTGAAAGACTAACATAGTATCTATTCCTATTCTGCATGACCAGGCAGCATGAAATTGCTACACAATAAAATAGCAAATTACATTTCTTGATCTGTTTCTTGGTATATTACATCTGATGAATTAACCTCTAGTGATTTTTGCATAGGTTGTTAAAAAAAACAACCAAACACATATGGGGGGGACACATGATCACTTGCAGAGAAAAGCTGTACTTTATGTGCCCAAAGAGCTGTTATTTGATTTTTCCGGTAAGAAGTATAGAGGAGGTACATAGGAAGGACAGTTACTTTAAACAAAATTTTATTCATTTGCTCTGGGAAAGGAAAATGTACTGATAAAAAATAAGTCAAGATTGCATTGACTTTCTTAAAATCTGCTAAAGTTAAACTATGTAGGTATGTTTATACAGTCACACAGTAATTTTTAGTAGAACATCTCCTTACTTAACTTGGGCTGCAACAAAAGTTACGTTTCAGAACTGTACGGAAAACACACTACTAACTTACTGTGTTATACAGAAACCTGCAATAAGATCATAGCCAAGAGGTACGTTATTTCTCTCCTTTTATACACTGATATTTCCCATGCAGTCAATTATGAAGTGTATGATTAAGTTAAACAGGTTTGTAGTCCAGCTTTGACTCCAGCTTCTTGGAGTCAGCCACTTTCCTTACAGCCTTCATGAAGTCTTCCTGAACAACAAAATCATGATCAGCACGAATTGCAAACATACCTGCGGGAAAGAATTTGAGAAACTGTGAGAAATCTATAGAATTACTCTGACTTGCAACAGTAATACAGCACGTTCTTTCGTTCCTCGGAGATCTCAGAACAACAACAGTGTCCCTATGCCCGAAGAAGGGTACTTGTGCTGAAAAGCCTGCAAAGAACGTTCCAGCTACTCAGCTGGTCAAAGAGAAGATATCACATCTACCAAAGGAACCTTGCTAGCCTAATGCAGAACAGCCATTTTAAAAAGTTATTAGCAGTATATTAACACACAGAAAGGACCAAACTTATTTTGCATAATCTGTATGTAGATTCAGTGAGTAACCAACTGGTGCTCTAATGCATCCAACTCGAGCATAAGTTTTGAAACAGAACATTTATTCTGGAATAATGTTTCTGCATAGTAGCAATACTGACAGAATACAATTACAGCAGAATAATTATTCATAACATTAGTTGTAGAACTCCATTTTCCCTGTGTAGACAAGCCTGAAGTGGAGAAAGCATGAACACCATGGAGAAGATTCTAAAGAATCACGTTTTTGGCATGACTGAAATAACCGAGTCGTAAAGAAATTAAAAACAGAATCTCTCTAACCTTTTTCAGACATGTTCCACCTAGTTTCAGGAAACCTCTCTATACCTAAACTTCATGGGCACATATGGATCTCCTATCGGGAGTCTAGACAATACCAAACTAATACTGTTCCAAGTATCAAACACTTTTCCTTTTAATAGTAAATTTAATAGTACTGAAACACTAAGGACTATCATATTAACCAAGTTTGATAACTGTAGCAGAGGTGGATGGCAAGTTTAACCAGCACTGTCATGTTCAAGAATGAACTAGCTTCACATCAGTGAACATGATCATGAAGGAATGTTTCAGAATCTCGTTAGCCTGTAGTGCTAGAATCAAATCAGACAAACAGGTCATGAATGTTTAATATCTGTGCCCAGGCTCAGCACAACAAACAGAGAGATAAATAAGCTAAGAGCCTCTTCCTTACCTGCTTCAGTACAGACATTTCTTAAATCTGCTCCATTAAAGCCATCTGAAAGCTTCACAATTGCTTCATAATCTATTCATGAAAAGTGACAATTAACGAGAATAATAAACAAGATTGTTTTCTATTAAAATAGAACTTCAAAATGAAACGAAAAAGCCTTGAACATTCTACCATAATTTTTAGTGCAAATTAAAACAGTTCTGAGCTAGATTGAATTTCATTTGATTGCTTTTGCTAGCTATGATATTCCCTCTGGGAATATACAAACGTATCAGTCAATAATACTCAATGCAGTTATGTTTAAAAGTTACTAATTTCCAAATATGCGGTTCAAAATTTCATGTAAATATCTACATGAAAGTAATACTATAGCCGAGACTTGGATGTGCTAATTCAAAAACTGGAAGACTATTCATAATAAGCAGAACTTACTCACCCTTGTATATATGCACCATTAATAATGGGCCACTTTAATACAAGTACCAACCTTTGAGAAATGTTAAGCCTGACATACTAAAGGTAGGTACGATTACAAAGCAGGTGACCCGGTTACAATTCCTGGAATAAAATTTCCAAGTCTGGGGCATGTACAGTCTCCATTCAACTGAGCTGCAACACAAAGTATCAAGAAATCTGGACCACAGAGCCATTTTTCTTAGTATCTTTTAAGGAATTTAAAACTGAAAAATCCAGTTAAAAAGTCACATTTGTGCTTAACATTATCTTCTAATGAGGATTTTTATAGGCACTAACTGAAAAAGTATTTTTTTTATTATTAAGGATCTAAAGACTAGTATGTAATACTAAAAAGTCCTCAAACTCATCTCCAAATCAACTCCAAGCTTTTCTTCACCTTGTTTCAGCTGTCTTTCATAGATTTCCTTCAATACAACCACAGAGTGAAGCTGAGAAAATACTGGTCTATAATAATGCCAACCACTGGAATGTTGTTGCTTTCACTCTATGCCTGCCTCTAACCATGCCCCCAAATAAAGTTCCTTCTGGTTATTACTACTACGTGCATTCGTTTGAAGGACTTACAGTACAAACTTGCTGCAACATCGTAAAGCACAAAAGTGATGGATCCTTCACATAAAGCCACTTTTCTGTTGCTTTCAACTTTTTTTTTTTTGAATGGAACAGGGACAGTCTCACTTGTGTCAGAACTATATATGGATCCAAGAATATCTTTTGATGAATATCCGATGAATGGGAATGTTCACTTACCCCTAAGGTACTTCCTTATACAATGGGGGGCGCGGGGCAGGAAAACAAGTCCTGTCCAGTGTACAACCTAGGGTTTCTACAAATTGTGGTTTTATTTAAAGTATTATTATACTCCAGATTCTCATATTTTATGAAGTGAGATTCAGTAATAGCTCAATGTGGGTCTTCTCAAAACAAAAAAACCTAAGGAGTACTGGGGGGGGGGGGGGGGGAGGGAGAGGCCCCGTGATGGAGGAGGTATAGAGACGTCATAACGACCTGGAGTAGAAAATATTTACTTTCTCCCCATTCTTAAAAAATGAGCAGTTACACTCAAAGAAAATATCGAAGGAGTTCTCTACTCACCTATTTCACCATGTTTAGTGATAGGACCTGCATGAATCTTCAAAATATCTAATCTGGCTTGTTCATTGGGTAAATCAATATCTTAAAAAAGAGGGGAAAAAAAGGACTTTTTAAATGAATATGGGAAAACAAAAGAAATGCACAGAGTCAAACACACAACTGATAACAGAAAACAGCTCAACTCACGGATTTTTCTGTCTAGTCTTCCTGGCCGCAGCAATGCAGGATCCAACGTGTCGGGTCTATTTGTAGCCATGATCATTTTAACTCTGTGTAGAGTGTCAAATCCATCCATTTGATTCAGTAACTGGAGGAAATGGGGATTAAAAAAAAAAAAATGAGTAGTTTTAAGACTGACGCTCCTGCCATATTCTGCACAATTCAGTTTTTAGTAGTCATTAGATACAAAAAGTTGTATAGAAATAGTAAATCTGAGACACTACCAAGCTCCCTGATTGAAGACCACATTCCCCTGTGCATTCTGTAGTCAAAGGTGGGCTTTTGAAAATCATTATGAATGCCTTATCCAACGTACACAAAGCGTGACCAGAGGGAGCAACATGAAAAACTGGAAAAAAGTGAACAATGTAAAGCACTAAAAAAAACTGTTTGAAGTTATGCTTTCAATATACTGTACTAAGGATGATGCTTAAATTGTTTGAATATAAAAAGCACCTAAAATATTAGCTTGTACCAGAAGGCATTTAATTAAATAGATAAGGTTTGCCGTAGTTCTGCTGTGGAGAAAATGATCACCTTTTATTCTTGGCTGGCAGTGATTTCGTCTTACGTATCAGGCAGAAATATTCACTTAATATGCACTCCTTTGTGCAAAGTGATCACCACAAAAGCACATCAACACAATCCATGTAATCAAACATATTAGGTATTGCAGGCTATATTTGGGGGAGGAGAGGGGTGAAATTCCTTAGTATTTTAAGAGTTAATCACGTGTACTTAATACTCCAAAATGAAAATGGTCAGAACTTTAGGAGCTTGAACTGAAAGCCTCTATTCACAGAAATAAGTTCTGGGGCCTGTTTTCTCTTGGAAAAGAGCTAGCAATCGCCAACATTTAGACAAGGTGCATTAACAATCAACAAGGTCAGCTCATGAAGAACCCAGAGTCAAGTCCTGACAGGTGGAAAGCTTCCCAAGTCACATATGAGGTGGGTTTATATGCAATACATGACTATGCTCTTGGGATCGCAAACAGTTTTAAAGCTCTGTTTTTCAAAGAACTGTCAGCTGATCTCCAACTGAATAGTAACAGTCTCAAGACTCTGGATTATAATATATTGATTTACATGTCTAGTATTTATTTAATGCTGACCTTTTGGTTAAAGAAGTAAAAGCAGTTCATCAGTTTACCTCCATCAGAGTTCTCTGAATTTCTCTATCAGCTGAAGTTCCTTCAGAAAAACGACGGCCACCTGTAACATGTTAAGCCTGAAAGTTAACTGCGTACTCTGTTTTCCTACTGGAAAGTTCATATGCTTCCAAAACTAAATACATTTTAGTGCAATTAAATGGCAAATAAAGAGTCTAGTAAAAGTTTGGAATAATTTGGTCAACCTACTCCAGCCAAATACCAACCGGTTTTTATTTTAAATTAGTTTTAAAAGCTCCAGAAGCAAACTGAAAGGAGGTACTTCTTCAACCCTGGGGCGAGGGGGGTTGCTTTTTTTGCACAGAAATACTTCTCAACAATCAAGTCTGTATTTGTCTTTTATGAAAAGAGAGGAAAAAAGTAGCGCTTCAGAGCTGACTAACATATTCACAGGAAACATTAGCCACCTTACAGGCCGTTAGGCTTACCAATAGCATCTATTTCATCCATGAAAATGATACATGGCTGATGATCTCTGGCATAGTTGAACATTTCTCTAATCAGTCGGGCGCTTTCACCAATGTACTTGTCTACAATTGAACTAGACACAACCTGTTGAAAACAAGCAGGGACTATGAGCAACTGACTGATCTCCAAAGAGTTTCAGTTTAGCTTAGTTAAAAAAAATGCTGTTATTTTACCTTTAAGAAATTGCAGTCTAGCTGGCTAGCAACCGCTCTTGCCAAGAGTGTTTTCCCTGTACCTGGATGGATGGACAGAGACTAAGGCTGTTCAACTGGTAGATCAACCAATTACCAAAGTTTCAAATGACAATATCGCCAGCATACGAAGACATGACTGTAATTCAGCGGATGTTTTCTAAGGCCACATTTCAACACTTATATTGTAATAAGAACAGAACTTGAGAGGCCTGCCTTGCAGGTTCATGGATGGCAAGGATGTTTCTAGAAAGCGCAATGCAGTATCACGTAGAATATGTGAGTCTGCTCGAGTACCAGAAGCCATAGTAGCTTGGGCAGAAGGTTGTACTTATTAGGAGGGCAAATACCTTGGAAGGAACACCAAATGAAACAGATGTACAGCTTCCAGTATGCAAGCTAATATCTGCATGGCAGTGCACTGCACAACAACCATACCCAAAGGCTTGTTCTGACTTTAGAATCAGCAGAAATTCTAACTGGAAGAAGAGGTGTCTAGAGTCATATACTAACCTGGCGGACCATACAGCAAGCAACCTTTTGGAGGTATAATTCCCACACGCTGGAATAATTCTGGATTTGTAAGTGGCAATTCTATGACCTGTTGAGAAAAGAAGTTAGATATTTAGTTTCAGGCCAGCGAGGCTGTTATAGTTATATCAATGGGTTTATGATACAACATGAAATCTGGTTTCATATTTCTTTTAGAAGAAGAGAATGAAGTTACAACAAGAATGTCTGCAAACAATATTAGTTTTGGGGCGCTCTCCTTAGACAGGATTCCTTCCTTAAAGGCACTGTGAAACAGGTCTACTTTTGCCTTCTAGACCTGCACAGCTATACCTCTGTTCCCATTCCGTATTCCAATCTTCTACCACTTTTCTTGTAACTAGTTCCTTTGAAACCAGTCCCGAGTGCAGGCACACTCACGACTACATAGACTAACTCCAACAATGACATCAGTGACTCCAGCACAGGCTACAATCTGGCACACTATCATCACCACTCTCTCTGGCACACTGTGCAACTCCTTCACCTTCATGGTACACAGCCACTGCCTTCAGGACACACCTGTTTTAGCACAATTTCAATCAAGTCTCCACATCTGGCTTTATATTTGACTCTGGGGGTCCAGCCGCGACAAGAGATGCAGGGAGGAAGCCCGTCATGCCTCCGCGAGCCCTGGACCCCAACAGATGTGGCAGACCCTGACCTTGTCCCCCAACACACCCGGGAGGTAAGTGGGGCCCGTGGTAGTGAGCAGATACAAACCTGATGACCTTCAACATAGAGAAATAAAAGATGTTCTGCTTCAGGAGGAAAAACCCACATCATACCTATAGTGCTACTGAGAGAAGCACTGCTGAGCCTATGTCTGAAAGAGACTTGGGGGTCATGATTGACCATAAGATGTATATGAGCCACCAATGCAATGCCACACTCAGCAAAGCAAATAAAACCCTGGCTTTTACTGATGCATCTCAAACAAGAACCTAAGTGTCATTCTCCTGCTCTACTCAGCCTTGGTGAGGCCACAGCTGGAGTACTGCATCCAATTCTGGGCTCCGCACTTTAAAAAGGATGTGGAGAAGCTGGAGAGAGTCCAGAGGAGAGCCACATGCATGATCAGTGGTCAAGAGAGCAGGCCTTATGAGGAGAGGCTGAGGCACAGCGCACTTCAGCTTGGAAAAGCATAGGCTCAAAGGGGACTTGGTGGCAGCTTAGAAGTATATTGGGGCGTACATCAGGACCTGGGAAAATGTTTGTTCACCAGGGCTCCCCCTGGGGAAAACAAGGTCCAATGGTCACAAACTGCTAGAAGACCATTTTAGACTGGACATAAGGAAGAACTACTTTACTGTCTGAGTCTCCAGAATATGGAATAGATTCCCCCCAGAAGTGGTGCAAGCACCTACTCTGGACACATTCAAGATGCATTTGGATGACTTCTTGCCCTTGGGCAGGAGGGTGGACCAGATGATCTCACGAGGTCCCTTCCAGCCCTAATGACTACAAAATCTTTTAAATCTCTTGGCCCACACATTGCTTGCAGTCTCACTCAGTGCTGTCTGGGAAGGTGGCATGCTCTGTTCGGATATGCCAACGAAGCAATCAGAAGTATGATTGCAGCATAGATAAACATGCCTCACCCTGATTTAAGTGAGTTCAGATGTAGGTGGCAGCAAATGGATGCCATTACAAGCTTCAGTTTATAGCCACCAAGCTATAACAAGCTCCAGGGTAGCCACCATGCCAAATACTCAGATTCCGGTGGAGCTCATGCTCAGCACTGCACTGCTCGTATTTCTCTTCTGTCCTTCTGGTTGGCAGCAGCTGGAGGCACCAGGAAGTTAACTGGCGGCTCCAGAGATGGTATCTTCAGGAGGGATTTGGATTTTACAACCACGACCAGCACTTCCAGGGAGAAGGCTTCCTAGGATGGGACAATCTTCATTTCTCTCCTAGAGGTAAGCATCTGTTCTCCCGCAGGTTGGCTGATCTCTGAAGAGCTTTAAACTAGGTTTGATGGGGGATGGGGAACCAGTGATCGATGAGAACCCAGGGCTGGAAAGCTACTGGACCTAACCGGGTAAGTACTAAGGGGAATACACCCCATCAAGGCAAAGGGACACCAAAAGCATCCACTGGGAGTGGTAAAATGTCTTTCCACAAATGCCAGGAGTATGGGGAACAAGTAGGATGAGCTCACACTCCTAACTTGTTAGCACACAGTATGACCTAGTCGGTTTAACTAAAACATGGTGGGATTCTACGCACGACTGGGCGGTAGGCACTGAGGGGTACAGGTTATATAGACGAGACAAAGTGGGGAGAAAAGGCAGGGGTGTATCTCTGTGTTAAGGAGCAGTACACATCATCCAGGCAGGAGTGGAGGAGGGGAATACCGAGGCATTGTGGGTCAGCATCCAAGATGGGGCCAGGCGAAAAGGACTTGGTAGTGGGGGTCTACTACAGACCTCCTCACCAAGATGACGAGTTAGACGAGGTATTCTCCAAGCAGCTCTCAGATGCCATTCAGGCAAGGGAGGCAGTGGTCATGGGGGACCTAAATTACCCCAACATCAACTGGGAGGAACAGGCGGCCAAAACTAGCTCCTCAATTAAGTTCTTACACTGTGTGCAGGACCTTCACCTAACCCGGATGGTATCCAGTCCCACCAGGCATAGCACCTTGCACCAGGGGCGGCACCTGGCCTTAGCAACAGGGGATGATCTCATGGGGGACCTCCGGGTACACAGTAAACTGGGTGATAGTGACCACCACTTGGTAGAGTTCACTATCCAGCGAAGGGTGAGAAAAATATCCAGTGATGCTGAAGTTTTAGACTTCAGAAGGGCCAACTTCAGTAAACCTAGAAGCCTAGTTAGTAAGGTGGCAAAACTCAAGAGCATCGAGCTAATAGGGGTCCAAGAGGGTTAGAAGTTTTTCAAGGGAGTGATCCTTGGGGCACAAAAGGAGTCTATCCCCTTACCCAGGAAAGGGGCCAAGGGGATAAAAAAGCCCCCTTGCCTGAACAGGGAGCTTCAGGAAAGACTGGGGGGGGCAAAGAAAGAGACCTACAGGCAGTGGAAGCAGGGGGCAGCCGCCAAGGAGGGCCACTCGCATGGTTAGTGGTCTCCATGAAAGACCATAAGGGGAGGCTGAGGGATCTGGATCTCTTGAGTCTTTACAAAAGACAGCTATGGGGTGACCTTGTAGCCACCTATAACTTTATCAGGGCAGGACAGCAGGGAATTGGGGATGCGCTGTTAACCAAAGCGCTCCAGGGAGTAACTAGGAATAATGGGTGCAAACTAGTGGAGAGTAGATTTAAGTTAGATAATTAGGAAGACATTTTTTACAGTAAGGGTGGCCAGAGGCTGGAACGGGCTTCCAAGAGAGGTGGTGCTATCACCTAACTTGGAGGTCTTCAAGAGGAGGCTTGGGGTTGTCTGACCTCGGTCGTCTTTCCTGCCAGGGGCAGGGGATCAGGCACAATGATCCATTGGGTCCCTTCCGACTCTACAATCTATTAATCACTGGACTATCAATACCTGAACTAACTACGTTAAATCAAACTTTGGTATGCTACCACCTATCATATTACCTACCTTCAATTATAGTATACACTTACCTTGGGTGCCTGTACCATAGTGTGAATATTCTAACAACCTAGAATAACCATCTTTTAGGGATGATATGGATAATTTAGAGACCTTTGGTAAATCTATGCATTTCAGACAGAGAGACAATATGTATTTATCAAAAGGTCTCCCTAAATTATCTGATAGCTAGATATAGATTAAATATATGTTTACCAAAAGGTTTCTCTAAATCTAATAGGTATCTATCTCCTATTTATAATATGCACATACATATGTGTTACATATTATATATGCATATGCAATTCTACTCTGATACGAAACTCCAACATTCTCTCTCAAGATTATCCAAGGTAAATGTCATATTGATTTTTATCTACACATTTGTGGCATGACTGAATGTAAACTCCACTCTCATCCAGCTAGAAGATAAAACTTCTTCTCAATAGGTTTTCTAAACAATATGTACTGGACTCATAATGTCTCATTCAACTTATCCAGCCCTATTAAATGTGAAGCATGCATTTTCCTCAGCATAGTTAGAACAGTTCAGCAAGTATTTCTATAAACGAGATACCTCTCTTAGCTCCCTTATTTGTTCCGATAATCCACCAATCTCAGAATACGAAACATTCCCTGGATCTTCATGAGACATATTGTAAACCAGTGGATCCACTTCTCTTGGCAAATATCTGTAGTATTTGAGTATTAATACAAGAGGCATTAACTTTTCAATTCAGCAGATATGCACACATAATCATTTAAATACAATTTTAAAGCCAGTCTTCCTGAAAAACTGACAGCAAACACAATTATTGAAGTCTTTTTTCATCCTCCCAATCCTAATGCATTGTCAAGAAAGATCAAAACCAGAAAAACGTGTACTTTCCATGGAGGATTTCATTTGCATGAAAAATCATTTACATATACACACCCCATACAAGGTTTTTTTTCTAAATAAACAAAAGGAACAGATCTAATAAAACTGAACGATCACTTCTGTACAAGTAACATATATTAAATTTGAAGGAAATATGTGTTTTTTAAACTACAGGATTTAATTCATACTCTAACCCTGCAATGTCTAGACTAATTCACTTTGAAGCAAATACCACCTCTCCCCAACAATGTGGCTACAAACTTACCTCATGATAGTAAGTGTGGTCATGTCAAGAGCAACTCTTGTCCCAGGCTTCAGCTTACTCTTGTCAAGCTGGTTGCAGAGAAGATTTTATTAGAATGCGACTACAAACACATTAACTTGTTCTTTGTCAGTAAAGAAAGAGAAAGTGCTTGTTCTCAGCTGAATACAGATGCCAACTTGACTCCTTCCTTAAATGAAGACAGCTCATCAAGCAGGATATGCTGTTTTTTATTACCCCTGCCTTCTGTCCACACTTCAAGCTATAAAGCAAACCACCACTCCAAGGCAGAGAAGTGCTGGCCCATCACTCCAGAATATTTTGTGATTTCAGGAGAAGCAATTCAGGAGTTGAACTACTGTGTGAATGTCCTGCATTTGCAAAGTCACTATACCATAGGAAGATCGCTGTTTGAACAGGTGCTATAAAAATCAGTAGTTTCCAATCTGCACTTGCTGGTAGTAATGATGCCTGCTAACTAGAGAAACAACCGCAGTGAAACCATGTTAGGAATATAGGTATTGCTATTAAAAAGAAAATAAAATAGATCAAGCAATCTAATTAATCCAATATCCTGTCTAACAATGGACAAAACTAATGGTTAAAAAGAGATGCAGACAACCTTCTGTAAGCTACCACACAATACTGTACCTGCAGAAAAAGCTATTTTCTACATGCTAATAGTTAGGAAATTTGAATATGCAACTAAGTGCAAGAGTTTGCACCCTCCAAAGCCTCTGGGTTTAAGAACACAAAATAACTGGACATTCTTGTTATTCATATGGATGTATATAATCCTGTTGCTGAATCTGCTATGTTCCTGCTATCTGTAGGTGCAGTAGGATTTGCTACCACCACTGTTTTAAATCTGTTTTGACCCTACCACCATTTTATATTTTCACATCCCTGTTTTGTGAGAAAGGGTGAGCAGACGTTCCCAGGCTACCTTTCCTAAACCACTCATTGTTTGTATGCCTTCGTCTTGTCCTCTCTCACCTGTTCAAATCTGTTTCTTTGCCACCTGCCTGCCCTGCACTCCAATCTGTCAACTGTTTGACATGCAATGACTAGAACAGAAGCCAGTGCCCTGGGCGAAAGGCAAACCCTTGCTATGTACAATGCCAGTGGAGTGCTTCCTTGATGTTCTCCACCCCATTCTTTATGGCCTTCCCACTGTTCAGCAGCAGATGAAACTGCAGACACTGAGCAGGGGGAGCAAGAACCCAACACTGATGCTCAAGTCAAGCCACTTCCTACTACACATGCTACTTCACATAGTGCTACTAGTGATTGTCACATAAGTATGGCATCTGTTCGTAGGGTTCAGTGAGGCCACTTCATTCTTCTTCAGCCTTTCACAACTGTAGGATTTACCACCTTATCCATTACCCTTTACTACTTAAGAAATATTGGCATCATCAACCTTAGTGCAGAATTTTGTGTCACTGTTCTGTTAGCCTTTTGCCTGAAGTAAAACTGATTTTCCTACTAGTTTCCTGATCTGCAACATGTTTTGTCTCTCACACCATGTCGACTACCCATATGGTCATTAATTTACATTTTTTTAAATACCGAGAAAATACTGTTCAAGAAAAACATTGACAAGTTTTACAAAACAAAAATTATCCTTCTGTAAATCAGAACATTCCTTATTTCCCCTTGCTGTGCAGACGTGCCTGCACAAAGCTCTTGTTTCTGGTCCATCAGCTCAACATGCTGTACAGGGAGTTATTTCCTTGATGTTTGCTCATCACCACTTCCCAAATGGTGTTTGGCATCAAGTCTGGCCTCTTAGCACTTTGCAAAATTAAACAGTATTTCATTTAAAAGAAACTCATTGATATGCTCCACGAGTCCAGACTGACCAAATAAAAATTCTTTAGGAATCACCATCCCTCCCCATTACTGTCACTACTCCCTCATCCTATCCCCCAGCTATGCACCCGAGAAGGTACGTCAAACGTCGTAGGTCTTCAGAATTGATTGGTTATCCTACTGCATCACTTAACAGTGGGTCTGCTTTACGATGACACTGCTCAGAAACGAAGTGTAGGCTGTACAGCTATTTTAAGAGTACTGGGTTCCCTGCTAATAAAGCGATTTCTAGCACTGATTATTTACAAATCTAGTTGCCTTATTTTTTAGTTTCCTCAACATAATGACTGCCATTTACTGAGTCATATCATAGGTCCATCTTGTCCAGCACGGTGGCAGAAAGTAAATGCTGAACGGGAGAGTGAACTGGGTATGACCAGGGTTTCTTCCCCTACTGTTCTCTCACTTGCAGCCTCCAGCACTTAAAGCAATTCTTTCAGGTGGAGGGCTGCTTACCATGTTTTGGTGAGCTGTCGAGGACTGTGTGAGTAGCACCGCCCCTTGACAGCTGCCCCACCCCCTGGTCACCATCTTGGGACTGGAAGTCCCACTCCCTCTGAGTTTCCCTCCCATGCCACTTTCCTACCAGCTGCCCAGAGCAAGCAGGTAGCCAGGGAAGCAGACCAGGTTCCCAGCAGCTGCAGCATCAGCCTCATCCAGAAGCTGCGTGCTGGCTGGGCCAAGCCCTTCTGCCCATGAGGGTGGTGGGAGAGAAGTGCAATAGGATATATTTGGGTGGTGGGGGTGTAGTACACATGGGCGCCTTGCCCCCACCCTCATGGATGGAAGGGCTGGGTGGGGTGCAGTTTGTTGGGGAGCACTGCAGGCTAGATGAAAATGCTTGGCAGGTTGAATCTGGCCCATGGGTTGTATTTTGCCCACCCCAATATAAAGTCTAAGAAGTTCTAATTCAGATGCTGTATCCCTAACCTCCATGCTCAATATGATGCCCCTTTCCTCCAAGAATGCATCCAATTCCTTTTTGAATCTGGCTAAATGGTCAGCTTCCACAACACCTAGTAGCAACGAGTTCCATACTTTAATTTCACGCTACGTCAGAATGAACTTCCTCTCGTTAGTTCTAAACTTACTACGTACTAGTTTCATTTAGTGAGCCTTACCTTCTTGTATTCTGTGAGAGCAAATAATAAATCTCTATGAACTTTCTTGTCACCATTTAGTATTTTGTAAATCTCTCACGTCCCAACTCAAGCGTGTCTTTTCTAAACTGAATAGGCCTAGCCTCTTTAGTCTCTCCTCATATGGAAGCCCCTCCATACAACTCCTCACATGGAAGCCCCTCTTATACCACTAAGCATCCTTGTTGCCCTTCTCTGGACCTTCTTCAATTCCTCTATATCCTTTTTGAGGTTTGGGGAACAGAAGTGGCCACAGTACTCAAGGTGTAGATGCACTGGATTTATAAAAGCGCACCTTGATACTTTCAGTTTTATTTACAATTCCCTTCTTAAGAATCCCTGCCATTTGAATAACTTTGTGCCATCAGCAGATCTGTCCACCTCACTACTCATTCCCTTTTCCAGATCATTTATTGATATGTTAAACAGCTCTGGTCCCAACACAAATTCCATGTGAGCATGGAAAGAATTAAAAAAATTAAGCATTGAATTCTGGCACAGACTCTTTCTTCAAAAATGGTGCAAGTTTTCCAGGTAAAATTAAAGCCCATGTTCTCCAGGCAAACACTTTTAAACCTTTTAAAAATCTTATTTAACCTTTCACGCAATTACACTATTCATCCTAAGCTTTATATGCAAAGAGTTGAAAAACGCCAAGAAATCAAAGTTACAAACGTTTTACACCACTCATGAGCACTCTCCCACTTTTTAAAGATACTACAAAATTAAGGGATATAATCCGATTTATTTTCTTTTCCTTTCTATGGAGATCAAGTCTAACACTAACATTGGAGTCATACTGAGTCTCTTATTTAGATTTTTTCTAAATATATGCGATTACATGCTTGTGATACATCAGAAGTCACAGTCATGACTACCTCATTTTCAGAAAGCTACGTATGAATTAAACACATTTGTGGTTTTTCAGAAATTCACAGCATAATAAAGAAACCACTTTTTTGTTTTCTTTTTTCAGGAGGTGAAAAAAGATATCAGAAATGTAGTATTGTTCCAACCTTCTTAGAAATTTGCCATGTTGTCCTCTAGCATATTTTCTGTTTGAGACAACCTAAATTTCTAGTTTCAAAATTGACATCTATGTCCTTAAACTTTGTTTTCTCTGCATCAAGATATGGGATGGCATCACTTGCCAGCTCCCCCTGCTGGCTCTCCGACTGCTGAACACTTTCAGCTAGTAATTCCTACCAAACGGCTTGAAAAAACTCTCTCAGATCAGCTAATCCCTGATAAACATAAATGCATCATATTCAGTCTATACTATTTAACAGTCTGGTAGCTAGCAAGCGGTTCTTAACAGCACAATGTTTCCTATTTTCTTCTATTGCCAGCTGCCATCAACTTCTATTTTCATTTCAGCAGAAATGGGTAAGAAAACAGGATGAAAACTGAGATGTATTACTGGATGTATGTGCTTCCCGTAATAAATCTCTGCAACATGTCAGTGCCTTTGCACTTTTTTTTTTAAATAAAAGATGCATCTCCCAATAGTAACTTTAAGCTTATTTCTATTAACAAGGCTGGAAAGAAGAATTAAGTGCGTGTGCAAGGTGCTTGGATAAAATGGCTGTGGCAGGGCACCTTTGCTGCCTGCCACTTTAAGGGCTGAGCCAGCAGTCTGCTGCTGGCAGCCGGAAGGACAACACCCGGCTGAGCTGCTGCTCACACCACCTTGGAGGTAAGGGCAGGAACTATGGGGATGGCAGGAGGCTCCTTCCTGATCCTGGGTATGACTTGAAACTGCACCCGGCCCAGGAAGGGTGGCCTGGTGGAGCTGTCCCTTGCGGGACAGTTCCCGAGAAGTGCCAGGCCAGTTACCTCGCCAGTGAAAGGTGGGTAGGTGTGCCTTATAACCCCAGCCCCCACTGCTCAGTGGGTGATGAGTAGGAAGATACAGTGGAGGGGGGCGCAGGCAAACCTACAGAGCCCCAGGAGGGGGAAAATAGGACCCCAAAGAAGGAGCAGTAGTGTGGACCCAGAAAGAGGGGCAACAGCATGCGTAGAGGCCCACAGAGTAGGGTGCACAGTGGCAGCCTGAAGGGCTGTGCATAGGCAGGGTGTATAGTAGGGTTGCTGTGGTGACCTGAAGGGCTGCACCAGGGATGTGTTGGCTACAGAGGTAGCCATGCCTGAAGGGCAGGACACAGGCAACCCCCATAAGAGTATGTGGAAGTAGAAAGCCATCCAGTGAGGGACTAGGGCAGGAGTGGGCAAAAACAGCCCGAAGGCTGCATTCAGCCCTCCAGGCCATTCTATCCGGCCTGTGGGGCCCCTAAAAAGCTTAGAAAATTTATATTTGCCCCTGGCTGCCTGTCAGAGATGACAGGAACCATTGGCGTTAGGACCGAGGGGGAGCTGGTGGCAGAACTAAACAGCCGCAATAGCAAATCTGGCCGAGCCCCACCCCCTCTGAGGCCCAGTTGGAAGCCTCTGCCTAGCAGGGGCTTCTGGCCCAGGGCTGTTCTTGCCTCCCTGCTCTGAGAGAAATACAGATAAGGAGGAGATGGGGGAAGAGAGGCAAGGGAGAATTGTGGGTGATCTTCTCAGGCCCACCTGGACCAGCTCCTGCAGTGCCAGTGATGCAGCTGGGAACCATGTGGTGCCGGCTGGATGCCAGGGGAATGGCTGAGGCAGGCGGGGAGAAAGGGCAATGAGCAGCTGTATGAAGCATGGTGAGAGCCAGGCAGGAGCACAGGCCCTGCACCAGTGCACTGGGGCCAGCCTGTGCTTCTCCAGCAGGAAAGAGGGAGCCACCATGGCTCCATAGAACCCCTGGCATCCCAGACTCTGCGCTCCTGCTGCCGCACTCTGGGCCCTGCTAGCGCTGACCCTGGTGCACCAGTGCGGGCCCTGCCCAGCTCTTGCTGCCCTCTGCACACCCACTCCTACCCCTTCCCCCTGCCTGCCACTGCCTCCCACCCCCACTGCACCCTAGCACCACATGGTTCCCAGCTGCAGTGCCAGGACCGCAGGAGCAGCTGTGACATGGTGCAGGGTGGGGGGAATGGGGAAGCAGCAGAAGGGTAGCAGTGGTAAACAGGAGGCAAGAGGCAGTGAGGGGGAGCATGGGGCCCACATCAGTACCCTGGGGATAGGCATGGCAGGAGCACAGAGCCCAGGCTTGCAGAAGCACTAACGGGTGCTCTGCCTGCCATTTGAGGGGAGGAAATAGGATGTGGGCAACCCCTCTTCCTCCATGCAAGCCACAACCCTCCCCAGCCACCTTCCCCCAACACATTCACATGCCCCCACAAGCCCCATACCCACCCGCACCCAACACCCCCCCACAAATTTAGCACACACACACACACCTTCCCTCCTCTACACCCCACATACCCAAAAACCTATACCCCACCTCCCACCCACACCCTCGAGCATCTTGAGCAGGTCCAGGGAGGTGATCCTCCCCCTCTATGCGGCACTGGTCAGGCCGCAGCTGGAGTGCTGCGTCCAGTTCTGGGCGCCGCACTTCA
>JAGPOW010000252.1:793038-826269 GCA_030014935.1 Caiman crocodilus
GCCGCCGGGGGGCGGGGCCGCCCGCGCGCGTGCGCGCTACTGCGGCCCGAGCGCCCGCGCCCCCTGGCGGGGAGGAGGCGGCGCCGCGCCGCGCACGCCCACCCCTCCCCACGGGCAGCAGGTCGGCGGCCTCCGGCTGAGGCTGTGCGTGCAAACAGCTCCGTAGTGTGCACACGGAGGTGGTTTGCACTGCCATGGAGGCTTCTCTTCATCTGTCTCCTCCTTTCCCAGCCCTGCGGAAGAGCCCTTGATGCCCGAAGGCTTGCCCAAGTGCACGGCTGCGCCAATAACAGGCATCACAAGCAGTCCGGGTCCTGCTACCGTCCGGGTCGCTGGGCTGCTGCACCCCGTTTGCGTAAGGAAGTAGCATCCTTGCAGCTTCCCCGGCGAGAGCGTGCGGCGGTGCCTGCAGCGGGGTGCTGCGGCCGCCCGGGGTGCTTCGAGATCCTTTCGAGGTGGCTGCGGAGCGCCGTGCAGGGAGGCGCGTGAACAGGATTCACGGGACAAACCTGGCCGTTGCGAACCGTAATCCACGCTGTTAAAAACCATCCGGACCCGGTGGGGCCTTTCTGAGCTCTTTGCAACCGCAAAATTGCTCTATTATTTTTCTGGAGTCAAAACACAAGTGGAAAGGAAGAGCTGGCGTTTTCTGGGGGCTGCCTGGGGTCGAAGGAGGCTGGCCTTGCTTCCCACTGCCGCCTTGCTCTCCCGCCGGGCCAGAAAGTGCCTGCTGGCTGGGTGCAGCGCGGCTCCGAGGATGCCACGCTCCCTGCACTTCCTCTGTGTCACACGCAAGAGGGAAGGACTCGCTGGGTGACAGCCACCTTCCTCCTTCCTGGTAGTCCAGCCCCAAGGATCCCCGTGGTCACAGCTGCTCCATGAGCCACTGAAATTGGGGAGGGGGCTCTAGGGAAGGGGTCATACAGCCAGCGGTATCCCCCACTGGGTTTGGGGACAGGTTAACCCTGTTGTGCCATGTTGATTCACAACCCCGTGAGATGCTGTCCACAAGAGGTGGAATAGGCAGGCAGTGCAAAACGGGACTGACTTCCGCCCTTCCCTCTTGGGATGAGAGATGGACACACGGAGGGGCAGTGGATCACAGGTGTGGAGGCGGCCTTGCGGGTCATCTGGTCCAGCCCTTGCATGAATGCAGGGATGCTATTTTTAAACTACCCCTTTGAAGTGCTCATCTAGCCTCCTCTTGAAAACCTCCAGGAAGGAGCCCACGACTTCCCCGGGCAGCCTGTTCCACTGCCTCACTGCTCGGACAGCGGGAAGTTTTTTCTGAGATCTTGTCTGAATCCACTTTGCTGCAGTTTCAAACCATCCCTTGGTGTCCTGTCTGCAGCAGGAGAACAGCTGTTCTCCCTCTTCTTTATGGCAGCTTTTCAGATGTTTGCAGACTGCTATTGTGCCCTTTCTCAGCCACCTTTTCTCTGAGCAAAACATACTTTGCTGTTCTGAACAGCTTGCCCTCCATCCTCCGGACCAGGGCTGGGCAATTATTTTGCTGAGCTGCTGCAAGGTCCGGGCGTGCTGACCTGGCCCAGCTTGGCGGGATGGGGGGTGCTGACCTGGCTTGGCATGGGGTAGGCAATTGATTGTATCTGGCCCGGACCTGTCCCTACACCCACCGCCACGGGTGCAGGATGGAGCAGGCAGGGTCTCCACGGACACTGGGATCCCTGCAAGCAGGCTGTGCTTGGCTGGGTAGATGGGATGGGACCACAGGCCAGATAAAATCCCTTAGCAATTGAATCCAGCCTGCCCTGTGGGCCATATTCTGTCCACCCTGCTCCAGACCCTCTCCAGGCTCTTCTCGTCCTTCTTAAAACGTGGACAGTTCACAGTGCTCTAGCTGAGGTCTAACCTGCCCCGAGTAGAGTGGTCCTATCACCTCCCACAGCCGGCACCTCTTACTCCTGCTGGTGTAACCCGCAATTGTATGTGCTGTGTATATGACCGCACCTCGGGTGCTGCACCGCTCCGGCTGCCGGCAAGGGGAGGAAGCACTTTTGAAAACTGACCCGGTTGTATTCACCTGGATTCAGTTTACCTACGATCAGGCCCCCAGTGTGGAAATCCTGCCGTCTCAGCTTCCTGGTGCATGCATCATGGTGTATTTACACTTCCCTTCCTTGATGGTGCATTAGGTGTGTTTTGATGTGGTCGCCCATCGAAGCACACAAAGGCAGGTAAATGTTATGACGAGGGTGTTAGTCACGTAATGCTGAAGAAACTGTCATTTGAACAGGGAAGTGTCAATCGCGGGTAAGCCGTAAGGAAGCTGCTGTTTGTACGGAGCCATCAGGACAAATTGGGCTGCATCACCGCTCAGTCACATCAGGTGAATAGTGTGCCGAGAATTGCTCATTTTGTGCAATGTAGCTTTTCACAGGCAGCTCCTCAGAGCGGGCTTGTGCTGGTGCAACAATGATGTGTTCAGGGACCTGTCTTTCTAGGAAAGACTTCCTTGCTTTCCAAGCAATGGGGCAGTGAAATAGATTCCCCAAGGAAGTCGTGAGCTCCTTCCTGGAGGCTTTCAAGGTGAGGCTAGATGAACACTTCAAAGGGGTAGTTTAAAAATAGCATCCCTGCATTCATGCAAGGTTTGGACCAGATGACCCTCAAGGCCGCATCCACACCTATGATCCACTGCTCCTCCACGTGTCCATCTCCCATCCCAAGAGCAAAGGGGTGTTAGTCAGCCCCCTGTTTTGCTCTGCCTGCCCATCCCACCTCTTGTGACCCGTCTGGGTCTTGCCCCTCTGCTCAGGGTCAGACCAGCGCCATGTGGGGGCAGGGAGGGATTCCCCCCTGCCCCCGCCCAGACTGGTATGGACTGGGGGAGGCACGGCCCCTATGTCACATATATCGACAGCATTCCCTAGACGCAGCACCTTGGCCGCCCGGTTCCCCAGCTTTACCCGCAACACCTTCGGGGGTCACGTCTGCGGGTGACGACCCCCTTCCGTAGGGTTCAGCTCAACCTCGTTTTCATTTGCGCCCCCTAAAACATGTCCAAAGGAAGCGCGGGCCCCTTGGAAGAGTAGCCCAGGCTTATCATCCCCGGCAGGTGGGAAACCGCCGGCTCACGCCATGGGCTGGCCGGTCCTGCCTGGGGACGTGACATGCCAACGCCTCTCCGTGCTCCGGCTTCTTTCCCGTGGCCAGGAAGCGAGGGGCCCGCGCTTCTCGGGAAGGGTCCAGCGCCGCGGGCGGTGCTTCCCTGGGCGGGTGCCCGCCGGGCACGCGTGTGCGGGGCGGGGCGGGGAGGGCGCGTCCCGCGTGGCGGAGCCGAGCCGGGCGGCACGTCTGCGGTGGCGATCCCGGCCGCGCCCCGGGGCGGAGCCGCGCGCGCGGCTTTAGAGGGGCCGGGTGCCGGCGGCGCCGCACACCGAGCCATGTGCCGCGCACGGGGGATGCTGCTGCTGCTGCCGCCGCTGCTGTCGCTGCTGGTCGGGGCGGCGCTGGGGCTGCAGCCGCCGGGCTCCGCGGAGCAGCGCTGCTTCTGCCGGGTGAGCGCGCCCGGCCCGGCCCGGCCCCGGGGGGTGGGGGGTGCGACCCGGCAGAGCCAGCTGGGATCGCTGAGGTCCGGCCGGACGAAACGCACGCGGAGATGCGATTTCTGGAGCCAGCCCCGCGTCCTCCGCTCTGCAGCCGCCGTTTCTGGTTTGAGACGTGCCTTTTTTGGGTTTAATTCCCCTGCCTTGCTGCTCAGGGGAGAGCCGCAGGGGCAGGAGAGAGCCGGGGGAAGTGAGAGGTGCAGCCCGGCACGTAGGAGAGGCACTTTCCCATGAGCGGAGTAAACACTGGCCTCTCCTGCGGCTTCCTGGCCGCACGTATCTCACCCGGCTGTCATAACTGGGCGACTAGTTCAGCCGCACGCCGAGCCTTTGTGCAATCTGCTGCCTTCCTTTGACGCGGCCTGGAAGGCTCCTGGTAGGGGCGATCTCTTTCGAGACTCGCCCGGCCGGGGCTCCTGGTAGGGGCGATCTCTTTCGAGAGTCGCCCGGCTGGCATCTGAGTTGGCTCTTGCATGCAGCACATGTGATCCAGAGGGGTGTTTGTTGGTCCCATGTACAGTCTGGTGCCTGTTTGTCCCTAAGGAAGATGAGGTGTGTGTGTGTATGTGATCCTTGGTTAGGTATCTGGGTGGTAGCTGTAATGGCCTAGGGGAAAAGGCAATTGGGGCTCGTGGTAGAGACGATCTCTTTGGTCAGACCAACAAGACTTTTGCAGGAAAAAAAGGCTTTAATTGCAGTTAAATAATTTTTTTTGCAAAACTCTTGTTGATCTGACCAAAGAGATCACCTCCACCATGAGCCTCGATCCTCAGTTAGGCATGTCACAATCAATTCAGGTTTCTGCTGGCATTTTAACTCTCCCACATGGTGCGTTGCTAGAGTTATGCTGCTTTGTGCTAGCTGAGGACCTGGCCTGCTGTGCGTAGGTGATGGTTGACCAGCCTGAGCAGTCGCAGAAGTATGGCTTGTGAGCCTGGTGGGGACCGGTTCTTGCAAGCGGATCTGCACGAAGGTGCTGCAGGCAACCCCGGGCCCCCAGAGGGGTTCCAGTGGGCTTGTTTGCAGAACCGGGCTTCAAACTGCAGCAGGATACTTTCATTGCCTGCCCTGTGTTTACATCTTGTAACTGCCATGTGGTAAGAGCAGGATTTGCATTTACTTCCCTTTTTTTATGGACAGAAAATAAAGGAAGGATGGAAATGGGCAGTTGCACAATACCGCTTTCTATCTGGTCTGTCAAGCCAGGCCTCTTGTGGTCTGCTATCTGGTACCATGTAGACCGGTGCAACCTGTTCCATGGTCAGTTGTCGGTGACTAAACTGGTGCCCCCCTGGGCTAACCGGGGTGAGGAGGGTGTGTGGACACGCAGCAGGACTAACAACAAGACCTGTAAAAGGGCGGATGAGCTCCGCGTGAGCCGATGGCCATGCATACCTGGAGAGGGGCTGGGCACCAGTCTCAGTGCTCGAAGAAGCACTGGTGATGCAAAGCATCTGAGGTGTCGCGGCAGCCTCCGGACTGACTTGCCTTGACTTTCCATCTGACGCTTCGGCAGTCAGATGTCCAAGATAAGCCTGTTTGCTGAAAAACCCAATGTGCTTTCTGAGCCTTAATCTTTAAGATGTTTTGCCTATCTGACCGCGTAGAGGGCTGCTTTGTCCTATTTTTTTGTTAGCACAAAAAATATATATGCAACCATAATGCAAATGAGAAGCAGGGTGGTAGGAACCGATCAGTGAAGTAGCGCTTTGTCTTGCTGAGTTCTTATTTGCCTCTGAGTAGGAAGAACTGGCATTGTACTAGGGATGTAAATATTGTTGAAAAAATAAGCCACGTCAGCTCTTCTAATTATATCGGTTAGCTGTTTAACTGATAACACATACCTGTGTGTTGGGTTGAGGGTCGCACCCCTCCGGTGCAATGGGGTGGACAGGCCAGGTTGAGGGACACGGCGCTGCCGCACTCTGTAGGATCGGTAAACCATACAATAATTCACTCAATACCGTTTAAAAACCTGATACAATTAACTCCCCGCTACCGAACACAAGCCATGCTTCAAACAATATGTTAACTGTTAAACGTTGACTGTCCTGCATTAGCAGCATAAATGTAAGTACAGCTTAACCTGGCACATCCTTACATTGTATTTCATGCATCTGAGCTCTCCAGAGCCATTGTTTTTCTTTTGGGTGTCTCCTCTTGTAGCAAAGCATTTCTTTTCTAGCCAAGATTGTCACAAATGTTTTCACCTTTAAAGTCAAGTGAAACTTGGCAGCACATTACGTAGGGAGAGGGAATGTCTTTTATGTGCTGGTTGGTTGGCAGTGGTGATTCATAGATTCACAGATGCTAGGGTCGGAAGGGACCTCAATAGATCATCGAGTCCGACCCCCTGCTTAGGCAGGAAAGAGTGCTGGGTCTAGATGATCCCAGCCAAATGCCTATCTAACCTCCCCTGGAAGACCCCCAGGGTAGGGGAGAGCACCACCCCCCTTGGGAGCCCGGTCCAGCCCTTGGCCACTCGAACTGTGAAGAAGTTCTTCCTAATGTCCAGTCTAAATCTGCTCTCTGCTAGCTTGTGGCCATTAATTCTTGTGACCCCCCAGGGGTGCCTTGGTGAATAAAACCTCACCAATTCCCTTCTTCGCCTCCGTGGTGAACTTATAGGCAGCCACAACGTCGCCTCTCAACCTTCTCTTGCGGAGGCTGAAGAGGTCCAGGTGCCCTAGTCTCTTATCAAAGGGCTTGGCCTGCAAGCCCCTAACCATGCGAGTGGCCCTTCTCTGGACCCTCTCCAGGTTATCCACATCCCTCTTGAAGTGCGGTGCCCAGAACTGCACACAGTACTCCAACTGCGGTCTGACCAGCGCCCGATAGAGGGGAAGTATCACCTCCTTGGACCTGTTCGACATGCATCTGCTGAAGCACGATAAAGTGTGATTGGCTTTTCTGATGTCTTCGTCACACTGCCGACTCGTGTTCATCTTGGAGTCCACTAGGAATCCGAGATCCCTTTCTACTTCCATGCCACCCAGCAGGTCATTCCCTAGGCAGTAGGTGTGCTGGACATTTTTCCTCCCTAGGTGCAGCACTTTGCATTTCTTCTTGTTGAATTGCATTCTGTTGTTCTCTGCCCACTTGTCCAACCTGTTCAGGTCTGCTTGTCGTGTCCAGGTCTGCTTGTAGTGGGATGCTGGTGAGGATCTTTCCTATGATCGTGGAGCTGCACTAGCAACATTTCAGAGGCAGAATCAAACGCCGGTCCGGCCTTGAGCTCTGCACTCCCTGACGGGGACCCTAACCTGATCCTGGTCTTGACAGCTATGTTAGTTCTTCCTGCCTTTTAAAACCACCACTAACTAGTTCTGAGACTTTTATTAGAAATGCATCTGTTTTTAAACTCACTGAACTATTTCACATGATGTTATGTGTTACCACCTGTCATACTAGCCTGTCTGCTGTGACTTTGCAAGCAGCTCATCCTCTGCCCGGGTTTTCCGGTTTACTGGTGCATGAATTCATTAATCGACTGTGAATCAGGTTTCCCAGCAGTTGTTGCACCTGTGTTGTTCACAGGCGGGGAGATGCTGTAGCTGTTTGGCGGTAGGTCTAGGCTTGTGATGGGGTTAGTCACATGTAAGAACATAAGAACTGCCATTACCTGGGTCAGACGATGGGTCCATCCTGCTTGGGCTCCTGTGTCACGCAGGGGCAGAGACCGGATGCTGCAAGGGAGGGTGACTTGGGTATGACCAGGGGTTTTTCTCGCTATTCCTCTCTTACTTGCAGCCTTCAGCATTTAAGGTTTAGGGAGTTCTGATTCAGAGGCTGTATCTCCACTCCTATGCTCAGTAGCTACCAATGCCCCTTCCCTCCAAGAAAGTGTGCAATCCCTTTTTGCATCTGGCGAAACTTCCACCACATCTGGCAGCAACTTTAATTCGATGCTGGGTGAAAAAGAACATCCTTGTGTTACTTGAAACTGACTACCTACCACATAGAGGTTGTTACGTGGTTGTGGGTTATTTTGTCCAAGTGCCATAGTTACAGAGGTGAGTGGAGGTGTATCGAGAGCATCTGCCTCTTCAGCCGTAATAGCGTTCGAGTGTTTTCTGGTTGCAGAAATCAGCCCTCCTTGTGTTCCTGTTATGTTAACCCTTCCTTGAGCCACAGAGGCAGGAATTCACCTCTACCAGCGTTCAGCAGAGAGGGTAGGGGACCAGGGAGCAGCTTCTAACTCGAAAGGAGCCGCAGATCCTTCCTGCAAATGCACTCTAAAACGGCCCCTGGCATGTTTCTTAGGGTGGGCCTCTGGCTGTGAGCAGCTTGCTGCTCTGAATACTCACAGAAGATGATATGTGGCCCCTAACCAGAGCGCTACGGCAAGCAGGAAGAGCTGGGCACTGCTGTCAGGACGACTACAGGGGACTGGTGCAAATGGGAAGGAGCAGACAGCAGTATGGCCTAAAGGATGCTCATCTCTCGACCCACTGAGGTGGTCCTGCTTTCTAATCTAGCTGCGCATGGGAACGGCAGGGTAACGCGCACTGTATTTTATACCTAGCTTGGTAGGGTCGGGGCGTGTGGTCTGAGTCCAGTGCGGTGGGAGTTGAGCACTGACTTCGTTAGGGCCTGGGAAGGGAGAGGGGGAGGCACGACTGACAGCACAGGTAGGGAAAGGAGGGAGAGCAGGTGGAGTGAGAGGGGAGGGCTATGGATTGGGGCGAAGCAGGCAGGGGAGCAGCGGAGACGTAGAAGGATTTGCAGGTCCTCCTTTGGAGCTCCATACCAGCCTGCACCGTGATGTACTGCCCTGCGATGCCCACCCACGGTGCAGCTCCCCTGGCGTGGGGGTGTTAACAAGACAAGCATGCCACAGCTGCAGTTTGCCTTCCCCAGAGCTTACTCAGCGCTTGTTGCTGTCGGGCCAGGTACCTGCTGTCACCTTTGGACAGGGCAGAGCCAGCCCTGCCCTCTTGCCTCATGCCACGCTGGCACGCCCCTTCCTGGGGGACTGGAACAGATCCCGGCTGCTTAGCTCAGTGATTCATGAGCGCTGCAAAGCATATGGTGCATGTTTGTGATTGAATCAGTCTCTGTTGCATCCTGAGCAACTGTTCTAATTATTCTGGATTTAGGATCCAGATAAATATTTGTTTTCTGAAGCCACCACCTATTGTGGGAACAATATGCCGTAGCATATGTTAACGTACGGCTGCTATCAAAGGAAGCGCCGGAGGGCCCACGTAAATAGCACAAGTCGCCGGCTAAAGACCCCACGGCAGCAGGTACAGCTACCACGGGGATGGAAATCCACCAGCAATGTAGAAAGCAGGCGGCCTCCAGAGCGAAGACTACACCTGCGCTTGGGTGTGCCCCCTGAGCCGGCTCTGTGGGCGAGGATGTTTTGATCCCAGATACCTCTAACTCCCCTGAAATAGGTCAGCTTAATTGCAGCAACAGTGACATGAAAACGTTAATAGACTCGCTGAGTCTGCTGGCATCAGCAGCAGCTGTAATGTGAGGTGTTCACAGGATCAGAGACAATGAGGGTGGGAAAGAGACCTCAGGAGATCGCATCTACTCCACCCCCTGCTCCAAGCAGGACCAGCCCCATCTAGATCATCCCAGCCAAGGCTTGGTCTACTGCATCTTAAAAACCTCCAAGGATGGAGCTTTCACCACCTCTCTGGGTGGCTTCGCCCTCCTCGTGGGAAAGTTTTCCCTCGTACCTAACCTCAGCTTCCCTTGCTGCAGCTCGAGCCCATTGCTCCTTGTCCTGCCGTCTGCCCCCACTGAGACCAGCCCAGCTCCGTCCCCTTTGCAGCCCCCCTGCAGGGAGATGAAGGCTGCTATTTAATCCCCCTCGGTCTTCTCTTCTGCGGACTAAAACAGCCCGTTTTCCTCAGTCATTTCTCACCAGTCATATCCCCCAGCTCCCCAGCCTTTTTCATTGCCCTCTGCTGACTCTCTCCAATGTGTCCACATCCCTTTTGCAGTGGGGGGCCCAAAACTGGACACAGCACTCCAGATGAGCCGAGTAGAGGGGAAGAACCGGTGCCCTTGGATCTGCTGGCAGTGCAGTCCAGGATGCCGGTAGCCTTCTTCACAAGGGCACACTGCTGGCTCCTGGTCAGCTTCTTGTCCGCTGTCCCCCCAGGTCCTTTTCTGCAGAGCTGCTGCCCTCCTGGTTGGCCCCCAGCCTGCACTGGTGCATGGGATTGCTCCATCCTACGTGCAGGACTTTGCACTTTTCCGTATTGAACCTCATGAGATTTCTTTTGGCCCCATCCTCCAGTTTGTCTAGGTCTCTGAATCCTAGCCATACCCTCCAGTATATCTATAACACCTGCTTGCTTGGTGTCATCTGCAGACCTGCTGAGGGTGCGCTCCATGCCATCTTCCAGGTCATTGGTGAAGATATTGAACAAAACTGGCCCCAGTACCGACCCCTGGGGTACACCCCTTGATACCAACGGCCAACTAGGCATCCAGCCATTGACTTGATCCAGAATTTGGCTGTCGGACTCCATGTGCCTACACAACCCCTGCCAACGCGTTGTGCACTGCTGCATGGCCCAGCCTTTCCATAATGCTATTCTAAACCGAGTTGCAGTAGGTATCCATACTGCTTCGCTCCGTGGCTTCTGGGAAATTTCGAAAGGCCACCCATGCCCAAAGGGACCAGTTCAGCACCAGCCACGTTGTTGGCTAAAACGGGTCAGACTGAACGGGTGTTTAGAGCGGCTGAAAGGAGGTTTAATACAAACACTGTTAGGTGCGGATGCTGCTTGGAGCACTGATGTGCAGATGTGATATCTTACAGGGATGCCAGTGAGACCAGAATGCCCTTAGAAAGGCGCCTATGCTGCTATCCTTATCCAGCTTTTTCTCTGAGCAGACAGCTGAGACATCCTCTCCCTTGGCTGAAGCATATGTCATTTTCCAAGGAAGCAGCATGTGAAGATTTTGAAATGCAAATGGGACCAGTCTGGGGAAGTGGATGAACAGGTTAATGATTTTTAAGACCAAGTAAGATGGCCTGATAAGCTTGAGTGCTGTGCTGTTACTTCTGTGCTTGCTTGCCATGCAAACTACTGGCGCCTGCGGTTTCCCTTTGTGGTGCCATGAGGCCACCCCCTGCTACGTGCGACACAAATCCGGTCGTGGAATGAGAAGTTTCAGAAATGAATGCAAAACCTGGGGCAAGAGCTGCAGCTTTGTAACCGAGAAGTAGCAGCTGGTGAAGTGAGCTGGGATTCACCCAAGTCTCTGCGTCTCTGCTGCCGCAAGTGTGCAAGGGGCGTCCCTGCTCTGCCTTCTGGATGAAGAAAGGTGCTTTTCAAGGGCTCCTGCTGCCTTCCCCCTGCCCTCCAGCTCAGCAAGCCTAGGTTGTGTTGAGCTGTCTCGACAGTCACTGTGAGAAAAGCAGTTTCCAAAGTCGTGAGACACCATGCACTTGTTATCGTGGCTCCTTCCCCAGGCATGACCAGGGCCTGGCCAAGACTGCTGGCCAAGGGCTCCAGGCATTTTTCCCATGCTGTTTAACCTTATGTCCCAGAAGGACGTGTTTCATGCCTTTCCTGCCGTTTGGAGGGCAGAGGAAGAGAGTGAGGAGAGTTCATCTGAGCCATTGGCATCTCCAGCTGCTTTGTTTGATATTGTGCAAGGCACCGTTACCCAACTGGTTCCTAGGAGGCTTTGTTGAGCTGAGTCTTGAAAACCTCCAAAGATGCTGAAACCTTGTTGAGTAACCTGTTCCAGTGCTTTGCAACCCTCCTAGTGAGACAGTTTTGCCCCCCACTACAGAAAGGATGTGGGCAATCGGAGAGAGTCCAGCGGAGGGCAAAGAAAATGGTTCAGGATCTGGGGGATGTGACTTATGAGGAGAGGCTGAGGGAACTGGGCTGATTTAGTCTGGAAAAGAGAAAGGTTGGAAGGGACCTCATAGACAAGGAGGGCTGGACGGACCTCAGGAGGTCACATCTAGTCCAACCTCCTGCTTAAAGCAGGACCAGCCCCAGCTACGTCATCCCAGCCAGGGCTTTGTTGAGCCGGGTCTTAAACACCTCCAAGGATGGAGACTGAAACCTCACTGAGTTACCTGTTCCAGTGTTTTACTAGTCCCCTAGTGAGAGGTTTTTCTTAATATCCAACCTCAACTTCCCTTGCTGCAGCCTGAGCCCATTGCTCCTTGTCCTGTCATCTGCCCCCACCGAGAACAGCCCAGCTCTATCCTCTTTGCAACCTCCTGCAAGGAGGTGAAGGCTGCTATTCAATCCCCCTCGGTCTTCTCTTCCGCAGACTCAGTAACCCAGCTCCCTCAGCCTCTCCTCATCCATCAGATGTCCCAGCCACCCGACCATTTTTGTTTCCTCCATGGACTCTCCAACTTGTCCCGCATCCTTTCTGTAGTAGACGGCCTGCATCCCTCAGGCATAGTCCCTTCCGTTGTGCTTTCCCCTTCCCCAGGATGATTTTTCAAATGAGCTGGCGCTGTGTTGCAGTTGTTGGAGAAGGCAGGGCAGAGACTGCAGCCGGCACTTGGAGCACAACACACGGAGGTTTGTGATGGTCCAAAAAGGGGACAATTAAGAGCTGGCATTTTCCAAGGGAAGCCTCGAGTCTGTTCAGGGGTGTCTCAAGCCCACAAAGACTGGGGACCACTGCTACAGATCTTCCCTTCTTCGTTGTGCCATGCTTTGGGTCGCCGGCTGGCGGTCACTCGAACCTCAACGCAACAAGGCACAGCAGTCACTGCTGACGGTGACGGTCCGTAGAGATTTTCCACTTCTCTCTGTCTTCTCCTTTGCCGGCGGCACTCCTGGGGAAGCGGACGGGAGAGCAGGACCTGGGAGTGTGGCACCAGACAAAGCGCACTGCATGTGAATCGGTACCACTGGGGATTTGCAGCCTTTTGGTGAAAGGTGAAGGGCAAAGGGAAGGGTCTCTAATAACACACTAGCAAGCATCACCTGGATATTTGCTTTGTAAACTGGCAGTGTGGATCACAGCCGTTTATCTGGGCTGGAACTGGCCAAAACTGTAATGGCCCTGCACACTGGAAGATGCCGACCTGCCACAGGTTGCACTGCCCTGTCCAAATCCACTGTCCCGGACAGCAAGATGTATAGGGCCAAATGTCCGGAGGCAGCTTCCGAGCCGTGCTTGTGAGGCTCTTTGGAGGGGGAAGTGACTGTCTTGCTGTTTACTCATCTCTGGCATCATGCAACTTCCCCGTGGAGCTGGCAGTGTACGTGTGGGCAGACCACAGCCACGGCTGCTTTTAAATATCTCCCCCCTTGCTGTTGCTTTGGACTGATGCAAGCAGCGCCGGCTTTGAGCTGAGGGCTGTGCTGCCAGATTGACCACTGAGGCCAGTAGAGAGTCTGCGATTCTGATTCAATCGACTGAAGAGCTGCAGAAGTGTTGCTTGAGATGATGAAACCTCGTTTTAGCTGTTGGGAGGTCCAAGGGTGATGCTGTTATTGCTTAATGCACCCTAATGCCCGGCTTCCTCCGAATGGCTGAGCCTTTTCCTTGTTTCTCTGGGTTCTGTGTTTGTATACCTCTCACAGCAGCCCCCTCCCTGCTTCCCCTCCATCCCCCTCCCGTTATACCGTAGTCACTCGCTCCACTTTATACACCTTGTCCTTTATGCAGTATCTGACAAAGTGAACTCGGGTTCACAATAGCTTGGGCTCTCTGTATATGTCTTATTTGGTTAGTCCATACAGGTGCAGCTCCACCCTGCCTTCTGTGCCAAGCCTGAAATACAACCGAGACGGCTGTCACCTAAGGATCCAGACTGTCACCTGCTACGATTCTCTGACTTCCTGTTCGCAGCTTTATCTTGTTGGATCCCCCCTTGTTCCAGAAATGATTGCATTTGTTGAATAGCTGACATTTCATGACTGCTTCCCCTTTTATTTATACGTAGGCTCTCAATTAACCTTTGAACCAATTTTTGTTATACACACGCTAATGTCCTATCACTGTATTAAACAAATGCACTGACTTTGCTACTTAGCATTTTATAGACTAAAAATGCCTACACACGCACTACATATGTACAATGTGTGTATAACATAGATACGTGCACATATTATATATAATGTGTGTTGTGTGTGTATATAAACTGCATTTTATATATTTATACATACCTTATATAAATACATATAAGTGCTAAGTAACAAAGGGAATGTATTTATGTTTTGTGGTTAGTAGAGAGATAGGACACTAGTATGTGCATAAAATACTTGATTCAAAGGTTTTATTTAACTGTCGGTCCTCACTAAAGTGAAGCATTCATGAAATGTCAGCTCTTCTACAGACAGGAATAGTTTCTGAACCAGGGATGCTTCCAAGCAGATGTGTAGTCCCCAAGCTAAAGGTGCAGGAGTGAGGCAGGACATCAGCGATGTGTTGAAGGGACAGTACAGCAGGGTTTAATGCTGGTTAATTCAGTTAAACTTAACTAGTTAATTTCTAAGGTGCCACCTTGCCTTGCTGGAAAAGGAGGTAGAAACTTTGGACTAGGATTCCCTATTGAGATTCTGCACATGGTTTTTGAAAAGATCCCGTACTTTGCTCATATAACCTTGTTCTATTCAACAGGTCACTGGCTCCTTAGATGATTGCACCTGTGATGTTGAAACCATTGACGCTTTTAACAACTACAAGCTTTTTCCTCGACTGAGCGAGCTTCTGGAAAGCGAGTACTTTAAATACTACAAGGTATTTTTCATAGACAAATTTATTCATTGCCAGAAATGCATTGGAACAAGAGAAGCGGTGTGGGAGGGCTGGTTTAAAATTATCCCTGCAAGTGAGACTCATGGAAAAACAGGGCTGGAAGGGACCTCAGGAGGCCATCTAGATCACCCTGGTCCTTCCCATCCTAGACCAGTGTTTGCCAAACCTGTGCTTAAAAGCTTTTGAACTACCCTCAGACACAACTACCAGGTGCAATGGCTGAAATGTCAAAGGCATCCTTTAAATTGTCACAGGTAAAATAGAGGGATCAAGGCACTGCCCTGTCTTTATAATTCAGGCATTCTTGCATCCAGTCTTTTTTTTCAATTTTATGAGTGTGTTCAGCAATTCTACTTTTTATTTTCACTGGGGAGTCTTAATTTGAAGCCCCCTCGTTTTCAAATAGACTCCTCAGAGGCCTTAGATTAATTTTGAAGTGTTTTATTGTTTTCTTAAGGTCTTGGACAAAGCAAGAAGCTTTTTTTTGTGGCTAAGCCAGGCTTGCAAATCTAATCTGTTGTGGTAAAAGCAGGATAAAAGAATCTGTGTTTCCTAGAGTCTGCTGGATTGCCAAAGAGCCATGAACGTGACCCAGTAACTGGTCACTATGACTGCCTGTAGATGTGCTAAGGAGGATGCAAATGAGCAGAGTCGATTAATTGAGTCTGTTCCGCATTCTAATTAGAACGCAAGTCGCTTCGCCATTGCATGTGTTAAGCGCCCCCACTCCTATTAAAATGGCCACAGTGGTGCTTTAAGTAAGCCTCCTTGAATAAGCTTTAGTCACTGTCCCATTTTAAAACATGGGGGGCAATATGCTTAATACATGTGGTGGTGAGCTGTTCTAATCAGAGCGGCTGTCGGGGAACCACACTAATTAAAGCAGCCCCTCCCCAGCCCAGAGCATGTCTATAAGCAGTCTGTCAGCCCTCACTAATTGACAGCTTTAGTAAACTTATTTTTTCTGAGCAAATTCTTCCAACATTTGTATTCATGAAATCTCCTTGGAAGTGCTGGGATTGCACAGATATGAGAGAGAGAGCCTTCCTCTCTTCTCCAGCAGAGATGGCCCAGTTCTGCGTTCAACCAGGGCAGTGCCATCTCATTTGGTGGATGAGTATTAGGCCATTTTGTCCAGTGCTGTCCTTTCTAATGAGATGGTTAAATGCCAGGACTGTGTTGAGTCCTACTTGGATGGCAGTGTTTTGAGTCAGAGTAAAGGCTCTTAGAGGAGTCACTTGAGGCTCTGTTGCACATTAGACAGGCCATAAACATGAGATTTTACTTTGGTTAGAAAAACCCAGTGATGCCCCTGAAACCTTCAGCCCGCTGGTCAAGTTAAGGCTGGTTTGCAGAACTGTGGTTCTGGTGACTTTTGCCCAGGTTGTCATGACCAAGAACATTGTGCGGGGGGTTAACACTTTTTTCCTCTAGAAGGCTTCCCCCCCACCGAGTTAAGTTCATCCCTAGCCAGAGAGCCATCACAACGGGCTCCGCATCCCAGGAGCTCTCGGAAGAGGTTGTGTAGGCTCGAGCCTGGGCACTGAGGTGAATCTCAGCCTAAAGAAGATCCATTTAAAGCAGTTAGCAGTCATATCCTCCCAAGATGACCAGGGTTCTCCCATTAGGCTGCTGCTCAGAGAGCTGGCCTGGCTCTGGGGACGTGTGTAATGGCCAGTTCAATGTTTCCTTTGCAGGTCAACCTAAAGAAGCCGTGCCCTTTCTGGACAGACAACAGTCACTGCGGAATAAGGGACTGTGCAGTAAAGCCTTGCGAGTCTGTAAGTACAAAGAGCCTTTCACTGGCCTGTTTCTTGTTCTCTAGACGATTTTTAGAGGACAAGGGGAAAGACACGGACAGAAATCAAGCACAACTGTCAGCATTCCTGGTCCCTGCAGTGTACAAAAACGTATAGGCTCGTAGGTGCACAGCACTACTGGAAGCCTACTTTAAGGTGTATTAAAGCATCGCTGAAAAAAATCATGCTATTTAATTAATGTGCCTTAAAATAAGCAACTGTGCATTCAGCAGCACTTAAAAACCGTGCCCTTTAGTTAATGGGCATAAGGGCAGGCTAGTGTGCGTTTGCCTAGTGCCTGACAACGGAGGGTGCCTGGACACGAGCAAGGAGGCTTGTACAATTCCAGCATGTCGGAGCAGACTTGATTAATCGCATCTGCTGGAGTGTGGTCATTACTGTGCTCCGGCGGGCTCCCGTATCTCGTGTATCAGCATCCTTGCGCTTCAGACTGGTGGCGGGGCACTTTATCTACAGCTCATTCAACGAGCTGTACATAAAGCGCCCGTGTTGCCGTTTTGAAGTGCAGGGATGCTGATACCCGAGATGCTCCAGACACTTTAACTAGAGCAGCTCTTGGAGCTGCCCTAATGACAGGGCTGCCCCGGCCACTCCCAGTGCGTGTGTACAAATGCCGGGAGGTACTAAATTTAATATGCATTAACTAAAGCATGTTAATGCACATGCAGATGCGCCCATTTGCTTATTTTAATTTTAATTTATAATTGGAAAACATGCTGTGCATTTCAGTCATCTTTCTTAGAAGAAGAAGTGACATTTCTTCCTGGGATAACCATGTTGTACCTTCTCACGTATGGTGTGGGAAGGTTTGATTTAGACCCCTCGAAACAATTGACCTAGAGACAGAAGTATGACTCGATTCTGCATTCCAGGTGTTCTGCTACATTTTCCCTTCTCCCCACCTGGTCACTAGTTCAGCTGTATTCCTACTTCCCAAAAGGCAATCAGTGGTAACAAGTATCATTATCTAAAAATTAAAAATCCACTTTTTCCGTTTAAACCTATTTTTCCTTCTTTTTTTAAATTTTTTTAAAACTAAATTTTAATTATACAGGTGTTGTAGAGCCTGTGTTAAGATACAAAGCAACTGCACTTTGGCAAAATAGATTACACTAAATTAAAAAAATAATTGAACAGTTTTGTAAAGAAAATTACCCCAATTAACTAAGGGGGGGTCACTGGCAGTGGACATGGCACTTCAGAGTTACATGAAATGTGGAATCGGCCTCGGAGAGCTGTAACAGAGCCCCGAGACGAAACGTTTCTTGTTTTCAGTTTATCTGACTAGTTCCCTTCAGTGACTAGTCTGTTCAGTGACAAAATCATGATTTGTCTTTCCTTATTTTTATTTGTGGATTAGAAAAGAATATTGAGGATGAAATTAACTGGTTCCAAAAGATGAATGCGATGATCCGAAACGCTCAGTTCAGAAACTACAAATCATACCTGCTGTGTTTAGCAAATCGGGTTTATTCTTTGCTTCCGTAGTCAGCAATTATAAAGTTTTCTTAATTAAACTATCTTAACAAGTCATTTTTGTGCATTTTTAACTGCATTCCCATTCCTTTCTCAATACAGCTTGAAACAATGCCCAAGTAAATAAATGAATTGTTAATTAAAAAGGCATTCACCATTTTCTGATGCCATAAAAATGTAAAAATCTGAGAATCTGAAAAAAATCTAAGTTTTATATAATTGTGTAAATACAGTGTAAAATACGTGGGATTGAATCCTCCTACTTGCCAAAAAGAAGCATCTAGTGTTACATCCATATTTAATGGCAAATCAGTGTTTGAATTGTTACTCGCCTTTCTTAGGGTGAAAAAAACCCCTTAAAAATGAATTCAAACCAAGGTTAAATTGATTATTTAAATAGAGATTTCTCCCTTTCTGGTTTAAAATACAATTTAAATAATAGATTTTAGGCATTTGACTTGGATCGATTCACCTTGAAGGCAACATGGATATTTGCCTGTTGGCTTTTCTACGGCCCTCAGCACCTTAGTACCTGAAATAAGAAGTATATTTATTCTCTTCTTACAGATGGGCCTCATTCTTCTGCCCTAAAACCCTTCTACTCCATTAGACCAGTGCAGTATAAATAAAAAGTAGGCCTGATGGTTATTTCTTAATAATACATGGGAAGAGCCAACAGTTCATATCTGAACAGAAACCTGTGCTTCCCCTCTAAAGTTTTCTAAATGTTTCCTAATATTTTCATAGACTAAAATAAAAAAAAACAAACCTGCGTGATCTTCACAATGAAAAATGTCTTGGCTTTCTCCTTGTGTTTCAGGATGAAGTTCCTGATGGAATTAGATCTGCCAGCCATAAGGTATGTGTTGCCTGGGTGCATGAAATGGCCTGGATGGTACAGCCTGCTCTGCTTATTGCCACAAATCGGAGTGATACCTAGTGACCCCAAACCGAAAATGCCCTGCTTCTCCTGACCATTGCTATTTAGGATATTGTCCCTTTTAAAGGCCTGGCACATGCAGAAGTGGCTGTAGCAGATGGCCCTCCTCTGCCAGGAGGGAATTTGGGGGATTCTTTTTTTCATTAGTGAATCATCCACAAAGATTAATGTTCCCGCTCTTGCGCAGAACTATAGGTTAAGGTTGAATGGTGAGTCCCAAGTAACCAGTATCTTTGGAAATGCTATGCAATCCTTTCTGCAGACTTCCAAATTAAATAAATGGCTTTTTTCCCTCCTCTCCCTTTGCATCCTAGTATTCGGAAGAAGCTCATAACCTTGCCGGAGAATGTGAAGAAGCTCAACGACTTGGGGCTGTTAATAGATCTTTGAGGTATAGTTTTCTTTCCCCTTCCATAAATTATAGAGTCCTAGAGATGTAGGGCTGGAACGGACCTCAAGAGGTCATATCTCAACTGACCCCCTGCCTGAGGCAGGATCAGTCACGTCCATACGCTTCTATAACAATCTATTGTGCATCAGAGAAGACCGAGGGGGATTTAACAGCAGCCTTCAACTCCCTGCAGGGAGGTTGCAAAGGGGATGGAGCTGGACTGGTCTCAGTGGGGGCAGATGACGGGACAAGGAGCAATGGGCTCCAGTTGCAGCAAGGGAAGTTCAGGTTGGATGTTGGGGAGGATTTTCTCACTAGGAGGGTAGTAACACACTAGAACAGGTTACCCAGAGCGGTGGTGCAATCTCCATCCTTGGGGGGTTTTCAAGACCCAGGTAGACAAAGCCTTGGCTGGGATGATGTAGCTGGGGCTGGTCCTGCTTGAAGCAGGGGGTTGGACTAGATGTCACAATCATTGTCTGTGATTCTGTGATTGTCTAATCTCCTAGCAAAACCACACAGTCAGTCCTGACACAGTGCAAGACATAACACCCTAATCTGCCACAATTAAAGCAAGGGGACCACAGTGGCTGCTGCAGACCTTGTTAAAATATGCTCAAGAGATCCCAGGCAGAGGCCGTGCCACCTGCTACAGAGGAAGGCAAAAATCCCCCCAGTCTGTACCAGTCTGACTATGGGGTCCAGTTCCTTCCTGACCTCAAATACAGCATTGGTCTGACCCTGAGTGGAGGGGCAAGACCTTCTAGCTAGGAGGCTCCAGGTTTAAGCCCCTGGAAAGTGGGAGTATTGGCACAGCTCAGTCAAGATTCCCAGCCTTGGTTGCAGCCAACACCCAATGCCCCTGAGGTATGCTTTAAAAAAATCCCAAAACATGTAGCAGCAGGAGGGGGAAAAAATCCCTCTGAGCCCCATGTGGCAACCAGCAACACCCAGAAGTATGGGAAATATCCAGAGTAAAATACAGGCAGGGCTACGCCTAGGCAGTGGCTGTCCAGCCTCTCCTCGGACACCTCCAGTGATGAAGAGTCCATAACTTCCCCAGGCATCCGTTCCACCGCCTCGCTCTGCTAGCAGTGAAGAAGTTTTCCCTGATACCCGATCAAAACCTCCTTTGCTGCAGCTTCAAGCCATTAAAGTTAAGATTGTCTCGAAGAAATGTACTCCTGACCCACTCTAAAATGGTGCTGCTTTATCCCTTGCAGTGAGGAAGCCCAGAAGGCTATGCTCCAGTGGACCCACCACGATGACTCTTCGGACAGCTTTTGCGAAGCTGATGGTATAAGGACCTGCCCTTGTGTCAATGGTTTTGTAACAATATGCTAGTGATGTAACAACACTTAAGCCTATTATGAAGGCTTAACATCTATAGAAATTCAGGCTAGTGCATGACACGCTACCATGTATGTTTAAATCTTAAAAAAATGCAAGCAAAGCAATCCTTTGGAGGAGCTTCTGTAGACGGTAAAGCGTGACTTCCTGCTCCTTGGCTACGTAGTAGTTGGAACAAGACGGACTTGTTGGACTTCAGTGGTTCCCAGCCTTTTTAGACCGCGGACTGGCCAGCTACAGACCAGCATACCGCAGACTGGAAGTGACTGGCATGCTGTGGACTGGCAGCCAACTCTTTTTTATACTCAATATAGAAAGGTTATACTCGGGGATGGCTGCTAGTCCGCAGTATGCCGGTCACTTCCAGACTTCCGGTCCAGCAGCCGACCCTCCTGCAGACCAGTACTGGGCCACGGCCCAGGGCTTGGGAGCCTCTGCACTAGCTGATCTCCTGAGGTCCCTGCCAACCCTCATTTTCTATGATTCTGCGACTGCTTTTCCTTTTAGCACTGAAAATATTTGTCTGTAGCAGTACTAAGTGATGGGAAATTGCATTTGGCTAGTACTGGCCTGTGTGGGAGCAACACAGTGCAATTCTGTCTTTAGTGGCATGAGCACACTTCTTTTTCTGTTTCATGCCAGGAGTCGTTACCTCTCCAGAAACATCTTAACCCGTGTGCCCATGCACACATTTAAAGGGGTTTGCAATGTTGATCTCTGTTAAAAATGGAAACCAAATGGAAATGTTGTTTAAGAGTCAGGTTCTGGACCCTTTTCTCAGACCGCATTTTCCCTGTGGTTTCAATGTCAAGGAGGTTGTTCAAGGAGCGCGGTGGTGTTCGCTGGTTGTAAGGGAGCAGCGTTTGCCCCTGAGCGCGGGATGTTTCTTCGTTTGCTTCTGTCATGAACTGAGACCTTTGCTTCCCAGACATCCAGTCTCCTGATGCTGAGTATGTAGATTTACTCCTGAATCCTGAACGCTACACTGGCTACAAAGGGCCGGATGCCTGGAAGATCTGGAACAGCATTTACGAGGAAAACTGTTTCAAGTACGTGGAGGGCTTGAGAAACTAATTTTGCGAGTGTTGCTCGTTAGCGATAGGTCTGATGAGAGGAAAACTCCCCCCTACAGATTCTAAGCTAGTTCTTAATTTGGATGGTGGGGGGTGATTGGACAACGCATCTGTTCACGGTCAGTGGTATCCTTTTGGCCCTCTCGACTTCCAGGCTACTGTGCAATGTCTTTTTCCTGTTCAGACTTTGCAATGAACACACATGACACCACAAATGATGCCACCTACCACTTGCATTGTACTTTTAATCTTTAGCCGTCAAAGTACTTTACAAGGCTGCCTTTTTTACTACAGCAAAACGAAAACCAAAAACTGGCACGACTCCATTTTTCCGTATTACAGGTCACCTTTTTAAATGAGGTTGGGCAGCAAACTACTTCTAAACTTCTCTAGGCGACTTGCCCTCCGTGAACTCATAAAACATTATTACAGAGCAAAGCAATTATTTATTACATATATATTTATACCGCCTATTTAAATTATTTTTCTCTCTTAGGCCTCAGACTGTAAAAAGGCCTCTGGCGTCTGGAAGAGGTGAGTCATTTGTTCATCTTGCTAGCTCCTTTGCAGCCAGTGGATTTTAATTGCCTTCGTGACGAAAGCTAAATATACTGGTTTTCATACACAAGGAGAGGGATGTTTTGGCTCGTTATTGGGCGTGCAGTAAAAAGGCATGATGAAGCACATCTTGGTGTGCAACATCTGAGATTTGATACTGCGAAGACTAGGAGGGTTTGCTGTACGGTGACCAGTGAAGGGAGGTTTGGCTTTCAAGCGTCAGTCTGGATAGCTGGGAAGGAGGGAACATAGAGGTGAAGTGACTTGCTGCAGGTCGTCGAGGAGTGCCATGGAGTTAGCCCTTAGGTCTCCGATGCCCTGTCCCGTGTCTTGCGTGCTGGGACACACTGCTCTGTCCTGCCCTCTGAACCCGAACCCTGGTGTGTGTGCTGGCACCGAATCCTTAACGAACGGCCCGCTGCAGCTGACAGCACATCTGTTCTGACCGTTAACATGGGTCAGAAAGGAAAGCAGGTGGGCTGTCTGACAGCTGGCTGCTTGATTCAGCAGAACCCAAATTCTGCGGGCAAAATCTTCCACGGTGGGGTTTTTTTTTTTGGATTAGTCCCTGACTTAAAACAAAAGGTGCAGAAAGAGCAGAGGAGAGGGATGAAATCTCTGATGAGCCATTGGGTAGCAGGGCTTTCCCTGATGGGGCTGGTGTCCCGGATGAGGAGTGATTGAAGTGCTGCAGCATTCAGATGAGAGAGGGAAGGCCAGAGAGTCCTGTTTTGAAGATGAGATGACAGAGGCATCTTGGGCAAGGGCCTAATCTGGCACTCGGCGGTTGGGACTGCTTAACCCACAGGAGACGGGCTCTGCACAGGTGCCTGAGGCACGTGCTCAAGGGTCTGCAGATGGTCTATGGCAGGGAGGCTGCAGGAAGGAAAGCAGGTCTCTGGGTCCACCAGCAGTCACCTGCAAAGGGCCGTAGTGCTGCCAGGAGGCAGCAGGTGTAAAACAGCTCTGCTCGGCTTGTGTCTTCACTGCAGCAGCTGGTGATAACCTCAGGCTCCTGCAGAACCATTTTAAGCACTCCTGAAGCCGCGTGTTCCCTTGTTGGAGCAGTTTGCCAGCTCTCACTGCTACTTGCAACTGGAATTAATTCTTATGACATGTAACCTTCCTCTTTCTCTCTCTTTTTCAGATGATGGTGAGTGCATTTTCCCTCATGGATACAGGACTGTCCCCTCCCTTACTGCTCCCCCCTGCTTCATTCGCAGTCCAAGATGTTATCCCAGCAGCCAACTCGCAAAACAGCTATTCCAGCACAAGCACAAGTCACCTGGGTCTTACTGAGCTTGATTTGCCCTGTCTCCCATTTAAAAACATGTCTTCTTCAGTCCTGTCTTCATTCACGTTTCACATCTTTCCCCTTGCACTTTGATGAGAAGATGCTCCCCCGCGTGTGGCTGGGGGCTGTACAGCACAGAGCCTCCACGGGAGCCCAGGCTCCATCCAAAAGCCGTGTCACTCGGGGATTTTGAAAATCTTGCCCTTTAGGAATTGGACCAAGCTTGCTCCTCTTCTTGGAGATGGCAGAGGTGCTCTTTGCCATGCTGAGAGCCAGGGCGTGGGGTGAGATGGCCCTGGGATCCGGCCAAATGTCCTTATCAGCTGCTTTTAAGTCATGTCAGGCTGCGTTTTCCAGTGAGGCCAAAGCACCCACCACCCTTCATTTGCAGCAGCAGGGCCCCGGGACTCTTTCCCATTGTAAAAAAGCAACAGAATATTCCTTCCCCCCAGCCAGAAAAAAGGGCACGAGCCTCTGCCCCTGGGACTGGGTATTCTGTGCCGCTGCTCCTGGCTTCTGCTCCCTTCTGCACTCTCGCCTGCAAAACGTACGCAGGCCCCAATCCTGCCATCCAGGTGACGCGGGTGGCTCCTTGTGCCTATGCAGAGTCCTCTGCAGTCCCGCACAAGCTCAGGAGTCTGGCCACAGCGGGGGCTTGCAAGTGAGGGCCCTGCCTTGTGCACCAACCCTGCTGCGACCCCGGGACCTAGGGCCGGGCTGTAAGAAATGCCTGGAGCAAGCAGAGGGGCAGTGGGACCCTCTGAGCCCGGCACTGGATTTCATCGTGGCTGTGGTGCCGAGAACAGCTTTCCACAAGCTCATACCGTGCTCGAGGTGATTGCACTTCTGACGGCTCGGTGTTTTTTTTGTTCTTTTCCAGGGCATGCCTTCTACAAGTGGCTGAAAGGTAATGGATTGACTGCTTGGTCTGTAAGGGGGTTGGACTTGTATCCGCGGGTGGTGGCTGGCAAAGAGGAACATGCTTCTGTGTCTCTCTAGTGATAAGGGAAGGACATTTCCAACCCATGTTCCTTGATTTGTTTTTTTTAAACGGTGCCTTTTTCCCTCCAGGTGTGTGCGTGGAGAAACGAGCCTTCTACAAACTCATCTCGGGCCTGCACTCCAGCATCAATATCCACCTGTCTGCTCGGTACCTTCTGCAAGGTGAGTGACTTTGTCCATAGACTGGGTCTAAGGAAAAACTTCTTCGCGGTTCGTGGGACCACACTCTGGAATTGACTCCTGGTGGGGGTGGTGCAGGCACCTACCCTGGAGATCTTCCAAAGGAGACTGGATGCACACCTTGATGGGTTATTTGACCCCAGCAGTCTTTCCTGCCCAGAGCAGGGGGCTGGGCCTGATGATCTCACGAGCCCTAAACGTCTGTGAATCTGTGACTTCCTGCCTCCCTTCCCCGCCGCTGTGAAAGCAGGCTGGAGTGGCCTCAGCGGCTGGCACAGTCCTAGCAGGTAGCCCAGGCTGACAAGCCTCGAGCCCAGCCTTGCTCTTCTGTTTCTCCCTCTAATCATTTTTCCTCCCTTAGCCACAGATCGCAGGTGCGTGGGGAGCTGGGAAGCATGAGGTTGGGGCCTCCAGATGCCTTAGCAGGAAATGATTATTTATTTATTTATTTTTTGGTGTAAGCGGGTGCGTCTACATGTTGCCATACGGTGATGTTGCCACGGTGCCGTGCTTTAGTACTTCCTTTTCGTACTTCCCAGCTTCCTTTCGGAAGTACTAAAGCGCGGTGCAGTATGAGTGGTACCTGTGCCGTGCGTGGCGCAGTTAGGTTTCAGCACTATGTTGCCGTAGTGGCACGCTGTAACCGGGGAGTGTGCCGCTACAGCGACATAGTTTGGGATCCTGCGTAGACGCGTGTGGTCACTCTAGTGCCACGTGTAGACACACCCATTGTAAACCTAAGCCAACCCCCAGCTGGGCTCCTAAATCCTGCGTTCCCTTGACAATTTACCAGTCGCGCTGACGCCGAGCAGAGCTACAGACATTTAGCACCTTTGGAAATAGGGCAGTTTCCCTGCGGTGCTTGTAGCAGATACTCAGCGCCAGGCTCTCTAGCTTGCACGTAGCTGGCCCCACCAGGAGTCAGGCCTCATCTTGGCTCATACAAATCCCCTGGTGACCCAGCCTTGCCCGTCAGCCTAGCTAATCCTTTATTGCTCTGCTCTGTACAGGAAGTTGGAGGAGTTTATCTTAGATTTTAATGCGTTTCCCAGGTGTGTGGGGTTTTTTTTAAAGTTTTGATTTTTTTTTTAATATTATATACATTTTATATATACATTATTTATAATTTTATATATGTATAACATTTCAAACTCCTAAAAAGATTATAATAAAAAGAAACTGCAAAAAACTGAAGAGACTCCAGACCAACATTTTCAGTCTGACCTCTTAATAGCCTATAACATTCAGGGAAAAATATGGTTTGAATGACTTAGATTGGAAAGGCGTGTAATACGCTGCCAGGGCGGGCACTGACAGCTCTTCATGTTCGTACGTCAGTGATTTTCAGCCTGTGGACCCCTGGGGGGCTTATATTCATGGGACCTGCAAAAGAGGACTAAGGTCAATCAAAAGTATGTGAATACCCACACTTACAATTCAAAGGGATCCACACCTCTTTTAGAAATTTTTTAGGGGTCCACTAATGGAAAAAAGGTTGAAAAGCACTGGTCTGTAGGATTCTTTAAGATTAGCATAGTCCATATTTAAGAGGCTCTCATTTAATTCTCCATAGCCCGTGTGAATACCACGGCTGTTTATCCTGTGCTATTGGTGATGCAGCCACCAGGTGGTGGGTGGTTATGCATTGCTTGTGGTTGTTGGGTTTGTATTTTTTATGCAGTTTTTCTTGATTATAATCTTTTAGGAGCTTGAAAATGACATATCTATATAGACATAGATATAATATTGCTAGTCCTCATCCCTTTCATGTTGCCATGTTTCACAGATCTGTGGCCTGTTACAAGTGAAATGGTGAGCAACACCACCACACACAGGAGTGTCTTGCTACTTTTTTTCTCTAGGGGTATGGGCACACAAGCCACTTACTCTGGGGTAACAGAGGGTGTGAATTTACCGTGTTTCAGTTGCTCCACGGTGATTGCCCATGTACATACCTTTATCCCCTAGTAAGTGGGATTAATCTGGGGAAATGTAGCCCTCCTTCACTGAGAGCTAAACTACTACAGGATGAAATAAACTACTTGTGAAAGCATGTGCATCTCTGATTTAGTCTACAAGGTGTAGCTCTACCCTGCCTTCTGCCCAGCTTCCACTTGTTTCAGAATAAAAGCATGCATGTGGGCAGTTACCCCAAACCAGCTGCAGGGTAAGTCCCTCCCCTCTCTTACTCCACAGCAGCTCATTTGTGTGTCTCTGCCCTGAGAGAGACACAGACGCTTCTTTGTGCCGTGGTATTGTTTCATTAACTGCTGACCTACGCTTCGGGCCCAGCATTTGCTCCTGACACGCTGAGGGTGAGCTTCCCTAGTACAGCAGGGAATCATACCATCTTTTTTGTAGTAAACGAATGGGAAGCAACAGTGAAAGAAAGAAACGTGGGGCATCAATTAGTAAGCGCTGCATGATGAAGAAGGAATTGATCCGTTCCACGTGGCTGAGGTCTTGCCAACACCCCAGCTAATGCTGGTTTAAATTAAACTCATTTGAAGTCAGATTTAAACAAATAGATGCAAGTTTCCATTGATCCACCTAAACCAGTTTAAAACAGGCAATAGCAATGCAGCTTGTATTTGTAAACGACCTGCGTTTCAATTGATTTTAGTGTCCACACCAGGCTTGGGAGACAGCTGGGTGCAAAATGGCACCATCCTTTCAGCTTTGTGTGAGATTGGGCCTGTGCATTTTAAATCTCAATTTCTAACAATGAGCCATAGTCAGGGTGGCTTGTAGTGTCGCATGAAGGAGAATTTCACTGAGCTAAAGTCATGTTTTCAAAGACCTGCTTTCCCCCTTCTCTCAGATACGTGGGCAGAGAAGGAATGGGGACACAACGTTACCGAGTTCCAGCAGAGGTTCGATGAAATACTGACCCAAGGAGAAGGACCCAGGAGACTCAAGAACCTGTATTTCATCTACCTGATCGAGTTACGGGCGTTGTCGAAAGTTCTGCCATACTTCGAGCGCCCCGACTTCCAGCTGTTCACGGGGAATCAAGCCCGAGATGCAGAGACCAAAGCCCTGCTGCTGCAAGTTCTTCGCCTAACCAAGTAAATACAGTCAGTCACTGGGGAAAAGGAATAGCGGTGCAAAGGGAGCAGTAATCTGTGAGGGAAACAGCCCCTCCTTTGCTGGAAGCCTTTTAAAGAAGTTGCTTTTTTTTCCCAGTGGGATAATACAGGTCAAGCTAGTAGGATAGTATTAGGAAATGCAGAGACCTGAACTCAAAATGCAAAATGGGATAGTTAGCTCTACCATTTAAAATCTTAGTCTGGAAAAAAAAAAAAAGAATTGGCAGAGTTGTGTCTAATTAATTACTTTGTTGTCAGCTCACAAACTTATAGCTGTCTGAATGAGCTCTCGGATGCCAGCTTTAGGTTTCTATATGAGTTCAAGACAGTCTTGAATGTCTTGGTTATGGGCAGCTCTAATCGGTCACCTGTGTGGACAATGGAAGTTGGTTCTGATTAGAAGCTGGTCCTCTAAGTGACACGTGCTTGTCTGTCTCCGATGCCTGGCCTCTGTGGTTAAGGAGATGCTGGTACCTTCCCATCTATTGTATCAAAAATGCCCTTATGAGAATTCCCAATACTTGTAAGAGACAGAAAGGACACTAAGAGAAGACGCAGGGTAAAGTACCAAAACACCCAAAGGACGCAGGAGTCTAAATCTCATTTTCTAAAGTGACTCAGGAGCCTCCAAGTCATTTTAGTATTTAAAAAAAATGTCATCTTCAGTCCTGTCTTCATTCATGTTTCAGATCTTTCCCTTTGCACTTTGATGAAAACTCCTTGTTTGCTGGGAATGCAAGAGAAGCTGCCAAACTGAAGGTAACGGTCCCTCTGCCCCCTTTTCTATTACATCTGGAAGACGACAAAGCATTTCAAACCCTTTGCTGGAGAAGGCATGAGGGTATAATTTGCTTACCTGCTTAATGTGATGCCAGTCCCAATTTTTTGCCTGTTACTTAAGCAGATACCTGGTGTTTGTTATATTGGCAGGGTGCATAAACCACTTTGGTGAATAGGAACCCTCTGCCCCATTGTCCTAAGCTGACTCTTCTATTTAACTACCTACTTGCTGAGACTGTCCATGAGCCATCAATGGCAAGGCTTTTAAAGCAGCCCTGAACTAATGTGAGCCTGTCCAGTTGTTTAGGCCTCTGAGAAATGAGGTAAGGGGCTTTAATGAAGTGTGGAAAACCTAGGGCAGGCTGCTCCTGCAGTTAATGTGGTGGCTTGCACTGTAAATGCATTCTCCCACACCCCAGAGCCAGGTACTTAAGCAGAGTACATTATACGTTGACGAGCTTCAGTTACCAGGGGAGAAATTCTGAGTTGAGGTCAACCTATTCATTAGTTTTCCAAATGCTTCGGGCAGTTTAACACGAGGAAGCGAGCCTGTGTCCAGTTTTCCCAAGCCTGCGAGTGTGTCATCTCAGGGTAGTAATGTACTGTTTTGTTTCGTTTTGTGTTTTTCCTGAATGCATCAATCAAAGGCTCTGAGCAGGCGTCTCGTATTGAGGGCTTGCATTGTACCTGCACTGCGGTGGTGGGCTTGGGAAAACAAAACCCTCGTTCTTTTCCCCTCCAGGAGGAATTTAGGTTCCATTTCCGGAATATTTCCAGGATTATGGACTGTGTCGGTTGTTTTAAATGTCGTCTTTGGGGCAAGCTCCAGGTAAGTTATTAGAAGTTGTCTGGTGTAAGGATCATGCTTTTGCTCCAGTTTTATACGGGGGTCCTGGCATGGCCAAGGCTTCTGGATACTACCACAATATAAACAGTGATAAAGGCACTGGTTTGGTTTTCCTTCTGATGGGTTTCCCTTGTTGCTGCTCTTAGCAGCATTTGACACGAAGCCCATTTGATTGAGGTGGTATCAATGCAATAGGAGTCCATACAAATCAAATGAGGGGAAAGGAAGGTGAACTCGCTAGGCAGATGCTCAATGGCCTGTTTCTTGTCCTGCACAGACTCAGGGCTTGGGCACTGCCCTGAAGATCCTGTTTTCAGAAAAGCTGATAGAGAAGATGTCTGAGAGCAGTCCCTCCCAAGCATTCCAGCTAACCAGGCAGGAGATCGTTGCCTTGATGAACGCCTTCGGAAGGTTGGTGGGAGACTTTGCGTGTTTACTTTTTCCAGTCCGAAGACAATGCAAGGTAGCAGCACGCTGTAAAACTAAGGGTCCAGGCAGATGTAAAGATTGCATTGAGATCAGACGATGTCTTCCTAAGCTGTTAGGGGGTAGCTGGTGAGTTTGCGCGATTCTGTTGCAACATGAATGTAGTAAACGCCATCCAGCTTCAACCTGGCTTCATTCAAGGTAAAAGGCAAGGGGATTTGGCTCCCTTGTACTGCGATGGGATCGTGCCGAGGTAACAGCCGACATGGGTTCCTGAGCAGCTGCTCCCTGTCCCCTTGTCTTGTAGCTAATAAGCCAATCTGTCTGTGCCCAAAGCACCTTCTCAGCAGCTCCAGCACTAAGTCTTTGCATTCAGCGCTTTTGCTAGTGACGCTGCTAAGCTCTGAACAAGCGTCTTGTGGCCCTGCGTGAGTTTTGGGACACTGATGTTTTGTTGTATTCCACTTCTCTGAGGGGTTACAGTCAACACTCGCAGCTCAAGCAGGAAGGACTCAGAAGTGTGCGAGAAATTACTTGTGCCATTTTAGGAGCCTACTGTCTCCCAGCAGAGGTCATTGCTGTCCCCGCTCCTGCACTTAGTTTGGATGCCAGCCTTTGAGCATCAGGTTGCTTTTGAAGCACCTCTTTGCAAAAATGATACCGAAGAGGCAGCCATCAGTTCAGCTCTGAGGCCGTGGGGAAGCATTTGTCTGTAATGAAGAATTCAGTAGAGCGAGATTTATCGAAAGGCCTTTTGGTTTCATCCTTTGCCTTCTTGTGTGGCCTAGTCTGGAGGGCCAGGCTAGCATGTTTCCAGTGGGATTTTAAATTGTTCTTAACTTCTGAAGTGCAGTGGTCCTGGCCGTATCTAAATCGGTGACCAATCAAGGCACTGATTTTGTTATCCTCTGAAATACAAATTGCTGGCTGATAATGGGGGCAAAACGTGTCCAGGAAAAATCAGCCCTGTCTGCAAAATAAACGCTCCCGGCAGTGCTGTTTGTGCTGAGAGAGCGCGTACAGAACTGCTGAGCAGCTCTCCCTGCAAAGCATCGCAGCCATGCATTTGCTTTGGAAGGCACTGCCTCGCTGTCACAGGCGCACCTCTTCCAGAGAGGCTGGGTAATGACATGGAGGCTCCTTTCCTCCTTCCTCCGCCAAGATTTTATTATTGTCACTGGAACAGAAGCATGGAGAAACTGTGCTGCAGAACAGCTTCCCTTCTCTCCGGGCGAACAAGCAAGCAGGGGCAGGGTCCAGTGTTAACTCTCACAGCTGCTAACAAATTGCCTGCTTGCTGGCCCAGAGAGGAGGCAGCGCTTTTGTAGCATAACCTCTCTAGGAAGAAGCTAGCTCCAGGCCGTGACTCCGGGGGAAAAATCCTTCCCCCCCCCGCCATATTTTGCCTTCCAAAACACAAGATGGGTGTCCTTGGGGGCGTGTGGTAATAAGAGAATACAGCAAATGCATGAAGCCTGCTCAGAGCCTTGGCATTAGTGTTTGATGCTAGGGCTCTACTAGCGAAATGCATTTGGCAATAAAATGATGAAATCTTTTGCAATAAGCACAAGGTTGTTCTATAGTTTTGTTGCTTTTGAGAGTCTGCTTCAGCAGCTGTTTCAATACTTGCATGTGACTTCTTAACCTCTATGTAACGGGGACTTTTGACTACAGCTAAAATGAACCGTTTATAAAGGGTCCCATGTCCTATTCTGCTGCCGTCACGCCTGTGTATTTGTTTGCTGTAAAACAATTCAGCAAAGCCGGGGAGGTCAGAAGTTCATTGTTTACCGTGTAAACTGTTTAGCTCCTGAGCTCTGTATTTATATAAAAATACAAGGTGGTGTTTGTCATGGCTTTAACTGTATCTTTTCCTTCCTTCTGTTTGCATACAGGATTTCAACAAGCGTTAGAGAGCTGGAGAACTTCAGGACCTTGTTACGAACTGTGCCATGAATCTGTTGCAGAGGGAGAGAGAGACTTAAACTTCAATTTTATGCTCGTTTTCTAGAAAACAGCATAACAGCCTGGTATTCTTCACACTTCAGGCAGCCAAAAAACAGAAGGACCACTAGGAGAAGTCTTCATTTTACAAAATGATTGTGTCATCAAGTTACTGAGGCCAAATGTTTTGTATGAAAAGAAAAATCTATTTTTTTTAAAGGTGGGGCAGGGAGGGGGTGGAAATGGGGAATAATGTGTGTGGAAAATATAAGGATCAGGTTTTAGATTTTGAGGGTTATTAGAATAATAGTCTGCCTGCATGCTACTGTCTTTCCAGGGGTGAAAAAGAGTCTATTTGCCTGTGGAAATAGAAGGTGCAAGTGAAACTGTGACATCAAATAAATTCAGGAATATAAAATACAACTACAGCAACTTGCTAGACTGTTATTTTTTGTTTCACCAGCCATCCTCCTCTGCTTTGTTCACTAGCTTCTCCCAAGCGTTGCCATTTTTAAGATGGTGTGAAGCCCACTTGGATCAGATATTTTTTATGTGGTTCAGTGCCGTCATCCTGGCACAGGCTACCACCTAGTTTTCTGGATACAGCTATACCCCGTGGCTGGCACTGGGAGGGGCATGCAGTTGTGCCTAATCCCAGGTTATTCTGCACCCATTTTGCTAAAAGTGCAACGCTTTCACACCAGTTTCCTGCAGCCTGTGCAAGCCCTCTTGTAGATGTGTCCGTTTCAATTTAACGTAGCATTTCTCAGACTTTTGGTACCCAAGGCACATTTTTTCCTGGATTAAAATTGGTGGCACACATCACCCTTACACCCAAAAACGTTGGGCAGGGGGATTCATGTGTGTGCATGTGACTTGTGCAGATCCCCAGACCCCTGGGGAGCCCTGTGGGCCTGATGCTCTGCAGCTACATCCGATATTGATAAAGTAGCATTATAAATCAATCGCTGCTTTAGTATCAGCCAGGTAAGCACTGGTCTGAAGTTAAACTGAAATGAAAGCCCCTATAGAGAGATGCCCCATTTCAAATGGGTTTAAAATTAATTTACATTAAACTGATGGCTTGGGGTATGTACAGACATTTGGGGAGGTGAGGTCAAGTTAAAAATGGCCACCTGATCTAAGGTAAGTCAGGGTGGAGAAGCTAGTTGGGGGAAGGGGGGGTGGTCTTGGGAGGGGATGGTGGGATCTGACCCTCCCTGCCCCACAGACAACCAATTCTGCCCACCTGCCCAACTTCCTTCCTTGGTTTCTGACATGAGAGCAGGATGCAGGGCTTGGCAGGCTAGTGGGGAGGGTCTAGCTGTTCTGCGGATGGGGTAGGGGGCAGATCTGGGAGTTGGGCAATGGGCCGGGGGATAAACAGCCTGGTGCCAAAGGGAAGTAGGAAAAAATACAGTCCCAGGGCTGGGTGCAGCAGCTGGGCTGGAACCGCATGGAAGTTTAGTTGGATTGGTCTTGCCAGACCAGATCTATCTAAGTCGGACTGCCTCGCGGGTACGCTTAACTTATATCAGGTCAGCCATTTTTAGACCGGTCTAACTGTCCACCTAACTAGGGATCTAGCTGTAAGGTCTGCACCCAGATAAGCTAAGTTAGACCAAGTGCCCATTTTTAACACAGTCTCCTCCCCAAACATCCGCGTGTACCTTTGTGCACGTGGGCTGATTCCACTGCTGTCAGCCCTGTCCAGACGCAGCGTGCTGAATCTGATGCTCGTAGGCGGATCAAGCATGGCTCGGTACAAATTAGCCT
>JAGPOW010000252.1:836928-869239 GCA_030014935.1 Caiman crocodilus
AAAGCCATTTCCAGCAAGCATTTACACCATTTGGAAGGGTTTTTTTGCCAGGCTAGCACAAGTCTGGTTAGACAAACTAGAGGTGCACTTGAACGGAGAAGGATTTCACCAGTGTTTAAGCAGTTGACAATGCAAGTGTTGCACCTACCTTTGACTCGAGGTAGACATTTGCTGAAGACATTTTTGCAAGTTTGCACATACAACAAGCTAATGAAATGGCACAGAGAATGAAGAGCGTGTCATTGGCTAACGCCTGAGCAAACACTGTCCATCTCAGCTGATTTTCTGGAATATCTCCATAGATTAACATTGCACAGGTCACATTCACAACCAGGAAGAGAAGGCTGGTAAATATGGAGCCCAGATACATGAGAACCCTGAAAATGAATGAGAAATTGATGTTAAGTGAGGTAGTTCATGAAGCTGCTCCATAGCCACATTTAAACATTCTGGAGTGGTGCTTTTGTGTCCAAACTCTTAATGTGCCGACTCAAGATTACTTGCTGCATGAAGAGGCCCTTATGAAAGCTGGGAACATTTAGACATTCAGAAGTCATTATACTGTAAGACTCATCTTAGAAGAAGCAGACTGAGAAACTCTAGCATTTGAGGCATCCTGTGATCTTTAGAATAATAGAAAATTTGGGTTGGAAGGGAGCTCGGGAGGTCAGCTAGTCCAACCCCCTGCTCAAAGCAGAAGCATCTCCAGCTACATCAAGGCTTTGTCTAGCTAGGTCTTAAAATAACCTCCAAGGATGGAGATGCTTCTATCTCTCTGGAAATTGTGGAACCTTTGTGGGCAGATAAGAGTCACACAACACTTAACTGTAAGAAGATTTAAAAAAAAAAAAAAAAGCTCTCATCTTGCAGTGTTTAGTGTTGTTCTAACCTTACTTTGAGTGGCAAAGCCATAGAGTCAGCACAATGCAGACACTCAGTCTTGGTACAAAGAGACTGCAACTACATTATAACCTACATCAAAAATGTGAAGACCATCAAAAAACAAGTCCCTGGCCCAGTTATTGACATGCTGCCAAAAAGCACCCAGCCCACATCAGACTAGAGATGTGGTATTCCAGCCATGGCTTCTTTAAGGTTGCAGACCACTGGCCTACCCTCTATTTTGACTCGGTTCTTGATCCTATACAACTGCAACTCCATGCCAAATGCCCATATTGCTCCAGGGTGAGTTACACTGCACTGGAGATCAGGAACAGAACTAGCCCCATCACTAACTAGGAGTGATTTGGAAGTAGGAAAAGAGGGACAAGTCCCCAAAATGTTGATGTGGGTGACTGCCATAAAAGAGACTGAGAAGCAAAGTACTGGTGTAGCAGTACTCTTCCAGGCAGGGTGCATGAGCAGGCTTGGCATTTAGTTTCCCAAAGCCATGGTGACTATGCACAAAGCAAGGCATTCGTGACTGGTACATCATCTCCAGGAAAGCCTCTCTGCTGATGCACACTGGGCACTCATGTTGGGTAAGTGGTCCCAGTGGCTCCTCAGCACATGTGGTCAAGTCCTTTACTCCAGACCTGTAAGGGACCAAACTCCAGTTCTTGGACTAGAACATAAAGCTTCCCTCAGGCTTTGCTATCCACACCCTGCATCACAGAGGCTGGCTCATCTTAACCAAGTAACACCTTGCAAAGAGAAACAGCAGACCTAATCCTACTAAGCTCCAACATAGGAGTCTATCTATTTCAGACAGTGGCTTCCAAATATACACTGTCATTAAACAACAGCATATTGGGAGGGTGGTCTACATGGAAATATTACTTACTTGTACTTGTTGAATTCTGCTGCACATTTGACTTTGAATATAACCTGGAAAGAAAAGGGAGGAATGTCATTATGACCAGGATTATAAATAATAGTCCCTTTAGCAGCACACTGAAAGGGGTCCCTTTCCCTAGGAAAGGAAACTCAGGTTTCCATTCTAGACATAGGAGTCTATAGCCCTCCAAACTGATCAATGCAAATTGCAGCCTGCAACTGCTTGCTATGTAGACAAAAAGGTTGAGCAAACAGTGTGCAAGTTATCTTGTATTCTTACAAAAAAATTATGCTTAAACCAATTACTCTTTGGGCAATAACAGCAAGCCCAGTTTTATCATCCAAGAGGAAAACCAGGCACTCAAGAACACCGCTGAATTCCAGTCTCCTTGCATTTTATAGCTGCTAGAGTTGCACTGTTCAAAATATTTTACTTGATGAGATGCTCTTTGTACTGCATACTTTAGTGCCTCAGTACTATTTAATTTTCTTATTGAAGTGCTTTAGCTGCTATATTAAATTAAACATTTGAGGGCTATTTCTAGTTCAGCCATTTGTAGGGAATTAAACTTCAGAGAAAGTTATTGCAATAATAGAAAGTATACACACATTCGGTGGCTGTGTCCAGATGACTGCAGCTGTGCTATACGTGGTGCTGCAGACACATCTGCAGTGCCACAGAGAACACCTGAACGTGCAGTAAGGTAGCAGCGTGTGCATGGCAGGGGGGAGGAGGAAGGGAAGATGGGGTGGTGTGTGCAGGGGCAGAGCGTACTGCCCGAGACTAGAGTCTGGCCAGCCAGTCATGCTTTGGCTGCTGACCAGGCTCTGAGCAGCAGGAGTCCCAGGAGACCCCTAGGTAAGGCTGCTGGGGCCAGACCAATGTTGGCCCCAGCCTCCCTTACCCCAGCTGGGGTACCCTGCTGTATGCCATAGGGCGCGTGGCACAGGCATTCCCCAGAGACAGCTAGCAGTAGCACAAGCGTCCACGCTTGTGTGGATGCAGCCAATGTGTCTGCTTCTGGGTTTATTCACCCTAGAGACAAACTCAGTTGGCCAAATACAATTTTCAACAGTGATTCATCATGCACTTGAAGACTTTAAAACAGCCCAAGCCCACTGAATTCTGTAGAAAACTACAGATTGAATTACACAATTCATATTACATCTTGCACTCTGGAACAACTCTCAGGCCAGGAAGGGAATAGTTCATAGATTTCCCTTAAACAGCAGCAGTAGTTATAGGCACAATCTCACGTGGGGCAAAGAAACACATTCACAATGCAACAGTTCCTTGGTTCAAATCCAAGCAGGTGCATGCGGCTTGCAGAAGAGAGTTTTGGAAGAGAGGTTAAAAAGCCCCTCACGGGCTATTAGGGTGGTCTACTGCTGACACACAGAGAAGACTTTGTCCATCATTACAGACACACCCACACAATGCAAGAGATTTAAGGGTCAAGAGTAGCAAATCTCCACCCTCCCACCAACACTTTTTCCTAGCTCTCGACTCCGTAGATTTCTAGTCTTTTGCCTGCCAAGTGGTGGCTGCCCACTGGTTTGCCATTTCACATAGAACAAACAATGAGTGGTACAATGCTGAGCAGGCTTGGAGCATACTGGACTCCTTTGAAAATCCCAGCCTAAATAAAGTAGAAAAAACAAGTTCCACTGAACACTAATAAGAAATAGAGCAAACAACTAAATCTTTGGCTGAGAGACCATTCAAAGACTATAGACGTGGGATACTAGACAAACTGAATGGCCATCCTGCCTCCTAATCCATAGTTCTACTAATTTAATCATCAAGTCCCCGTTTCTCAACGTGGAGCTGGGCCGTGAACAGAAAGAGCAGACACGAGTAGCAGCCAAGACGCACTGGTAAAGCGCAGTCATCCTTAAAGTACTTTGTCACTCCCATTAATCCCTCCCTGGTTCAGCACAAGATGACAGACAGGATTTAGTCCTTTGGAAAGTGTTGATTTCTACATGTGTTCAAAGAATTAATTGGCTGATCTGGAAAGGAGGGGTCTGAAACAGGGTCTCATCTGCAGACTCCTTGCATCTCAACTATTTGTTTTGGAGCCAGAAAGGCAAGTTTCAAAAGGTAGCGTTGCCATGAAGGATGGCAAGGCTTTGCTGAGCCAGCGAGTTGGGAGCATACAAGATGTTACCAGTTCCAGTAGATGCACTTGCAGTCACTGAAGCATCGTCAGACTGAGCGTACCTTTTATTACGGTCTCCTCCCTTCAGCTACATCCCTTTCAGGTCCCACACCATTTCTGTTCTAGGGCAGGGATTCGTAACCAGGAACAGCATTCTAGGGTGCTGCGAGATCATTTTATGGGTGCCACGCAATATCAGCACTGCCAGGCATGCAAATGCCTGCACGTAAAATTTGAAATTTCTGGGTTAACCTTGCAAGTTGTTTGATGCTATGGGTTCTCTTCTGACCCATGGTGGTTTTTCAAGTTCTTTGCGATACAAAAATGGTTCCATTGTCTCTACCCCAGCAAAACGGTTGGGGGGGAGGAAAGAGAGACAGAGCAAATAAATAAGAGCTGACATTTTCTGAGAGATGTCTCAAGTCTGAAGTAGTTTCCCTTAGAGTGATTCTTCATTGCTGACTAATAGGCATCACATTTCGATTTGCCATCTCTCTTCCACCTTTGGAGTCAGAGTCACCAAGGCCATTTCATTTTCCAAGAAGCTTTGGGAATACTGGCATTCATATGACAACCTTCTGAGAGTGGCACTAGCCCCCGTATTCATAGTTGCGAGTACAGCTTTAGTGTGCTAGTTTCTAAGGTTTCAGAGTTTAGGGCTGGAAGGGACCTTGTGAGATCATCAGGACCAGCCCCCTGCTCTGGGCAGGAAAAGATGGCTGGGGCCAAACAACTCCAGCAAGGTGCGAGTCCAGTCTCCTTCGGAAGATCTCCAGGGAAGGTACCTGCACCACCCCTGCTGGGAGTCTATTCCAGAGTCCGGTCACATGAACCGTAAAGTTTTTCCTTACATCCAGTCTGAAACCTCCTTTTAGGAGTTTATGACTGTTACTCCTAGTTTTCCCTTGGAGCACGCTCTGGTGAATAGTTGCTCACCTAGCTCCTGATGCTCTCCCCTGATAATTTGTAAGCTGCCACCAAATCACCGCCCCCCACCCCAAGTCTTTTTTCTAGGCTGAACAGTCCCATATGTTCCAGCCTTTCCTCATAGGGCTTGCTCTTCAGGCTTTTAATCATACATGTGGCTCTTCTCCAGCTTTTCCACATCCTTGAAGTGCAGCGCCCAGAACTGGATGCAGTATTCCAGCAGTGGCCTCACCAATGCCATGTTTCTCTGCACCAGTTTCCTTTCAGCCATGGACCAGAACCGGCTGCTTTAGGAGACGTGTGCAGCAGATACTAGTCATTAGGTCTTCAATATTTAGAGACTGTGTAAGCTCACAAAGAAGAGTTTGCCTATGCGTCACATGGCATCTTTTGTCACCCCTTCAGGCCAAAACTGAACTCCCCCCATTGTGATACCAGTTTACAGAGTAGCTTATTTACACTGTGAACCATATTCTTCAGAGCTGCAGTTGTTGCCTGTAGATTAATATGATGCACAGTAGGATTCTCAGAGCCAGGCTGCTATGTTGGGATTTCCCTTCAAACCCTTAGAAGAAAAGACAGAAGGTAGTTATGCAGAAATTCTTCCAAAAGAGTTTTCTACCTATTTGTTCACTGGTGTTGGATTGTACTGGGAGATGCCTGCTCTGGAAAGGTGCAATCAGTGCTGTTCAAACACTGCTCCAAAGCACAAAGTGTCCAGCTTGCCACATTTCTCACCTCACCTTCCCATATTATTTATACAAGATATCCCCCATACCCAAGTGGAAGCAAGTTACTGATACAAGGGCTGAAGGAAAGGAGATGAGCACCTTCACCCAGCTAGCCTCGCTTAGCGCAGCAGGTTCTGTTTCTACTACGATTCGGTGATTAGCTTTACTATTGGCACCACTCTGTATCTTAGTTACAATCATCATGAGGTTTTCAGATCCCCGCACAGCTGCTCACATTAAGGAGACTGTGAGCATGCACGGGTCCAGGACTAGCATTTAAAAGGTTTTACTATTGCCAAAATATTTGTAATTAGTAATAATAAGAAAATACTTGTGCCCTCAGCCAAAGATGAGATTTGAAAGGAGTTTTGTTTGTTGTTTCTGTTGGTTACATCTTGGGTCCTCAGCAACAAGCCTGACATTTTAGGCAGGTTTTAGTCCTGGGGTCAGCAACAGTTTTGGGCAGTGCACCAAAAACATCTACAACTTTGACTTCTCAGACGTTGGTGTGCCAGAGGCAGATGGCAGGGGAGCTGTGAGGGACCCAATCCCTGTTGTGGCAGCACAGCCCTGGACCCTTCCTCACCATCCCGCCCCCTTTCTCCTCCCCTGAGGTGTGCATGCACCCATCACCATCAGTGAACCAGGCTGGGACTCCCCGGACCCCAGTACGGCCACGGCAGCCTCCTGGCTGCTTGCCACAGCTGGCCCAGGCTCTGGACAGGCCCCTGACACCTGACACGGAGCCCAGGCTGCTTGCAGCAGGCGGAGGAAGGCTGCAAGTACCTGCACAGGATCTGCAGAGCCCTGGCTCCGTTCACTCCCAGCATCAGGTACACGTACACCTCAAGGTGAACAATGGGGACGGGGCCACGGCTACACTGCCACAAAGATTGGGTCCCTTGTAGCTCCCCTGCCATCTGACTTGAGGCATGAGTGCCAAGCAAAATGCCTGTGTGTGCCATGCTCTAGCACACATACCGGGGGTTGACTACCCCTGCTCTACTCCTAGGAGACAGACAGATGAACCTTTTGTCAAGTCATTCATCTTGCCTAACCTGGCCATTAGGGCAAAGCCATGACAGTAACCTCCAGGAGCACTATATAGTCTTGAAAGGCAAAATGTGATATAGCTAAGGGTAGGATTTCAAAAGCTCTCAGCACCAGCCTTCCACTGACTTCACAGTCAGGGTGGCTAGGAGCTGGAACCAACTTCCAAGGAAAGTGGTGCTCGCTCCTACCACAGGTCTTTGAAAGGAGGCTAGACAATCACCTAGCCGGGGTCATTTGACCCCAGCATCCTTTCCTGCCCATAGCAGGAGGTTGGACTCGATGACCTGCTCAGGTCCTTTCTGACCCTACCAACTATGAAACCATGACTTCAAGGGCAGAGTTATGACCCTTCCACTCCCCCCAAAGTCTCAGCTTTGCTTCAGTCAAGCATCAAAGTTTTGGGGCAGTCTTCCCCACGAGACAAGGAAGAAATGGAAAATCCAGTCCCTACTCCATTGATATTCACCACCTAGCAAGTCAGGGAACTCATGATGCAGGGGCTCCACCATGTCACTGTGCAGCAGGCTAGAGCTGGTAGGCCTCCAGACACCTACCTGACATCCAGGGCATCCAATGCAGAGGCTGCTGCTCCACCTTCAGCAAGTAGGTTGAAGGAGGTTTGCCCTCCTCAGAAGAGCTCCAGCAGACAGCTGGGCAGTTGCTGTGCCCCAGGGACAGAGGAAAACCAACTCCGGATCTAGATACCTAGCAGACTGCATTGAGCCTTCAAAGAGGTGAATGCAAAGATTCAGGAAGAAAGCAACCTGCTTCAGAGAGTCTGAGGTCCAGAGTCCTTGAAGTATGAAATGAAAACCTTGCAAGTCTGCCCAAGCTAACAGGTGAGCTTCCTATTCAGGATGTCTTCCCGTTTCCCCTAGGAAAGGGACGATCAAGCCTTTGAAAGTATGATTTCCAAGCTGAGCTACCCCAAGAGCAGCATTTGCTAGCTGAAGGGGTTTAAGACCATCATGCTTCCTGAAGGTGGCTGGAAGAGATGGCTATAAAATGTGGAAGATGGGCCCTTTTAATTGCCAATCTACTAGGTAAAAAGAAGAGTTCCTGTGGAGGGTTTGCCTCGGCTCTAAAGCACCTCTTCCTAGCCCACAGTGAACATATTCCATAGCAGCCAAACATGCCTCTACCCCTCCCAGAAAGACTTGGGTCCATCAGACCTGTGCAGAAGCCTTGGTCTTGCAGCTTTTTTTCTTAAGGGTTTGAGCCTGACCTACATCAGCACTTTACTGCAGTCTTGGATCTCCCTTCTGGTCTTGAAGGAGTTTCTTATTTCCAAGTCCAGAAAGAAATTAGGAAGACTAGTTACTCCATGCAGCCAAACTTTCAGGCAAGGACGGCACTTTCCAATCCCTGTATTTGAGCTGCCCAAGGATGCAGGGGCACATTCCTAGCACCCTTCTTTCCCCTGGAATCAGCTACTCCTTATTTAGAACCACTTTGGCTTAGTTGGGCGAGTGCCTGAGCTCCCTCCTACAAGCCACAGGAAAGATATTCTGCTCCTTAGTTTAGATCAATGGTTTTCAACCAGTGGGGGTCTGCGGACTATGTCTAAGCAGTCCGCAAAAGATGATTACGATGAATCAATACCATGCTTACAGTTCAAATGGGCTTGTACCACTAGAAATTTTTTTAGGGGTCCACACCTGAAAAAGGTTGAAAACCACTGGTCTAGAAGCAAGGCACTCATGTGTAGATTAGTATTCTCCATACTAAAGAAACTCTTTGTTATTTTCTCCACCATTAAGGTTGCTTCTCACTCACTGCACTCATTCAGTACAATATATTGAAGTAACAATGCAGGCTTATTTAAGGCTACATGGCATAAATAGCTTCTTCAAGGTTTCCACAAGTCCCTCCTACTCACCAACCTACAGCAGCCAGGCAGTCAAGAACCGAATCACAGAAAGGTCATGGGTGGGGCGGACAAACCCTGTGCATCCAAGTCACCCCATCCTGTCTCCCACGTCACCAGAGCTGGCTGGGTACACCCTGGATTTCATAGCACAAGAGGCCATCTGGAATTGGGAGGGGACCATGTGACTCATCTGCAAGTGAACAGGGTGGCTAGGACTGTCTAAAATCTTTTTGTTTCTTTATCCCCAACAGGTGAACTGCTGGGAGAAAAGTAAAGGCTAGAAGTTCCTTCCATAGGAGAGCCAGAGGAAACTCAAAGGAGGAATGAGAACTCTTAGATGCTTTGTCAATTAGTGAAGAGATTAGATAAGAGATGATCCAATGGGGGTGGGAGGAAAAAGCATACAAGAAATCCCAGGCTGGATGCCACTTCCCTGCATCTCTGCTGCACTGTTGTTTGTTAAGAAGGGAATGAAGGAGAGGATGAAGCAATCCAATCAGTTAAAGTATTTTTAAATACATACGTGCGTGCGTGCATGCACACACATAAAAGCCAGATGGGTCATAGGCCACAGAATAATCTGAAGGAAGCAGCCTGCCATTGCTTTGCCTCAGTACAGGAGTCTTCACTTTTCCTGGTTGGAGAACACCAAAGAGGCAACACATCGGAGAAGGAACTGGGGAAGGGGGAAAGATAACATTTGCTTTAGGTTATGCTGCTCATTAGAGACTCCTTGGGAAGATCAAAGGAAAAACAAAGATTGAGTATAAAGGGAAGCAGGTACCTTGCAGAGGTAAGGAGCTCAGAAGCTCTCTTGGCTGCCTTCAGTGGCATCAGTGAGAGTTCAGTCTCCAAGAGAAACCTTGGGCTGGAGCATGCAACATCACAAGCAGCATATTGCCTCTTTGGAGGAATGGATGGTGGAAGGGAGGGAGTAGAGCAGGAGGGAGACAGAGGTCTTGAGAGAGATGTGTGATCCAATCTGGAAACACACCCAAGAAATCTGAACTTTAAAATGGGCCTAATCAGGTTATGAGATCAAAGCCTAAAACATCCAGCAACAAAACAGTTACATAACCTCCAACTCCACCTCGGTGTTAGAAGCTTTTTCTATTGAGAACACATAGGTCAGTGATTCTCAAACTATTTAGCCTCCAGGCACTGCTTTGTAACTGGAAGCAGAGCTGCACCCCTTTTAAAAGCCAAAACTTGTTTTATTGTAGTGCTTACCTGCTTAAACAAGGGGCAGGAAGGAGGAAGAGCAGCTGGCAGGGAAGAGCCCGCACTTCTCTTCACTTTGGAGCCACTGACCTCGGTGTTCAATTAGCCGACTGCGGGAAAAGCCACTGCGGAGACTACCGAAGTCGCAAATCCACAGCTACTTGAAGTCACTTGAAAGAAAATTCCACAGGGGCACTGGAAACTAGAGTACCCGTTTCAAAACCAAAAGCTGGCTACAAGCAAAATTTGCACAGAACAGCACAATTCTTCTATAGGTTTTAGATAGTTGGACACCTGTGTAGCAGTGTGATGGCACACCCCAACTCTGTTTTCACACCCAAGAGGTTTGCAGTCCAGCAGTTATGTTTCCAATAAGCAAGGCCACCGAGCACCACAGAAGCAAGAGATAGACTGGTATTGAAAAAGGTGGAGGGGAGGGGAAAGAATGAATCCCCGATTTGGCAGATCCTCTCTCAATGCACTTTCCTCTCCATGAAGATTATGCTGCATGCAGGAATCTAGTGGGGACCCAGCTTTACCTCCAGCTAGAAAAGGGACCCTCAAAACCAGCCTGTAAGTACATCAGGAAGTCAAAGCAGTCCAAAGCTTGGCACTCTACACCTGCAATGCTGGGTAAGCCAGTATTCACCTACCTGGTGTTCTCTGTACCACCTAATGGGGAAGCAGCATCAAGAACCGAACCCCTCAGTACACTTTACACTCTGCATCAGCTTAATTAAACCGGTACCACCCCTCAGTTTGTGACTGAAGTCAGAGTGGCGCTATACCGTAATGCAGATGACTCTTAAGAGTACCTGGCACCACTTTAACACTAGTTAAAAAGCTACCTCCAGCTTAGAGACGCACGCCAAGCCACACACCCAAGGCAATTCTTTGGCAGAGTGGCATTCGTAAACCAAAATCAGAGCGTTAAAGTAAAAGGGATGTCCCACTCCACTGTCAGCTCCTCCATTTCTTGGGAAATGGTGTCTAGTTGCAAGATTCATCAGCTCCACAAGAGAAACAAGAATAACAATAAGGTCTTTTAGACACTTCAAGTCCCCTCTTGGCTCCACCGTTTTGTATCCGGCTCCATCGCTCATTCCTGCACCAGCAAGTGCAAGACAAGGTAGCATTTTATATCCGTTCCGCACCAGTGTATATAGCTCCCCGAGTCAGGTACCCAGGTTGTAGCTGTGTTGGTCTAGAGGAAAAAGCAATCAGGATTTGCACTAGAGGTGATATCTTTGGGGTGTCTGTGCCCAAAAGCTTGCAATTAAAGACATTTTTTGGCAAAAATTTAGTTGATCTAATCACCTGTACTGCGAGTCCCGATTACCACTCCCTGACACGCTTGAGAATCAAGCCCCTTGGCTGCAACTAAGCGTGCCCACACGCGTCATTTACTTATTTATTTTTAAACATTTGAGGTTTTTCCCCCCCTCTCCTATTCCATAGCTAAGATGCGCTTGGAAGCCAGCACGCCTGGGAGAGAATCAGGGCACAGGAAGGCAGATTTCCTTGCACCTCTTGCCTTCCTTCCACCACTTCTTGCCAAAAGGCTTTTCCAGTTTCAAAGAGCCGGTAGCATAGAGCAAGGCCGCTTGTTCCCCAGCCCAGGGGTCAAGTCCGAACTGTGGATCCACAGCATGTGGCCCCGCAGGGCCGCACACCAGGCAGGTGGAGGGGACGCTGCAGGAATTAGCATTGCCACTACTCCACCATGTCCAGGTGTCTGAACCTACTGCATCCGCCCCAGGCCAGGCTCCCCCAGGGACAGGCCTGGCCCTGTGCATCCTGGCTTAAAAGCTCGGGCGCCGCTGGTGCAGAGAAATAACTTTGGGTGTCCTGTCGCAGAGGCAGCGACACCGCCTCGCCCGCCTTCGGAGGGGGGACGCCAAGCCGCTTGGGGGTGGCAGGGCTCCGCCGCCGGGGGACAGACCAGGCTGCGCCTGGCAAGAGGTCACCGCACCCACAGCCGCGGCAATGGCTTCTGGCACCACGAGCCCAGCGCGTCCCGGAGGCGGCGCCCCCTCCCTCCTTGCCTGCCTTCGCACCCGGGGACGCCGAACACGCGCCCGGGGGCGGGTCCAGGGCCGCGCACGCGTCTCCTGCGGCAGGGGGCACCAACCCTGCGCTGAGCCGCCACACCGGGACATCAGCGCAGCGACGTCAGAGCACCATGACATCACCCCATCAGGCCAAACTCATCGAGGGCTCTGGTAAGAGATGCGCCGCCGCGCCGTGACATCACCAGGTGTCAGACTCCAGCTCCTGAGCCCCCCTCACCGATGACGTCACCCCACCGAGTGACGTCACCCCCACTCGGCAGCACTCCCCCTACTCTCCAGCGCGCGGCAATAACAGGCGGTGACGTCATGCCTGGCTTTCGAGGTAACGCGCGTTAACCCCCCCCCCCCGCCACACACACACACACACACACACACACACACACGCACGCACACGCACGTTGGTGGCCGGGAGGCGGCGCCCTTGCCCGGGGGGGAGGGGGTCTCACCTCGGCGAAGTAAAGCGTGAGGAGGCAGAGGCAGGCGAAGAGCAGGCAGACGGGCAGGCAGCAGAGCATCCAGCGGGCGGCGGGGCCGGGGCCGGGGCCGGGCGCGGGGCGCAGGTAGCCGGAGAAGAGCGTGGTGCGCAGCGCCGCCCACAGCAGGCAGAGGAAGAGGCCGAGCGGGCGGTAGCCCAGGCGGCGCTCGCGGTAGCGCAGCAGCAGCCAGAGCTGCGCGTAGGTGAAGAGGAAGAGCGCTGCGTAGAGCGCCGTGTGCAGCGCCGCCAGCCCCAGGCGCAGCGCCACGGACAGCGGCATGGCCCCGCTACGGCCCCGCCATGCGCCCGCCCGACCTACCGACCCACCGACAGACCGCGGGGACGGCCGGCCCCAGGCTTTGAGGCGCGCCCACGCGCGCCGCCCATTGGCCGCCGCCGGCCCCGCGCTCCGCCCTTCCGCGCCGCGGATTGGTCCGCCCCCTTGTCCGTCGCGGCTCTGCGCCCGCCCTGGGGGTTCTTGGGTTTCTGCCGCCGCCCGAGTTGGTTCTGGCTCCCTCGGCGGCCGTCTCTGCCCCCCGAGCGCGGGCCCGGGCGGGCTGCGAGACCCGGGGGGCACCCCCAGGGATCCCTCTGCTGTAGGGGAAGCCCTGAAATCCTCCCTGCTGTAGGGGAAGCCCGGGGATCCCACAGCTCTAGGGGAGCTCAGAAACCCTCCCTCTTTATAAGAGCATCTGTGGGATCCCCCTGCTATAGGGGCAGCTCAGCAATCCCCTTGCTACAAGGGCGTCTGTGGGATCCCCCTGCTATAGGGGCATTTCAGGGATCCCCCCCCTACAGGGGGAGCTCAAAAACCCTCCCTCCTATAGGGCCATCCCACTGCTATAGGGGACATTCAGAAATCCCCCTTGCTCTAGGGGCATTTTGGGGATCCCCGGCTCCAGGGGGCTTGGGGACCCTTGCTGTGGGGTCGCTCAGAAATCTCTCTTGCTACAAGGGCGATTCCCGTGGGCACAGGGAGAAACCTGGGCTGCGGTAGGGGCATCTCGGCCGCCCCCGCACCTGGCAGGGGTCAGCGTGGCTTGGAGCGCCCGGCAGAGCAGGAGCAGGAGCAGGAGCGGGCCAGCGGCAGTGGTGTCTGCTAAAGGGCTGTCCCCTCGCGCGCCATCCCTGGAGCATGGACCACGAAGGACTCCTCTGCGCCCACAGATGTGAGACCCCCCGGAGGCGGTAAGGTGGGGCTGGAGGAGAGACTCGCACCGGCACCGCCGACGCTCACTCCTGGTAAGTGAGGCCCCGAGCCATCCCGTGGTTCATTATTTAGCGCTTCTTTCCATTTCCACCCGCAGCGGCCTAGGTGCTTTCCAGGACCGGCTCAGCAGGGAGGAGACAGCTCGGCGAAGGCTGGGAACAGCAGTAGGTAATTTATATCCGAGTCGGCTCAATTCCCCGACTGCAAACCCATTTTCTCCTGGTCAGCAAAGCAGGTCGGAGAGGGGTGCCTGTGGGCTTGAATGCACCCCTCCGTCGGGGTGCCCGCTTCACACCTGCTGCCGCCCAGCCCCTGCTGCAGGGCAGGGAAGGGCACGACCACCCGAAAGAGAACGTGAAACCCAAGTGGACCTGTCCTGGGGGCTGCCAGCCACATGCAGACTCTTGGGACTGAACAGTCAAGATTTTACCAGCAGCCTCCTAATTTAAAGGAGAGGAGAAACTTTAATGAGAATCAGTCCTATGTCAGCCCTCTGAAGGAGGTTAAAAAGTCCATTTCTTGTGCAGAGGCAGACAAGGTTCTTTGGGTGAATCTGATCTTTTATTAGATCAGCTTAAAACAGCTGGAAAACAACTTTTAAGCAAGCTTTCGGGTTCAAAAACCCCTCATCAGACTGAGGAAGTTTCATCAGTTGCTGTGTGCTCTTCTGCATTGCATTTGTTTCATTGTTTGTAATATCCTCTTTTTGGGCGTGTGTGTGTGTGGTTGCTTCTTATAGGGGTCGAGTGCTGTTAAAAAGTCTCCGGCAGGGGGTCAAATCTGGAGTCTTGCTGGGCACTCCCGGAAGCCCCAATTGTAGAAATGCTACCAAGGCTGTTCAGGAAGCTGTAAAAATCAGAATTTGGTCCCGAGAAAAATAAGAGGGATTCTGTCCTAAGACCTGCTAAGGTGGTGCCGTTAAAATCTGTGTTCATCTTTTTGACTTTTAAATTTTAACTACCAATAAAATCTGTGTTTCCAGTGCTTTGGTCTGCACTCTGGCTCGTAACAGCATTTCCCAATAAATGTGGCTATACGAGGCATGGCATCGTCTTTACAAGCTGCTGTCTGGACCTGGTTTTACAGAGTCAGGGTTTGGCTAAGGTGGTTGCTTGTCTCTGTCACCACACTGAAAAGCATTGTGAAATAAGTGGTTTCATGCAAGCAGAGACCTCAGTTTGGCCAGCCATTCAGTGTGAGCGGGTACTGTTGACCTCCGTGGCACCTCTACGTAGGCAGAGGTGGCTTGCAGGATGAAGGTCCTGGCAGCACAAAGTGTGTGGCTGTTTGCAGTGTATAGGACTATCTTAGCCTGCATCATTTCTTGTATCTACTCTAGTGTAGGTTGTTGGGGCAGGAGAGCAGAGTATTCAATACGTATTTCTGGTTCGTGTTTAGGAAAAAGCCAGGGGATGTAGCTATGTCACCGGGTGATGATGAAGGGCAGGGTGGCACCTTAGAGACAACCTAATACAAAGAGACATGAGCTTGCGTAGGCAACAACCTACTTCATCAGATGTTATGAGAATACTGAAATGGTATTTTAACATCAATAATCCCTGGGAATGTAAAACAGCAGCTACAGAAAGTTAAACATGTAAAAAAAAAAAAAAAAAAATAGCAGGTCCAAATAACTTGCAGCCAAGAGTTTTAAAAGAGCTGCCTGAGCAGCTTTCTGACCTATTAGCATGGATTCTCCCATAATTGTTGGGATACTGGGGAAGTTTCAGAAGATTGGGAGAGATCTTATGTTTTCCCAGGATCAAAGAAAAGTAACTAGTGATCCAAAAATGTACAGTTCTGTCAGCCTGATGTTGTGTGAGAGCAAGATTATGGATGTGATGATGGCAGTCTCAATAAAGAATTAAAGGAGGGTAATAGGATTGATGCCAGTCAGTACAGGTTTATGGAAAACGCAGTCTGTTAACCTAGCTTGATATCCATTCTGGATGAGGTGACAAACTTGTTTAAGAACGATAGGAGTGCTGATATATTTAGACTTTCTTTAAGGGACTTGCCTTGGTGCTGTCGGACAGTGTGCTGAGGAAGGAACTGGAATGGCACAACATTAGTGTGGCACACAGTACACGGATTAAAGTCTGGCTAACTGATGGGTTTCAGGTCATGGAGAGTCACTGTCGATGGGGTGTGTTTTTTAGCGTGGCAGGGTGTTGCCAAGATGAATTCAAGTCGGCTTTGTGGCTATTGGATTTAAGCATGGTCCTACCCTGCTCCAGACCTATGGCTTGGACCAGCCTGGAAGCTGCTGTAACTTGTGCCGACTGTCCGTGGCTCCCAAGAGACTTCCAGCTGCTAGGCCCTGGGGGGAAGGATGTTTTGGCCGCATCTCAGTTCCCAGGTGTGCTCTCATGTGCGAGGCAAGGTGTGGCCGTTCTCTGGGAGCTGTTTGTTCCTGGGAGATTTCACCGTCCGCAGGGGCAAGCAAAACTGGTTTAGGGATGATGTGCACCTTGGCAATTGTTCAAGCTGCTGGGTCAGGCTCCTCATAATGTTTATCCCTTATTCCTATATTATTAATTTCCCATTGCTTTAAGATCAATAATGCCTTACTCACTAAAAGGTTAAAAATGATAAAAGTTGAAAGCCAAAGATTCAGGTTAGAACCTCGACATCAATGTATTAAAATAACAGTAACAATAATAATATTTAATAAATATAGGCAGGTGCAGTGACGTATATCTGTGCACTGTGCTGCCCTTCTGGACAGGTAAGTATTTCATAGCCACTTTGGGTGCAGTCCTGTCCTCAGGAGCTGCCTGCTATAAAGATTGCTCTTCCTAATGGCCTGGTGAAGGCGACACCATAGTAGTGGCCTCTTCTTGCTGTGGGGAGCGGGGGTCGGGGTGTATCTACACTGCATGTGCTGGGAAATCCTAAACTGGCCCACGCTGATGATGGGGATGGGATGAGAAAAGCCAGAGAGGGCCCTTCTACTGTTTCATGCAGTACAACGACTTCCACACAGCCTTGCTGTATAAATTCAGCGTCTCATAAAGATCCCTTATGCTGTTTCCCCATGCAAGTCTGCCTGGGCTCATACCCAAAATGTGGTGGTAAACGCTGCAGAGTGGGGACTGTATCTCTCCTACCTGACAGGTGTAAGGCACAGGGCTAGATGCCCAGCCGGAGTGAGCACTGACGATAATTTATCTACAGCTCCCTCCCACCGTCTCAGCGGGAGCCCGCTGGTTCATTTGCTGGCCAGAGCATAGGTAATGTGTTCTTTCAGCTGTCGTGTAGATAAGACAGCCTTCCCTTCAGCCCAGCTTGAGTGCTGGCAATAGTGGGACCGTGTGCCTGCGTTGGAGGAGCCAGCCCAGGGCCCACACTTCTGTGAAGGATACAGCGTGATGAGAGACACTGCCTGAAGACATGGAGACAGCGCATTTATCACCGTCCTTGCATTCTCTGTCCCACGGCAGACAAAACAGTAGTGAATCACAAGCGCAGAGAGTCATTAGTCTGAGTATTGTAATAAGTGGAAAGCCAAAAGTCAGCCGGTGCAGGAGTGGGTGCTGGTTAATGAGTCTGGAGACACAGGTTGCAATCTCAGCTCTCCCCTGAGCTGGGCATGTCGTTTCCCAGGTGTTGCACTCTTTGCTTTGCAAATTCATTGAGGCAAGGGCTGTGCTATACAATACGGGTCTGATGCCCATCCCAACAGGGCCTTGATCCCTACCAAGTCAGACGAGCACTACTGCAGTGCAGATATTGCAATAACAGCAGCAGCCTACAGACGACATACGTGAGCCAGGATTTTTCAAGCGTGACCAGTGGTGCTGGGTTTTTTGGAGTGTCCAGCTTGACACCTAATAAATGGGCCTGGTTTGCAGGGGTAGGGAAGAGTTGGGGGCCCAAATAAATCAGTCACGCACCCCAGAACTGGGACTCGTGTCCCTGAGCCTCGTAAATGCAGGCCTGAGGGGAAGGGGATGTGGTTTTAGAGATCGGGGGAGTAGAGGGGTGAAGGTCACAAGATGCTGGTTTTCCAGGGGATCCTGAATGGCCCTGCCCCATGAATATCCCTTCTCGGAGGACATGCCCCTCGTAGCAGGGGCCCTCCCTGGCTTGCTTGCCCTATAATGGGGCTGGATATGAGGTGGCTTCTCTGGGGTTTTCCCCTGCTGCGAGAGACTGGTACCTCGCATGGCTAGTGGCAGGGTCCTTATTCCTCTCTGTGGGTCAGTGGCTAGGGTGCAGTTTGGCTGGGGGGTGGGTGGTAAGACTGAGCGAGTCCACTGCTGTGCACCAGACCCACAAGCTCACCCAGGAGGTTGCTTTGGGGCTGAACCCAGGGCAGTGTCATGGGCAAACTCCCAGCTCTGGAGCAGGTCACCAGGCTCAGGTGGCCGGGCGTTCTCAGCCCCATCTCATCCAGACCCACCACTGGCATGGGATGGATACTTCAACGCACACTTTCAGCTCTTTGGCTGTTGCCAGCTCTTTCACATCTTGTACCATTGCCTTGGGCCTTGGCGATGCTTGTACAAGCTCTGCTGAAGGGGTGACATGCAAGCGCTAGGATTAGCTCTCGGTACAACACCTGGATGTGGAGGAGTCGAGCTGTGGTTCCAGACGTGCTTTCTCAGAGCATGGTCAAGGGTAGAGCTTGGCAGTAAGAGGGCATCGCTCAGGCTGCCAAGTCGGGCACGTACAGCCAGGAAGTGAAGCAGGGTTAGATGCCCAGCACATACCATTTTCTCCTACAGGACCTGCCTCTTTCAGTGCACAGGATGGGCAGCCCTTGCCTTTAGCAGCTCTTGATCCTCGGTGCCCTTCCCTTACCTACTGCACGCTTCTCAGACCCTGCCACGAAGACCGGACAACTGAGTTCCTCTGGGGTTTTTCCTCCAAATGCTTTACAAACATTAATAGCCGTATCATCACAACACCCCTAGGGATTGAGTCCCCCACCATTTGACAACAGAGGCCCAGAGCAGTTAAGGGCAAAAGGCTTGGCTAATTCTGGGTGCCTGTTGTTTTTGGGTGCTGGGAGCTGGTGTACAACCAGGAGTCTCCTTCACTACACAGCCCTGGTTCCTCCCCAGAGCAAGCCCACTCTGTGCGCTCACTGAGGCAGGGTCCTGCGGGAAAAGCAGCAAGCGAGCATGTTGTGAAAGGCGGTCTGCGCACGTGGCAGGCAGGGCCAGACACAGGCATGAGCAAACGGTGCGGCTGCCCACAGCCTGGTCAGAAAGGGGGTCTGAAAAAAGCAACTTTTTTTGTTGAATTGTCATTATCTCTAGCAAAGGGAGGCACGATACTAAAGGTTCACCCAGGGCTGCCAAGAGTCTAGGTACGGTGCTAGTTGCAGGTGCTGAAAAAAGGTAATGTGGGCATTTGCCAGCACTTCCTAATGCCCGAGTGCTTGACATTGCCACCTGCACAGTGCTCTTAATGTTGGTCATTTGTGAGCATATCCTTCTGAAGCTGGTCATGATGAAATGAAAATAACCCACAACCCCAGCGCATGGCCTTGTTGGAGCTGTTGGCGCTCCTGCACAGACCCTGCTGCTTGCGCTGGTGGCGGTCGGCTTTGTCCTCCGTGCCACCAGCAGCGCATTTGGTGTCTGCTCAGAGCAGCGGGGTGGCAGGCTCCATCCCAGCCTCGAAGGAAGAGGGCTGTGGAGCACATGGACCCCCTTGCCCATTTTTTTTTCCCCCACACCCAGCTGCTTCTGTCTCATCCCTTCTCACCTGCCCAATTCCTTCTCCATCCTGGGCTCTTCATCTTAGTCCTGTTCTCCTCACCTAGGCTGTCCGATTCTCTGGGGTTAGCAGCCTGATGAGCAGTTCCAGTCTCCTTGCTCTCCAGACTCCCCATCTCTAACCCAGCCTTTCTAATATCTGATCTGACTCTCTTTGCTATTGGTTTTCCCACCTCAAGCTCCTGTGTACTTTGCCCAGCCAGTCCCATCTCCGTCCCCTCCCTTGGCTTCCAACCCCAGCATCCCTGCAGGTCTCAGTCCCCTTGAGCACACCCTGGGCATCGGTCTCACCTTGCTCAGTCCGTTCCTGTCTCCACACCCCAACTCCCAGTCCCATCTCCAGGCCTTTTGACACAAGTTCCTCACCCTTGCTCCACAAGTCTGGCCTCTTGCCTCCTCTTGAATTCGGCATGTTCCTCCTTCATGCAGCTTTGCCCCAACAGGATTATTGAGGGCACCGGGAAGATGGGCTCAGCCCCAGGATGGTCTGCATCCACACAGAGCTGCAATGGCAGGGACAACCCCCTCTGCCCTGCACGGGCACATGCTCAATGTGGACAAGATTTGGATTTCAGTGGGAAGCTGTCTCAAGTCTTTGCTGAGTGTGTTCAAGCCAAAACTTTCCAGAAGCTTGCCAGTTGGCCAGATGTGGGCAAGTTTTTGTAGGGATGGTAGAAAGTGCATCCCCAAAGCCAGCCCTTTGGCCAGCCCTTAAGTCTGTGCATCAAGGCATACTAGATCAGTGGAAGTATCACCAGAATTGTTAACATGAGGAAATCAATTTTTGACAAGTTTTGCTGATTAGTAATAGCCTTTACTAGTCTTATTGGTGCTCCAGGTGTCAAGCAGCAGCATGCTGCTCTGGGTAAATTTGTTCTCTTAATTATAAGGTCTTCAATCGTTGGACATATGTCATGGAAGTCCAGGCTATCGGGGCTTGCACAGCTGGTACGTTGATATCAGTTTTGTGCACTGATGCGGAATAACCGAGGTTCTCATTGGACAGACACGCAGCGATCCACAGATAGCTCAACTCGCAAGATGCTAGTCTAGTGCCGGGTCAGTGTTAAGAGAGCAGAGGAGGAAGGAAATAGCTATCCTAGGGTAAGTTGTGGACAGATAACACATATGCCAGTGCAGTTATACCAACATCATGTGACCCCTGATTTTTCCCAGAATCAAATCCTGCTAATGTGGGGCTGGATGTCATCTCTCTGCTCTTCGTGATTTACAGTGGTCTAAAAATATCGTGTATCCAGGTTTTCAGCAGGGGAAACCCAACCCCCTGCTCCCTGCAGATATCCTCATCAGAAACATTTGTCCTGTTTTTCTATGCAGCCCATCTTCTCCTTGTGGGGGGAGAGATTGGGGACTGGTCTAAGGGAGAAGTTTATAGCTGAGGGGTTTAAAAAGGTCCCCGGCTCACACAAAAGGCTCCTGTTTTCCTTGGAATGGTTTGGCCTCCGAGCTCCACGTCTGCTTTATTGGCCTTGTGCAGAGGTCTCTCTTTTCAACAGGTTTTTGGTGGGGTGAAGGGTGCTTAGGGAGTTGCCTTGTTATGAAGGATGGCCCTTCCACGTATGGAGAGCACCATTACACTAGGAATATTTGCCATGTAAGCTGGAGGAGTCCAGGCTACTGCTGGAGCGAAGCTGTCGGGTGAGACATGGCCGGAGAGGAGGAGCTGGCAGATGCAGGGCATAGGACTGGGAGGGTGATGGGCCGAGGGGGACACGGCAGCATGGTGGGGGCAGGCAGTGGGAGCAAGCAATCGTCACGGTGGTGTATGAAAGCGGGGGCAGATGTTGAAGGATGGCGTGACAGAGGGGCATGGAATAGGATGCTGTGTAATGGGAGCATCGGAAGCAGGGGAGGTGGCAGGAGACGGGGAAATAGTGGGGGCTGGAAAGGCCAGGCATTGATGGGGTGCCAGGGAGGGGCTGGGGGGCTGCCAGAGATGGGGCTGTGCACCGCTTGGGGATGAGGAGAGAGCCTCTGGGCCAGATTTTGTTTTATGAATCTGAAGAAAGTGCATCTTTAGCGACTATGGAACTAAGGAAACAACCTCTTTTGATTGCTGTGCCTAGTTTGTTGTGATTGTATACATAATATACGATATTGCAAATGAATCCACATTCTAGTAAGTTTGCTTTTTTTTCTTTTGCTTCGATCATAATCTGGTTATAGCAGCCTGAGGTCCCTGGAATATTAGCAAAGCTTATAGTTGTTTTTTTTTTTCAGCTGGAGAAAAGTGGGTGTTGTGTAATGTGTGACTGCGCGCTATGCTTTCTGCATGCCCTGTTTCAAAAGCCTAGAGCTGCCCATGCCTCTCTCTGAGCACAGTTGGCTTCCCCTGCACCGTGCAGGGTGCAGCATGGCACTTCTTCCAAGACCCAAGATGTTGCTGTCTAGCAAATGTTCCTTCTATCAACACACCATGAACCACCCAGGTGAACAAAGCAGCAAAGGCATTGCTGTGCAAGCAGGGGGGACATATTCAGAGTCTTTCAAATGAAAATACCATCTTGATTTCCTTTTGCAGCTCCACAGTAGACTCCTATAGCTTAATTTCCATATCAAAGTGTGGTCTGGGGAAGGCAGTAGAAGTCTTCCTGTTGCTTGCCATGGCTTTTAGATTGGACTCCTTGTGCTTTATCACTGTTTTTTACCCTCTGAAAGGCTGCTAGGGAACAGTGAAGTGTCATTCTGTTTTTCAGGAGATAGTTAAAAATACCTGGTTTTGCAAGGCAAGTGTAAGGAGCTGGTGAAGAGAGCATACTATTTTTATGCCCCTGGGATGCAAAGTGGGGAGCTGACAGATGCAATCGCAGGCAGCGGTGGAGATGCTTACTAGAACGTGGAATTAATGTGCAGTCCAGGTTGGAAAGTCCTTTTATTTTCTGCCCTTCAAGCAGGAAAGGCAACGTTCAAGCCCCGAGAAAGAGGACCTGCAAATCTGGCTCGGTCGCTCGAGAGGAGCATTTTTCTTTGTTTGTTTGTGAGTTTCGTCTGAGCAGCGAGATGGCAGCGCAGCATGTGACAGCGCGTGGCGTTGCTGTCAGTCTTAAACAGGGGATGCTTATTGATGGAAACTGCTGCAACTGTCTTGCAAAACAAATGGACTTCTTCGCAGCTTGAATTCCCCCTTTGTCTCTCCTGCTCGCTAGAGACACCCCCCACTTGTTTGGACCAGCGGTGACACTTAATGGCTGAGTATTCTGCAGATAAAGATACCCTCACGTGCGCCAGAGGTGGGGGGAGCTCCTGCTGACCACCCGAGGGAGGCTTCCCTGCCCCAGCTCTCTCCACACTGGGGCTGCCCCCCCAACCCCAGGTGCCCCAGAGCTAGGGCCCCTCTTTGTAACCCCCCAAGCCCTGGTTTCTGCCCATGGGACACGGTGGCTGCTGCAGCTGGAGCAGAGCGTGGAGTCCGACTCCTACCCCCGTCCCCTCCCCTGCAGGCGGCACAGCCGGAGCAGAGCCCTGCGGGGAGGATACAGGCTGCCTGCCACGTGCTTGGGGCTTTTTTCCCTGCTGCCCTCCCACCCGGGGCTCCACAGCCCAGCGGGAGGGACCACCGCACCACCATGGCCACCGAGCTGAGGTGCCCCCTGCCCACCCGGCAGCAGTTTATCCCTGTTTATCGCAACCGCAACTGCTGATGTTGCGACCCCATTTGAGATCGTGACCCACGGTTTGGGAGCCGCTGGTATAGGGCCTGCAGGGGGATGTCACTCGTAAGGCAGGGGTGGGGAGTTATTTCGGCTGGCGGGCCACTTAACGAGTTTTGGTGAGCTGTCGAGGGAGAAACGCACAAAATCTTTTAGAAGATATTATTGTAACAAAGTGTACATAAAAAGCAAATCATACCTAAAAGTCAAACCTCTACTATAACATATTTTAATTGCACTTCAACAACAAATTTGCATCCTGATTTATGTATTTTGAGTGGTGTATCTAGAGGCAATTGCATAACAGCTTGGTATTATTTCTCTTGTAGGTTGTGTGTGGGGAGGCATGGGGGTGTGTGTGAGGGATGTGGTGGGGGACGGGGGGTGCGCATGTGTGTGGGGGGGCTACCTGTGCACTAGTTCCCGGGGGCTGGATGAGGTGAGGGGGGGAGCAGGGAGCACATACAGCACGGCACGCCCAGGCGGTGCAGATGCAGGTGCTCGTGCCCACCGGCCCCAGCCAGCATGGACCGCTGCTCCTCGTGCTGCTGCAGCTGCCCGGGTACTGCTCAGCTCGCTCTGCCTCCAGTGACTCCTCTTCCTCCTCCAGCCCCTGCTGTGCTGCCCCAGGATGGGGGGAAGCAGCAGCTGAGGGCTCCCGCCCCAGCACATGGAGCTGCAGCTTCAGCTCCTGGATGCCTTCCACCCACTTGCCTGCCCGCAGGTAGCTGCCCCTTGCACCGGGCAGGCAGAGTGGATGGAAAGGGGGAACGAGCAGAGAACCAGCCCTGTCCTTTCTGAAACCCTTTGTTCATGAAAGTCTCTATCAGTCAAGTATGGGAAGCTTTTCTGATCCCAATCAGGCGATAACCAGAACTGGGGGTCTGTATGACAGCAAAACCAGCTTGTAAAGTTCTCCCTGTGTCATGTGCCGGACTGTCTCGAGAAAAAGAAAAACAGCCCCAAACCATGATGGGTTTAGCGCTTACGAATATAACTCCTACAAAACAGAGCTGGCTCGCATTGCAATCAACATGATGTCTGCTGAAACTGGAACCGCCTGCTAGATTTCTAGCAGAGTAGGCTGACATTTTACTTGTCAAATTTGTAATGTATAGTTATGGACCTGGGGAGCAATGTAAACAGCAGGCAGCGGTATTTAATGGGGATTTTTTTTTTTTCTTCAGCTATTCCCTCCACAGTGCTGTTGACAGACTGAATCATGTCGTCCAAAAGGAACAGATGGGCTCCGGGCTTCTCCTTCCTGCTGTTATGTTCCTGTTGCATGTCTTCAGCGAGGAATGCAAATGCGCTTCTGGAGCTGAGCCCCCAAGAGTATTTCAGTAGCTTGAAACCCGGCAAAGCATCTCTGGTTTATTTTAGTCGCGATGGTATGTATTTTCCCTGCGTGTGTTTTCATTATTCTTGGCAGGCAGGAGAAGTGAGCAACTGGAGAGAGAGTCTCCTGGAACTGCGAGAATGAATAGTAGCGCAGAGATGAAAAGTCCTGTCTTTGGGAACGGGGAAATCAGGCGACCTTAGTTCTTGGAAGTGGTAAATCTTGCATCGCGGGAGAGAACCGATCAGATTCATCTCTTGGATGAAGAGCTAATCCACCCCCTCCTGCATATTCTGCCTTAGTGTGTCAGACTGTGAGCTCTCGCTTACCATTGATCCTATGTTAGTCCCTGAGCCTGGAGTCGATGCCGCTGTTCGGATCCCTGTAACTTCACGGCATCTTTCAGGTTGACACTCTACAAACCAGCTTTCAACTAAAATTAAAGTGAGGCTCCCCGGACGAGAATGAGCCATTGCAGGAAGCAGATACGGGTCTACAAGCTTATATTTAAGAGAACCTGCGCTCTGTGTGTGTGGCAGACTCATGCAGGTGAATGGGTTCAGTAGATAAGGACAAATGCACACAAACTCCAGCGTGGCTTCTGCTTCATCATGGAGTGTCTTCAAGGTTTCAGAGAGGTGATAATAAACCTGAACATCTCATGGATGCTCTGTCATTGGAAGAGGTTAAGTGCAGGTTAGAAAAACACTTGACTGAGATGATTTAGAGAGGGCTGATCCTGTCTTGAGCTGAGGGTGGACTACACAGCTTCCTGAGGTCCCTTCTATCTCTTTCTATAATGCTGTGGTGTTCTTCAAGTTATAGAAGTCTTTCAAGGGACAGCATGCTAGTACCCTTAATAAAAAAAAGTAGGGGTGCACTGATATATTGGTGCCATATCAGATCAGCATTGATAAAAGGAAAATTAAGATTATTGGCTTTTTTTGGCTGGTGTAGCCCATAATGTACTGATAAATATAATATGCCTTCTGACTTTGGCCCCTGGATGTTGTATGCACACATGCAGCCTCATGGATGCATGCAGCCAGGAATGCAGCTGAGCAGCTTGGAGAGCAGCATCTGCAGGTAAGTCTGTGGAGGGGAAGGGGCATGGGGGTAGGGGCAGATCATGGCTCCCACGGTGGGGGAGGGAGTGGGACAGGGGCTGGAGCTGGGGGCGCTGCCCAGCCAGGGTGGTGAATGGAGCCGCAGGTCTGGGAGCAAGATGCAGCCATGGGAGAGTGGGGGCAGCTGTCTGCTGCTGCGTGTACCCTGGGGGAGGCATGGGGGTGCATGTGCCCCCAGATTTGTGTGCAGGGCTGGGTGGATACGGGCTGCACATTGTGGGCTCAGGCTCTCTGCCCTGCTGCCTTTGCCTCAGGAGTGACACACTAGCTGCGTGTCCCCGGTCCACCCGGCAGCGGCACTGGGGGTGGTGAGTTGTGCCCCTCGCTGCCAGGCAGGCAGGGAATGTGCTGTTGGCATGGGGCCCCCAGGGCAAAGGCAGCAGGACAGAGAGCCCCAGCCTGCAGTGGGCAGCTTGCCTCCACCCTTGCCCTGCTCACTTCCAGTTCTAAAAGTGTTTCCTCACTTAAAAATGGTGGTGGTGGTGCCTTGAACTAAAGTTCATTTAAGAAGCTTTAGTTCAAGCACCCTCACTGTCATTTTTAAGCACCAGGACACTGATCCCCTGGATGGGCCACCCGCAGCTCCATCCTGCTCCCTGCCCTGGCCCCGGGATCCTGTTCACCACCCTGTCTGAGCAGCATCTCCAGCCCCTGCTCCACTCCCTCCCTCACTGTGGAGGCCTTGATCTGCACCCCCATGCCCCTTCACCTCCGCAGACTTACCTGCAGGGAGCTGCTCTTCACATTGCCTGTCTGTGCTCCTGCAAATTGGTTATTGGATCGGTATCGGCCAATTTACCTGGTGAATAGTTGGCTATCAGTATCAGCCGAGGAAAATATCGGTGCACCCCTAGAAAAAATGGAACCTTTAATGGTCTCTGGATCAGTTAGCAGTTCATCTCTGGCCTTGCTATCAATCATTCTCTCTTTGATTTGTACTTTGGTTTGATGTTTTTCTTGTAGGAGCCTAGCTTCACTTTCCAGTTCACCAACCAGTTCCCTTAGCATCAGTGAGGCCATGTGTGAATCATGTACAAGAAGAACTGGCGCACAGTTTGTTCGATAGCCACTTCGGCTGCAGGAAGCATTTTGCTTGCCAGTTTTTCATGTTAAAATATCACAGGAGTTTGTAGTCACAGATTTAGAGGGCAAGTAGTTTGGTATCGTTTCGAGCTTTCATTTCCATAGGATATTTAGGCTTGAATCGCTGGTAGTTGAAATGGCAGCATCGTAGACTTCTGAAACTTGGGGAAGAATACATGGATCATATTGATTCTGCTTTTCCATCTTGTTTCTCATAAGAGTTTTGGAAACAGGTTAGTCACATACCAGAGCATTACAACTGCTGTGATTAGGCTACAAAAAAACCTACAAACGCTTTGAATAATGTTAAAAAATACCACAACTGAGGACAGTTACTGGTGATGTCACTGCATACAAGATTCAAAGGATGTTTCCTGCATCAAAACTTCTCTCTTGTTAAGGTACTGAATTTCTTTGCCTATCATATTTGCTCCATTGCCATAACCATGACTTCTCAAATCGGTGACTTTTTTCCAGGTTTTTTTTTAAACGTTCAAGGAGAGCTATCATGCCAGTGCTAGGAGAATTTCTCATGTTCAAAAAGTCCAACAAAATGTTCTTGGATCATAGCACTGCTCTCTTGCTTCTCTGGCTGCTCCCACAGGGGAAAAATCTAACAATCGTTGTCCTCCTTTTGCATATTAGCCTGATGCATGCAGTCAAATACAACAGAATGGTGCTCGGCAGCTTTCAAGGCAGAAAGCATTTCCTTCTCAACCATGTTCTCAAGAACTTAAGTAATTGCATCTGGACTATTTTGGCCGAGGTAACAGTTATGAATTTCCTTTGAGATAAGGTGTCAGCAGTGCTCTTTCTTCATGAGATTTTTATCTCCCAGGAAAGTCCACTTTCTTATCTCCCAAGAAAGAAATTTAAAACAACCCCATTGGGAGATGAACGGTATCAATGCACTGAACCTCACAGGGGAAGGTTTTCCACTCTCGGTAGTCTGATCAAATCTGACTTTCCAAAACAGTGTCCCTGTGTTCTACCAAAGGAATAGTCCAGTGCTGATTTTCTTTATCAGTCATACAGTCTTGCTTCAGTCTGATTTGTAAGTCTCCCTTCATACGCTTGCACGCTCTGCTGATTTCTCATGTTTCACTAGGTTATTCAATATGTTTTTAAAGTCTTGAACACCATTCCTGGATAAAACAAGGTCTCTGGAGTTAAATAACTTGCAGCAGAAGCAATAAACAGAAACAGCTGAAGCAGAGTAGAGACAGGAGCCCTGGTCTTTCTTTGAAAGCTGGTGTGGAAAATGGAAAGCTGGATATTTTCCTTCATCTATGTCCAAAGGGAAATACTTACAGTTTGTTTGCACTGGTCCAGCATTCACAAGCAAAGGCCATTTGTGTGGATCTCTTAGAGCATCACTCCAGATCGCCTCTTCTGTAGATTCTTTCTTATTCCTTGAAAAACAGTGCAGTTGCATCGAGTTACTATTGCTCGAAGACATACCTGCATCCATGGATGGAGCTGCCTCATTGGTTACAGCACTTTCTTCTTGCTCTTTTCTTTTAGATCTATCAGAAAAAATAAAACTTCCTTTATGAAGGAAGCTGCCTTCAGAAGTAGGTGCACCGTTGTTTGTACGATCATTCTGAATGGGAAAATGCAGCAGGCGGAAGCAAAACAGCTGAGTTGAGAATGCATTCGACCATGTTCTGTACTGTTGGCTTCTTTCTGCCTTTCTTTTGCAATGCTCATCTTCAAACAAACACATTTGCTTGTCTGTAAAGAATTGTCGGCATCGCTGTCAGTGTCCATCAGGACCATTTGCACTGCTGGGGAGGCCTGCTGGCTGGCTACACATACAGACAGATACAAACTGCTCTAGGGTCTTTGAAACAACCAGACAGGGAATGAATTGTGCAGGTGGAAAGCACTACCTGCTACTTGCTGTTGGCTAACAACAGGTTCCAAACATTAACAATTTGAACAGGAAACAATTGTCTCCCGTAAATTATATGTGGCTTTCTGCAAATTTGCTTTTTTACTGCCCCTAAATTCTCACTAGGGTCAGCTGCCATCTGCTTCACCTGGCCTTAAAGCTTGCCCAGCTGAGGCTGTCCATCAGTTGTTAGACTTAAGATATGCACTTAAAGATGGGAACAGACTATAGCTAGCAATGCTCCTTTTTTTTCTTTTAATAATATTTCAGAGCTCTTTCCTTTCATCTGTATAGGATATTTTGAATAGGGATGATCCTGCCTCAGGCAAGGTGTTGGATTAGATGACCTCTGAAGGTCCCTTCCAGCCTGACTTCTTTTTATGATTTCTTACACTCCCCTCTTTTAGTGCTGGTTATTTGATATGGAAATGGTTATAGCCAGATGTAAAGATAGCAGGCACTTGAAGAAAAAGTTTCTCACCTTTCTTTCTCATCCTCATTATCATTGCATTACAGGAGCAGTCTGAGGTCTCAAGCAAGAGCACAGCCCTCCTGTGCTAGGTGCTGTACATAAACAAACATAGCAAGAGAGTGCCATGGGCCAGAAGAACTTGCAGTCAAAGGCCCTGATTCTGCACTTGCTTCCCAACAAGGTCACACTGATGTCAGGAGGGAGCCTGTGCTGATCCAAGGATCCTACCCCGCCCCCTCATGCTGAAGCCCCCTACAAGATTGACAAGATTTGAGGGTGGGGGGGAAAGTAGTTCTCTCTGTAATATAGGAAACTGAGGCAAGAGGGCCAAATTATTATAGGGACAGATTGTAATACCAGACATTCCTTATATCATGTACTGTCCTACTGAAGTCAATGGGATTCCTGTGGAGTGAGTTATTGCTTAAGGAAGGTGTCACAGCCCGGCCCAGATGGTTATGGTGACATTGGGTTTTGTCCTCTGTATCTGTTTGTTACACAAATACGATGAAACCCCTTTTCATTTGTGTTCTAGTTTCTCCAGGTGTCCGTCCATTCCTGGAACAGATAGAGAGCTCTGTGGAACCTCTCCAGGACTACGGGATTTCTGTTACGAAGGTAAATTCCAGTGTGATTTATTTTGCTAGCTGGGATGCGCAGATTTCTCCATTATCAGGGTGCTCTAGACCCTGGAGGACTGCTGTACTTTCTTGCATGCCACACCCCCCCCCAAACAACTCGCACACCTTGTTTTTGGAAGGTGCTATGTGCAAGAAAAGATTTTTCCTGAGCCACAGCCGACTGCATGACATAGAGTAAGTCTTGGAAACATAGGGTGTCCAGGAAGTATGGTATCCTTGCAGACAGTCTGGGTGAAGCAGAAGGAACTTCTGGTGTGGCAGGACAGCAACAAGTGTCAGCCCCAGAGCCTTTTTGTCAAATAGTTCCTTATATAAGTGCCTGTAACTAGTGCAATAAAGTGTTGTTTCCCCATGATAAGCTTCATTAGGATACCACAGGCTGCATGCAGCAGCTCATTTGACCTGCTCCATTGAGCACAAATTATAGGGCTCAGCCAATAGCTGTGGCTGCAAGAGGACTAGCACAGCACTCTGTCCCTTTTGCTGGGCAAGAGACAAGCCACAGCCATTTTGGCAGCCATAAGCAAGCAGGAGGTGTGCTCTGATATTCCTCTCTGTCTCTGTTTCAATGCAGAAAAGTCAACTTCCCCACGTCAGACACCCCTGCCAGTTTTACTGCTATTTACTTGTATATGGTGTGTCCCTAGCATCAGTGGGCAGGGGCAGATCCAGGACTTGGCAAAGCGGGGTACAGAAGAAGCCACGGGCACTGCAGAGGCTGCTGAATCTCCTCCCAGAATCTCCACCTCCCAACCACCAGTGCGCACAGATCGTGTTGCTGGAGCCGGAGTTGGGAAGAGAGAGGGGAAGGGAAGATTCTTATGTACTTTAGGAACTTTAAAAAGTCCCCAGAGGTGTGGCCTAGTCCAACAGGGGTTTGCAGCCAGGTTACTGCACCCACCTCTGGATCTGCCCCTGTCAGTGGGCATCAGCACAGCCTGTTCAAGAGAAATGTAGCTTGTTTAGTGCCCCTTCCTCTGGTCTAAAGGGGTTGTGTAGCTCCAAGAGGTAAATTGAGCACATGAAGGTGCATGTTATTTCAGTGGCTGTGGTGAAATGAATGCTCTGAGTGATGGAAGACTGTGATTCCTTGCACAGTGCATGGGAGAATGTCCTTGTGTGGCCATGCCATTATTTTAAACCCTGTGCAGTGCAGGGTAAAGGCACTGTTACTGTTACCCAGGCACACTGAAAATCAGGATTCTCCACAACACCTCCCACTGGATCAGATTTCACAGACACAGGTATGGAAGTGTGACCCATCAGCCACCAGTTGGGCTCAACAGAGGAGTAATTGGGTGAAATTACATGTCTTTGGGAGGCAGTAAGCCAGACTAAATGATCGATCTGTCCATCCTGGTCTTAAAACCTGAGAATCAAGACAGGCCAATTGGGTGTTTTGGGAGAAGCATGATTTTGAGTTTCCTGACCATTGTGCTTTTAAAACTCTACCCATAACTCTGGATAAGATTAATACTGGTTCTTAAATGCATTGCATCTGTGCAGCAGAGACTAGGTCCTATTTAATCTATTAGGTGCCTGAGTGGCTTAAGTTCCTACTCTTGTAACATGCCATTGTTTTACCCTTTAAGGCAAAGTCACCAAAGTAGTAGCAAGGGACCATTTCTGCCTTTTGTGTTAGCTGTTTTGCAGGGATTTGAGCAGAGTGGAACAGGATCACACTTGGGCATCTAACAGGTAGAGTAGAACAAGGCTATAAGTCTCAATGCATTTGGATCATAAAATAGTTGTGACTTCATGAACTGGTAGCTCCATTCACATTTGAATTTATAATGACTTGTTTTAATGGCCAGGTGAATTGTCCTAAAGAAGATGTATCAAGATATTGTGGGAAGCAAAATACCTTACTGAAAGCATATCTGTTCAGGTAAGTCCGCAGACTGTCATTGTACGGTAGGAACTACGGAAAACACGCTGGATTGTTCCTGACTATGACTCTGTTAAAAGATGTTAAGAAAACCCTGTGACACAGCGGGTCCAGGAGAAATGTAACAATGGGTATATATTCAACTTGGGTGGGGTTGCTACCTTCCAGAATTGCCCTGGAGTCTCCAGGAATTAGATATAAGTCTCCAGGAGATGGCCGAGAGTCACTCAGGAGATAAATAATAGTGCATTCATTAAAATAAATATTAAATGTTGAATATTACTTATACAGTAGTCCAGTGGGTTTTTAAAATGTAATAGTAATGTATATTTGCCTTCCTGATGTAAAGTCTACTCACTGTAATCCATAACTGACGTACGCGGGCATAATGGTACTCCAGAAACCTCCTGGAATAAATTCAAACAGAGTTGGCAACCCTAAATTTGAGTGAAGAGTTGTGATGAGACCCTGCTTCAGCTTGTAGCTGGTTTGCTGTGTTCTTCTGAGAATGCAGGGAGGAAACCTCTGCCTTCCAGGGAAGAATCGGCATGAAAGATGCCAAGTGCAAATCTTGGCTTTGGTGGATAGGAGCATGGGGTGTGAAGGGACCGCCTGAATCACTGACCCTCAGCATTTCATCTCCTTCAGAAACCAGTCAAGGTGCCTCTTAAACCCGGTTAGGTCGTCTGTTACTGTTGGAAGGCTGTTTGGCACCTTGTTGCTCTGGTGGTACTTCTGAACTCTGCTCCATGTGTCTTCCTGGCCAGTGTATGGCCAGGTGGAATGGATACTGAAACTCCTGCCTACTTTGTCTTGGTGTATGGGGCTCACTGGGAAAACACAGTGGCTTCATCCGTCACTGGTGTAGTTGACTTCATAGTTTCATAGTGCCTAGGGTCAGAAGGGGCCTAGAGCAGGCCATCTAGTCTGACCCCCCGCCAATGGCAGGAACGAGTGCCAGGGTCACAGG
>JAGPOW010000252.1:869339-883209 GCA_030014935.1 Caiman crocodilus
ATGTCCGGGTAATTGAAATCCCCCATGACAATGACATCCCTCGTCCTAGCCGCCTCCTTAAGCTGGCCAGCAAGTTGGAGTTCCAGCTCCTCCTTCTGGCTGGGTGGTCTGTAGCAGACACCCACCATTAAGTCCCTTTCCCCTTGTCCTCCTTGCAGACTTCAATAGAGCTGTCTCACTTTGTACCAGTGAGACATTGTACCAGTGGCCCTGTATCCCTGGAAGGATGTCAGAGGAAGAGCTCTGGGAACAGAACTGGATGAGCCAGTTAGAAGGCATTTGGGTACCTCGTGGTTAGCTACCTGGGAACATTTAATACAATTTTCCTGATGGAAATACATTTCTTGACATTATCCTGGATGAAATAGCTGTTTATCTGAGCCAGCTGCAGCCATTGGACACAGAGTTTGAAAGAGGTGCTAGAGCAAGTGTTGTTGTCTAGCAAGCAAAGGAGTTTAAGGAGGACGGGGAAGATGACTAGACTAGGATATCGCAGTGGGGGAGATAACAGGCAGCATCTCCCATAATGGATTATGATCATGTGACTCCTGTGATGTACAAATGGAGCAGTGTGGAAGCTGGGGTACTTTATGGGAAATATAGTCCAGCCTTAGAGTAGCCCCTAGATGAGAATGGGGATGGGGAGGCATGAAGGTGTTTTGAACCAAAAGTCCCTGAAGTGCTGCAGCCAGCTTGGCTGCTCTGGGGCCTCTTGGAAATGAAATCTCCTATTTCTGTTTTCTTAATGGGAAAACTTGAAACATTTTGGCAAAATGCAGGTTTTCTCTGTGGAAAGTTTTTTGACGTGGTAGAAACTGCATTGGCCTTTGAGAACATTATGCTGGAGAATTCACAGGTGGCAACCATAGCCTGGCCATGAAAGGGGGCTGCGTACCACACAGAAAGTACATTTGCGCCCACTGAAGTTAGGTTGAAGACTCCCATGGACTTCTGTGGTCTTTGGTCTTGGTCCAGAAACAGACTTCTTCTCTTTGAGGTGTTCCTGCTGAGTTGTTGAACTAACACATGTGTTCTAGAAATGTAGGGGTAACCCTAGGGTGGATCCTGTATTATCAGAGCAGAAGCCTCTTGGACATCGTGCAATGGGACTTTTAAAAGCATCTTAGGAGATTTAGGCTCGCAGCTCCCATTGTTCTAGACTCATGTTGCAAGAATGCTTTATTCTTCCGTTCTAGTGATTTCTTTTGCTGATGAGCCTCTTATTTGCTCTTGGAAATGCAGGAACTCTGGGGTCTGGGTTTTGCCAGAGATTAGACAAGTTGATTATAATGGTACTTGTCTGCTTTAAAACAAAAGATACCGAGAAACAGTTAGCACAGCTAAAACGGTGAATAACCCATGCATCTGTCTGTCTTGTCTATCTGTGTCCTTTCTTGGCTTGTCTTCCCCAGAGGGAACATACTGCTCAGGGAATTCCCTACGGATGCCTTGTTCAACGTGAACGCTATAGTAGCCAACGTCCTGTTGTAAGTAAAGACCAGCTCCATCCATGTGAATCATTTCCTTTGTACTTACATTTGTTGCCTGCCCTCTTTCTACATGGTGCGCGTGGGCCAGGCTGGCCTGTTCAGTGGACAAACCAGACAGCAGCCCAGGGTGGAGGAATTGGGGAGAAGTTCCTGGGGCAAGGAATTGAGGAGAAGTTTCTGAGTTATTGGTGGCTTTGACTGGTTGCCATGTTTAGCTATGCAAATGTGGTGGAGAAGGGCAGCAAAATTAATTTTGTCTAGAGCAGTAAAATAGCTTCATCTGGACCAGTAGTTTGGCCCTGCAAAATCTCTACCCACAATGTGAGTTATAGGTGTGAATCCAAGCGCTTGTTCTCTGTTCCTGATTTGCAAGTGCAGGTGTGGATGCAGAGATATACCCACCCGTAGTGGTTCAGTGAGTGCAGGTTTTCTTTTCCCCCTTACACGAGACCAGTATGAATGAGATTTGTGTGTCTCCCCAGTGCGCTTCTCTTTAATGAAGTTAAATATATTGCGTCACCTGTGGATCATCAGAATCTAGAAGATTCCCTGAAGGGAAGACTGAATGTCGTCTTTGCCTACGTACCAGCGATTGGGACAGCAGGTACTACAGTTACCCATTCCGTTTCATTTCCTGTCAGTAGGATTTTTACTTTGGTTGCACAGGACTGAATTTCTGGCCCGGTCCGGCATCCCAGCGCAGAACCAGAAATGTAGGGCTGGAAGGGACCCCAACAGCTCATCTAGGCTGTTCCCTAGAGGCAGGATCGGACGTACCTAGACAATCTCTGGCAGAGATTTTGCTTGGCTTCACTGTTAAAACAGTCTCTTTCACCGTGAATATTTTACGGACAGGCTTACAAATCAAGTGGGTAAATAGATAGCGATGTTTTCTTGAATACTGATGTTGAAAACTGGTCCAGGATATCTGTGCGCTGGGAGTGGGATGGGATCAGAACAGACTGTTTTCTTACATGGATATGCATATTCCCTGCCCCCTGCCCCCCACCAAAAAGATGCATCTGTTTATAAATTCAAGGCACATATTTTATAATTGAGGAAATACAGCAAGAGTGTTTTTTGCCAGTTAAACCTCTCTCTAGCTGGTGGCTGTAGACCTTTTTATTTTATTTTTTATTTTATTTTTTCCCCACCCCACTCCCCTTCCCAGCAAAGACTCTAAAGGAAAGAGCTTGTTTCCCTCTTTATGACTTCCAGAAACCAAGGTATATGTTTTATTCAGGGGTATGTTATACGGTATTCATTAGACTACCTACCCCATATGGACCAGAGCACATTTTGTTTCAGAGCACAGAGCAGTCATGGAAGCGGCTTTTGTGTACGGCACTGCTCACCAGTTTATTCTAACCACTGAAGTGTCGCTGCTGAGGAGTGTCAGGTACGTACAGCCCACGGAGAAAGGGGTTGGTCTGAATTTGCTCTGTTTTTGTGTTGTTAGGCCAAGTCTGTGCCCCCTCCCTGCTGAACCTGGGGCCAAAGGTAAGAAAAGAGCCCTGTCGACTCGCTCTGGCTCCACGCATACCAAAGCCTGGCCATTGACAAAGTAAATGGCTTGGAAGGGTCCTGAGGCTTGTTTGAGAGGCAGTCCTGAGCTAGGTTTGGAGGTAGTGTAGATATAGCCTCACAGGGCTGGGCAGGAAGTGAGAACCTTGCTTTTGATACCTGCCCGTGAGTAAGCCCGCAGGTGGCCCCACTGCAAGGGCAGAGGAAATGGCCTTGAGCACTTGCTGTGTGCAGGGGGTAGGATGGGGTCAGAGTATACTGTATTTTCTTGCATACAATATGCAACTTCCTTCTCTTCCCCCCAAATTCAGCTGCTGGAAATTTAGGTTCACATTGTCATCACTCGGTTCTTGCAGCAGTGGCACAAGCCTTTGCCCTTGTGCCCAACTGAAAGTGTTCATAGAATCGTAGACAGTGAGGGTTGGGAGGGACCTCAGGGGGGTCACTTCTAGTCCAACATCCTGCTCAAAGCAGGACCAGCCCCAACTACACCATCCCAGCCAAGGCTTTGTCTAGTGGGTCAAAGATGGAGTTTCCACCACCTCTCTGGGTAACCTGTTTCAGTGTTTTTACTACTCTCCTGGTGAGAGTTTTTCCTAATATCCAATCTAAACCTCTCTTGCTGCAACTTGAGCCCATTGTTCCTTGTCCTGTCATCTGCCCCCACTGAGAACAGCCCAGCTCCATCCTCTTTGCAACCTCCTGGCAGGGAGCTGAAGGCTGCTGTTAAATCCCGTCTCGGTCTTCTCTCCAGACTAAATAAGCCCAGTCCCCTGAGCCTCTCTTCACAAGTCATCTGCCCCAGCCTCCGGACCATTTTTGTTCTCCTTGACTGGACCCTCTCCAATTTGTCCACATCCTTTCTGTAGTGGGGGGGCCCAAAACTGGACACAGGACTCCAGATGTGGCCTCCCCAGTGCCAAATAGAGGGGAAGAATCACTTCCTTTGATCTGCTGGCAGAGCTTCTACTAATGCAGCCCAGGATGCTGTTAGCCTTCTTCTCCACTGGTGGCTTATATTTGGCTTACTGTCCCCCCCCCCCCCACATCCTTATCTACAGAGCTGCATGCCCTGGTGCATGGGGTTGTTACATCCTAAATGCAGGACTTTCTACTTCGATTCATAGATGCTAGGGTCGGAAGAGACCTCAATGGATCATCGAACCTCATGAGATTTCTTTGGTCCAAACCTCCAGTTTGTTGAGGTCTCTCTGAAGAGGGACACATTTGAGGAATCTCACCAGTGTGTACAGCAAATAACAACAGTTGACAAGGAGGGACACATGGGCTTAACTGCCTGTTTTGCAAATACAGACAGTCCTCAGACTTACGACACAATTGGTTCCTGAAAACCACAAAACATTCTAACTCGGAACCAATTTTCTCATAAGAAACAATGTTATAAATGGGGGATTGGTTCCTGAACCAAGGCCCAATACCCCATTTTCACCAAAAATGCCCCAGAATTTTGTACTTGATCAATTATAGATCAGCAGTATAGCTACATCAATGTATTTATATTGTAAATAGCAATTTTATTGATTTGAAAGGACTTCTTTTAGGTGACTTTGCTGGACGTCTTGGAGGGCTCTTGGCTGGAGTCTTCTCGGGAGTCCCAGCTGCAGGTTTTCCTGGAGTCTCGTCTGCTTTCTTAAAGAAAGTGTCCAAGGAAGTTTGGACAGATGCTCTCCAGGGAGATGGGTGATGCAGCGAATTTGTTCGCTGGCATGGTGTCGCATCGGATCAAGTGTTGTAAAGTCTAAACTGACTTCAGAAAGTTGAAATAGGGTGTCAGTTTATAAATGTTGTAATTCGAAACGTTATAAGTTGAGGACTGCCTGTATCCCCGTGCCCTGAAACCAACCTTCCTCCTTTTGGTTGTACTGCCTAAACTGTAGGGTTTTGCCCATCACTTGCCATATTGTGCCTTGGTATTTTAAACTCCTATGGTTTAACCCTGTAATCATGCAGAAGAGGCATATCAGGGTTCACCCATAGAGCCACTCATACTGTTGAGGGCTAAAATCCCACAACTGCCACATAGGGAGTGGATGCTGAAGATCAGACCAAGCTGCAGACTTGACCCTGAGAGACACTGAAGCCCAGGGCCTCCAGACCCTTACAGTGGGGTTTAGCTGAGAAGAGGTGGGCCTGACTTCCCCTGGGAGGGATGAGGGTGCTTACCTCCATTTGATATTAAAAGCGATTTCTTTTTTTCCCGGCCTTGCTTTGGTCCATATAGCTTCACTTTAAATGGCCCATATTATTGCAGTGCCTGAGCACCTCCTATGGGAATGAATGAGTGCTTTCACTTAGTCTGTATTTCCTTAGCTTACTAATGAGGATGTCATGGAAAACCGTGTCAAAAGCCTTGCTAAAGTCAAGGTACATCACATCCTCCACTCTTCCACTCGCCACAGAACCTGTCACTTCGGCATGACTTGCTCTTGCTGAGTCCATGCTGGTTGTTCCCAATCACTGTGTTCTCCTCTAGGTGCTTCACAATAGACTCCTTAACGGGTCTGTGATTCCCCAGATCCTTCTTTTTCCTTTCTTAAAAGACAGGCTCTTCATTTGCCATTTTCTAGTCATCTTGGACCTCACTTAACCTCCATGAGTTCTCAGGGAGGATAGCTAATGACTCTGAAATGACCTCAGCCAATTCCTTCAATACCCTTGGGTGCACCCTCTCTGGCTCTTCCAACCTGAATCATAGGAGTCGGGTCAGAAGGGACCTTGTAGATCTTCAAGTCCGACCCCTTGCCTGGGCAGGAAGGAAACTGGGCTCAAGTGACCCCAGCCAGGTAGGCATCGAGCCACTTCTTAAAGACCCCCAGGGTAGGAGCCAGCACCACTTCCCTCGGAAGTTGGTCCCAGATCCTAGCTGCCCTGACTGTGAAGTAGTGCCTCCTGATGTCTAATCTAAACCTGCTCTCCAACAACTTGTGGCCGTTATTCCTCGTTATCCCGGGAGGCGTTAGGGGAAACAAGGTCTCCCCCAAACCATGCTGGTCCCCCCTAGTGAGTTTATAGATGGCCACCAGGTCCCCCCGCAGCATTCTCTTGTGAAGGCTGAAAAGGTTCAGGTCCCATTGCCTCTCATTGTAGGGTCTGCCCTGCTGCCCTTGGATCATGTGGGTGGCCTCCTCTGTACCCTCTCCATGATGTCCACATCCCTCTGGAAGTGCGGTGCCCAGAACTGGACACAGCACTCAAGCTGTGGCCTGACCAGTGTTGTGTAGAGGGGGAGGATCACCTCCTTGGCCCTACTTGAGATGCATCTGGGGATGCACAATAAGGTCCAGTTAGCCCTGCCAACCGTGACCTCACATTGTCGGCCCATGTTCATCTTGGAGTCAGTGATGACTCCAAGATCCCTTCCTGCCTCCGTGCTCTCAAGAAGGGAGTTTCCCATCTTATAAGAGTGTTGCCGGTTACTACTGCCCAGGTGCAGCACCCTACACTTGTCCGTATTGAACGCATCCTGTTTTTGTTAGCCCACCCCTGCAACCTATCCAGGTCTTTCTGCAGTCTTTCCCTCCCTACTAGCATGCCTCCCTCACCCCAAATTTTGGTATCCTCAGCAAATTTGAACAGGTTGCTTTTCACCCTGTCATCCAAATTGCTGATAAAGAAATTGAACAGCGCGGGTCCGAGGACCGAGCCCTGGGGGACTCCACTGCCCACTTCCCCCAGGTTGAATCTGACCCATCCATCATCACCCTCTGAGTACGACCCTTCAGCCAACTAGCAATCCAGGAAGCCTCCAGCTTCTCTGCATCATCTCTTACTTAGTCTTCCTCTGGTCTAGACTGCTCATGCTCCTGGCTCCCAACTCTGCTCATCATCTCCTTGCTGACAGTTTTCATGAAGACTGAAATTAAAAAATGCAATAAATACTTCAGGCTTCTCTGCTTCATCCCATGTTTAATTACTCTGAACATTCAGGAAGGGACCTGCACAATCCTTGATTTTCCTCTTAGTCCTGACATACTTGCAGAGTACTCTTTTTTTGTTGTCCCTTGCTAGCTGCGTCTCAGTTCATGCCTCGGCCTTTTGAATTCTTTCCGCATGCCCATGTAATGCTCTTGTTCTCCTTGCACTAGGAAAAAGCAGAATTATCTGGCCAGTTACCTGCAGCAGGTGTAGACTGGAGGAAGCCTTTGGTACGTCTGGCACGACACCAATTTAAGATTTGGTTGTGTGTGGGCGTTCTGTTGCAAAAGCAGGATTCAACAGGATTAGTCCCCTATCCAGATGTTATCAGACATGGAGACACACAGACTTTTCAACAAGACTGGTACCGTTGTCCCAGATTTATATAGGGGGAAACTGAGGCACAGCAAGAGGAAGCAACGTGCCTTGGGTGATCCAGAAACCAGTAGTAGAGCTGGGAAAGCGCCTAGATTTTCCAGGAATCTGAACTCATGACAGAGGTGTTATTTATTTTTTTTATTAGACCAACTAGATATTTGCAAAAAAAGCCTTTATTTGCAAGTTTTTGGGCACACATGCCCTTCCTCAGATCTTCCAGTTCACTCACTCCTTCATCTGCATGGGGCCTACAGCAAATCAGCATCTGATCTTGCTATGTGAACATGACCTGGGAACCCCATGGAAGGGGATGGAGAAGCCCTGAACCCTGTCCTGCCCTCCTCAGGGAATATTAAATGCAGTATTGAGTACAGCCTCAATATATATATATTTTTATTTTTTCCCCACAGCACTGAGGATGCTGATGGATTATCTGCTCAACTCTTCTTCTGCCACTGTAAGCAGGTTGTGGATCCAACACAGCCATGCAGAAGGACTCCCATGGAGCAGCCACTGAGCACACTCAACATCCACAAGTATCTCAAGCTGATGGAGGCACCTATTGTGGTACGATTTGCCATGAGTTGTATCTCACTGTCCTTTGGGTAGGGCTGAGGTCATGGAGGGTGGGTAGTCTACAGCTGTGTTATAGACAGGATCAGGAGTGAAAATCTAACCCCAGTAAAATCAATGGCAAAACTCCCATTGATTTAAACGGGTCCATGACCTCATAGAACTCATAGAAAAGTTGGGCTGAAAGGGACCTCCAGAGATCATCTAGTCTAACCTCCTGCAGGAGGCAGGATCATCCCTGTCCAAGCAACCTATTGGTAAAACTGCCCAGTCAACCCTGATACAATCACAAGACCTAACACTCAAACCTGACACGGATAAAGCAGGGGGACCACGGTGGCCAATGTCCTGCTGCTGCAGAGTTTGTTAAAATATACTTGAGAGATCCCAGGAAGAAGGAAACAACTCCCAGAACAGAAGGCGGCAACCCCCCACCCCCTCCAGGTCATATGACCATGGGTTAAAATTCCTTCCTGACCCTAAATATGGCAGTTAGTCTGATCCTGATCAGAGGGCAAGATCTTTTACCCAAGAACCTTTGGCTTTGGTCCCAGCAGGAGCATTGCCATGGCCCAGTCAGGGCTGCATCCAACAGCCAGTGTTTCTGAGGGAGTTGATCCATGGATCCAAGTATCAGCAGGAGGGGAAAAATCCTTCCCAGACTCATGCAGCAGTCAGCAAAGTCCAGAGGCATGGGGAATACCCATAGTAGGACATTGGCATTGCTATGCCTAGACCATCCCTGACCATCCTCTTCTCAAACACCTCCAGTGATGGAGATTCCACAACTCCCCTAGGCAGACTTCCTCACCAGGCCTCAGGGTGCAGACACAACACAAGAGCAAGGGGGAAATTTTTCCTGGATTTTACTCTGTGGTAAGAGTGGACACATGACCAGCTCTCCTAAGCTGCTTGCCTGCTGGTAGGCAGCATTGCAGTGCCCACCACCAGGAGACAACAGAGCTGGTTTACACTGGGCAAACGACTACCTGAGATGAAGCTGGCAACTGGAGGCAGGCACATGTTCTGGCCCACAGAGCCCTGTTCTCACCTAGTAAAGATGCTCTGCATTTCTCAAGGGCTAACTTTGGCTAGGTCAGAGTGGCTTACTGTGCAGCAGAGCTGCACATTGTGTGGCCACTCCACTTCCACTGTGTAGCTGATCTTGCTGGGCCCCAGACAGTTTACATCTGCAAAGGAATTCCCCTTTAGGAGGGGTTTGGCCCAGCCCAGCTGCAGCTTTAGCCCAGGGAGGGGAGGGAATTTAAAAGGGGGAGAATGGGACACAATGAAATGGGCCAGCCTGTGGAACATCCCTGCTGGGGCATGCAACATAATGGGAACGGGAAGGGAAGGCAGCCCAGGGCATGTTGCATGTTACAAGAGGTTCAGTGCTGCCTGCAGGATTTGGGTGCTGGCTTCTGGTTCAAACGAATGGGAGTGGCAGCCACATGTGCTAGGTCACAGACAGCAAGGCACAGAGGTTTTTTGACAGGGAGACAGTTACCCTTTGAAACAATTTTCCTGGTCTCATGGTGGGTTTTTCATCCCTGGGAGCTTCTCGGTCCCATTCAGCTGTGTTTCTAACAAAGAGGTTTCCATCTGACCACGGCAATGGGATTTGAAACAGGAATTCATTCAGGGAAATGGGTTGCCTGGGTTATGCAAGGAGTCACTGCTGATGATTGTGATGTTTCTTTCTGGCCTTAAAACCTCAGATTCTATTAACTTCTAAAATCCCAGCAGCCCAGTGCACAGGAGGCTCCTCCATTCTGGTTTTGCCCCCGATGGGCAGGCAAAGAGGACAGTGAGCTGAGTTCTGCTTTTTGGGTGATTGGATCTGGTTGTTGTAGGAGGACCGTGGATACTATCTGACAACCTAGTTACTGTAAGGGATTGAAAGTCCCCTAAGCATCCTTGTTCATGCGTGCTGGGAAGGTGTCTGACGGCGTGACTCTGTCTCTCCTTCAGACCGAAGTTGCTGCAGATCCTGAGAAGGTTTCAACAGTTCACTTGCAGCTCGGCCTGCCCCTGGTGTTCATCCTCAGTCAGAAAGAGACCTACGAGGCTGACCGCAGAACTGCAGAATTTGTTGCATGGCAGCTGCTGGGGAGAGCGGGCATTGCGCTTTTGGCAAGGTACTTTGGCTCAGACGGGTTTCTCGTCTCCTGAGATGCGTGTGTGGCTGGGATGCTGTTGTAGAACTTGTGAGCTGGGGCTGGATTCTGTTACATCAAAGTCATCTCAGTGTCATGCTGTCACAGTTAGGGCAGCATTAGAGTGATGGTATAGCTGTGATGATCTCGGGCAGTGGTGCTTTACCTTTTTGCAGGGTGGACCAGATGAGCAGTGCTGGTGTACTCATTCTGGCACCTGGGCTGGGTGCAGCAGGGGTAAGAGGGCTTGGCTTGGTCTCAGCCTGGCTTTGTGAGGAGGGGAGGGCATGACCTGTCTCTGATCCAGCTGCACAGGGGGAAGGCAGCATGACCCATCCCTAATCTGGATCAGAGGAACTGCATGGTCATGCAGAAGGCCTGACAGGGAGAGCCCTTAGACCCAGCTGGTTGGGGAATAGAGCTTAGGCTAGGGTTTTTGTTCTTCAGTGAAGACTAAATAACCCCCAGGAAGGGCTGAGAGTTGTGACCCACATGGGTTTGTGCTGGGTAGGGCCCCTAGGGCCCAGAGGTCTCTATCGATTGTACTCTTATCAGGGCGCTGGATGGCGGCTGTGCCCTGTGGGACCTGCCTGGGGCCCATGGGCTTGTCCAGATCTCGTCCTGGGAAGGTGCGGGCCGGCCCTGCCCATGCCCTGCCCATCCATACCTGCCAATATACTCTGGATTGCTCTGGACTGTGTCTGGTGCATGCTCTGGGACCCGGGTGCTCGACCAGCCTGGAGCAGCATCCTTGGAGTCCCTTTGCACAAGGGAAAGAGAGATGCTACCCCTGCCCTGAGGCCCTACCCCAGCTTAGCCCTCCTGCTCCACTCAAATGCTCGGAGATGCCACCCCAGGGGCTCCAGCTGTCTCTGCAGAGGTTGGCAAGTGACATCATGGGCAAAGCCGTGCTAGGAGCAGGGTTTCCTGAGCTGTCCTGCCATCCTGAGCAGGTGCAGCCTTAGGCTGTGGCAGGAGCTTTGGAGAGCCTTGTTCCTCAGTGAGACCCAGTTTGCCCTCAGAAGCTTTTCTACTCCACTACACTGGATCAAGGCTGGGACTGAGCACCCTCCATGCAGTGTGGGCACCTTTCCTGCCAATGCTGCCTGGGTGCCAGGACTACCACCTTCTCATGTGGGCCCGGGCACTGACACTGGGGGTCAGCAGCTGGGGGAAGCTCTGAGCTCCAGCCCCTCTGTCCCAGGAGGCTGGCAGCAAAGCTGCTTGTGGGACTGAGTGGGACCAACGGAGCTGGTTCTCTGCCAGCACAATGCCCCACTGCCCCAGGGCAACCTGGCACGTGAGACAAAAGCGTCCAGCAGGCCAGGCTGGGTCCTGGGCCACGGGGTATGGGGAAAGGCAAAGGTTGGGGGGATATGCCTGTTGCTGACATCACTTCATAGTGACTGGCCAGGAGGGTACTGGGGTCCTGATCCTGCACCATCCTCATTAATGTGACATGTTTGTATCTCCAAAGGGACTCCTTGGGTCTGAATGTCCTTCTCCAGTCTAATGTTGCTCTGAAGACAGCAGAGGAGGTGGGTCCTTGTTCAGAGACATGCCATGTGAATACATGGCAAACGTAGCATGGGATTTTTCACAACAGTTTTCCTCGCTGTTATTTAAGTTTCCCCTGAAGGCTTGAAAGGGGTTTTTGTTGTTGTTTTGTTTTGAGGTGGGGGTTGTAGGTGCACAGGTGGGTCATGGCACAGCTGCCCAGGCCTGGTGCCCCCAAGATCTCATGAGTCAAGAGGAAGCAAGCATTTATTTGGGGAGCTAGGCATCTCAATGTCAATGAAGTACCCAGTGCAGAGACGTGGCAGCTGGTCCCATAGAAATCTTCGAGGATCTGGACTTTGAAAGAGCCTTTAACAAAGTCCCTGAGAAGCAGCTAGTTAAGAAACCAAATCAAGGTGGGGTGAGAGGCAGCCAGTGATGTCCAAAACTAATGAAGGGATGGAAAGCAAAGAGTCAGGCTGTGTCCGTGTCAGCCGGCAGCTCTAGCATAACTTATTCTAGCTCTTAATGACCTGGAAAAGAAGGACAGGCACAAAAAGAGTTTGGCTGGCCAGGGCGCGATGAGAGTGTGGGGAACAGCAGAAGGACCTGACCTAGCTTGCGCTGATGGATGTAGCACAGTGCCAGCTGCTGCAAGGTAATGACTCGTGTGCTTCCAAGGCAGGCAGGACTAGACGGGAATCTCCCTTCCCCACGAGGAGTGCCACTTGGCTGGTGACTGACATGCACTTGCTCTGTTCCTGCCCTCTGAGCCAGTGGGATGAACTGCTGGGGTTTTTCCACTTTATTTTTTCCACGGTGCAATTTATTAAAAATTAATATTCTCTCAAAATCTGTTTTTGTTTCTGAGCCAGCAGGTCCCATTGTATGCAGGAGGCTAAAGCAGCCTTCTTGTGTTACAACTGCAAGGTCACATAAAGAAGGGAAAGCCAGTGTAACACGGGGAAAGTCAGAATATAAATCAATGTGGTTGCCTTCTTGGTTTCATTCAGTGATTATCTGGCTTCAACCCAGATTCTTTCCTTTAGCAGGGATTTGTGTTTTTCCCAGGAAGATCACTTCAGACAGGCTCCCAGGTGGAGATGAAATGTTCACCTTTGTTTGGCAGAAGGCAGGGAAAATATCTTGTGCCTCATTTCTCCATCTGGTAAATGGGAAGGATACTTTCGTAACACAGGGCTTTGTTGTGAGGTTAACAACCCTTAATACCATGATCTTATAGCGATCAAGGCCAGAGAAGATACATCTACACTGCTATTTAGGGGAGACCTGAAGCATCACTGTCAACTAGTTTGTGCTATATGAGCCACTCTTTCTCGTCTATGTTACCTTGCTTGTGCTACATGAGAGCACAAAAGGAGAGACAAGTAGGGGCAGATTGGTGCCTAGATTGCTCCATTCAAGGAACAAGCCAAGCCGAATGAAGCCCTTCTAGGCATCCGTCTGCACACTACAGGCATTTACACGCATGCTTCAGGAGTGTGGGGGGGGGCACTTTAGTTCGAGCAGCTCCAAGAGCCGCTCTAATTAAAGCACCTGAAGCATCTCATGTATTGGCACTCCTGTGCTGAAAAATGGCGGTGGTGTTTTAACTAAAGCTCGTCAGATGAGCATGGTAATTACTGTGCTCCATCAGACTCCAAGCTCTTGTGCATTAGTGTCCCCGCTGCCATTTTTCAACATGGGGATGCTAATCCACAAGACACTGGAGTTTGCTGGAGCGTGATAATTACCATGCTTCAGCAGACTTGATTAATCAAGTCTGCTCTGATGTGCTTTAATTACAACACCTTGGAGCAGCTTTGCTGCATGTGTATAAGCTCCCTATTTGTCTTAGCTCTGGGTTCAGGAGCATTTATCAGTTCCAGAAAAGGGGCTGCATGGCCCCTTTGATTTTGGAACAGGACACCCTTGAAGCTCTGTCTAATTTGTAGTGTGTCCAGCTGTTCCTGGGCACAGTCAAAAGCAAATATGTTGTCACAGCTGATGCTTTGCTTTTCCTCCAGGGTGTGCCCATCAAGTACCTGGTTTTGGAGGATACCGATGAAATTATTGCCCTTGTGGAAAATAAGTTGAAAGGGGAGCAATTCCAGGAGTACGAGGAGGAAGAAGACGAGGAAGAAAAAGAGAATAGTGATAAAGGTAGAGCTGGTGTTTGGGATTCTTTGCATATGTAGTTTATGTGCTCATTGATTGAGTTGTCCAAGTTTGCTGATGACACCAAACTGTGGGCTGAGGTGGGGACACCAGAGGAGAGGGAGAGGCTGCAGCGGGATCTGGGCCGACTGCAGGAGT
>JAGPOW010000252.1:890914-915478 GCA_030014935.1 Caiman crocodilus
CCATACGCCAGAGTTCTTGGAATAAGGTGCCATTTTCATAAAATCCCACCTCCTCATGCTCATCCCCCTTCTTTTGCCTCCAGCTTGGGGAAAGATTTGAGATGACTTTGTGGTGGGAGATGAGAAGCAGAAGACGTGTCAGATTAGAAGTGCTAAGTAAAACAGCTGCCTGGTGTTGATTTAGGGCCATGTTTATGCATCTCGTGTTTCAGATCATGATACAAACCCCTTGTGCTTTGCTGCTGTGTTTGGACATCACCTTCCCGTCTTTGTGGAATTATGCTCAGGGTCGACTGGGTTGTTTGGCTGTACCAACGCTTGATAGAGTGCAGAACAAGCAATAAATTCCCTTGAGTGTAAAACAGCTGCAAAACAGAACCTAAATGAGAGGTAAAGTAAGCTGCCTAGTGAAACCACAGAGGAACTAGAAATCCTAGAAAGGTCAGGCTGGAAGGGACACCGAACAGCCAGCCAGTTGTTCCAGTTCTCTGGCAGCATCGTGTACCCTGAGAGCATCCTTGACAGATGTTCTCGTTAGGAACAAACTAACTTGTTCTTAAAAGCCGTCATCATTAGAAAGCCTTTTCCCTAATACTTTGTGCAAACCTTCTTTGCTGCCAGTTGAACCAGCTCCCACTGGAGATGGAAGAACATGATGTCTGTCCTCTCTTTAAGACACATTTATGCACTGGAAAGCTTTTATCATGTCTCTCCTCGGTTTTCTGTTCCAAACAGAAGCTTGTTCTCCTTCTTACCGGTCTTGTTCTCCTCTGGACTCTTTCCAGTTTGTCTGCATCGTTCTCAAAGTTCATTGCCCAAAACTGAGTACAGCATTCCTGCTGAGACCTCACCAGTGCTGAGAAGGAAACGTCGCACCTCCCTGTGTTGTAGACAAGCTTCCCATTAATACATCCAAGAATGCCACGTGTCTGTTTTTCCAGCAACATTGCATGTTTTACACCTACTCTGCAGGCCCCTGGAATCCACAGACCCTGTTCTTCTGTGCCACTGCCTACCCCGTTATCCCCCATTGTGCATCTGTGTGCTCAAGGTTTCCTTTCGAAGTGTTGCATTGTGCGCTTGTCTTCTTTGGATTTCATCCTGTTGATTTTTGAATTGTTCCTTCCATTTATCACAATCGTTCTGAAAGCAGGTCCTGCCCTTCCTTCAGTGCCTTTGTTACCCTTCTTAACTTGGTGTCGTAAATAAACTGTTTTCCTGCATAGGGCTGACCTGGACAGGCTCAGGAAATGGGAGGAAGAGAACCTGATGGTGTTTAACACCAAAAAATGCAAGGTTCTCTGCTTTGGGAGGAAAAACCTGCAGCATCCTTATAAGCTCGGCAGTGCTACGCTGGCTAGCACTATGGAAGAAAGAGACTTGTGGGTCATCATTGACCACAGGATGAACGTGCGCCTTCAATGTGATGCTGCAGCTAGTAAAGCGAGCAAAACGCTGGCTTGCATCCATAGATGCTTCTCAAGCAGATCCCAGGATGTCATCCTCCCCTTGTACTCGGCCTTGGTGAGGCCGCAGCTGGAGTACTGCGTCCAGTTTTGGGCCCCACAATTCAAAAAGGATGTGGAGAAGCTTGAGAGAGCGCAGAGGAGAGCCATGCGCATGATCAGAGGTCAGGAAAACAGACCTTACGGCTACAGGCTGAGAGCTATGGGGCTCTTCAGCCTGGAAAAGCGCAGGCTCAGGGGCGATCTGATGACCATCTATAAGTTTATCAGGGGTGCTTACCAGGATGTGGGGGAATGTTTGCTCACCAGAGCGCCCCAAGGGATGACAAGGTTGAATGGTTATAAACTTCCGCAAGACTGTTTCAGTCTGGACATAAGGAAGAATTTCTTTACTGTCCGAGCCCCCAACATCTGGAATAGCCTGCTATCGGAGGTGGTTCAAGCACCTACTTTGAATGCCTCCAAGATAAACCTTGGTGTTTTTCTTGCTGGGATCCTATGACCCCAGCTGACTTCCTGCCCTTTGGGCAGGGGGCTGCACTCAATGATCTTCCAAGGTCCCTTCCAGCCCTAATGTCTGTGACATCTATGCAATGTGCCCTAAGATGTAATACACACCTTCTTTCTGAAAGGAAGCATGAAGAACAGAAGATCTTACCTTGGATAAGTAACCAAGCAGCAGCAGAGCTTGCTGGATGGAGCCTGTGAACTGACCCCATGTGCTGGCTTGATATAACATGCTAGGTCTGGGGCCAGGTCTGGCTGTGGACCAGCATGTGGGACCGTGTCATCTGGCCACGGGTCCAGAGATCTGATAGGGAGCAGTGGCAGTATTAATTTCAGTGGCTCTGAGACCGAAATTTCCAGACCCATGGGGATCTGTATTTTTTTCACATAATGTGCCCTGCCCCCCTTCCATTAGCTGGGCTTTAGGGGGGAAAAAAGTGCAGGCTGTATTCGAGAAAATATGGTCTTATTAATCCAGCATCCAAGTCTCTAATGTTGGGTAGGACTGGATCCAGAACAGACTCCTACAGCAGCCCTTGAGGTGCCCTCTTAGTCTGAGTGATAGCAAGCCGCTGCTGTGGGGTTTTCGAGCTGCCAGGCACCCACTTTATGGTGCTTCCATCTAGACCGTTTCCCTAGTTGGTTTGGGACTCAACTGGGTTCATGTCCGAAGACTTGCTGAAAGCAAGATATATTATCTATTGCTTCCCCTTATCATCCAGGCTAGTTATCTCGTCAAAGAAGAGAATTTAAATTGGTTTGGCACAATTTATTTGTGACCTGTCCCCATCTGCTCCAGGTGCTTATACATTCATTTAATATTATCTCTAGTGTCTTTCCAGGCAACAAAGTTAGACTGACTAGTCCCAAATCCCCAGGCCCCTGCTTTTCCTCTTTTGAAGACAGGAACTCTTTTTTCCAGCGCCTTGGGGGATCTCCACCATCCTTCAGGAATTCACAGATAATCACTAATGGCTTCAGAGATCGCTAGCTCTGTAAGTGCTCTGGGATGAATTTCCTCCAGCCCTGCCAGCTCAAATGCATCTAGCCTACTAGGCTGTACTGCGTCCAGTTCAGGAAGTGAGATTGATTAGAGAATACGTATTACTGGACCAGCTATATAATTAGGAGAACTCTTGGGTACAAATGCCCTTCCTAGAGGTCTGGGAAGGAAGCAGATCCAGCCTAAAGCTAAATACCAGGTGGAACGATTGCTTTTGTTAAACCACATTATGATAATGAAAGTGGTCTCTTAATATGGGGAAGGTGGCAGTCAGCCAGGAGACGCTATCAGAAATAGTTACCCGCCAAATAAGAAGAGTTGAAATAAATAAAACTAATTATGAAAAGGAATAAGACCGGTGCAGGAGACAGCCGTGGGAGCAGGCTGGCATGGTAGGTCTGCGGTGTAGGCGTGATCTTACTTGCATGGAGTGGTATCAAAATCTGGCCCTGCCATTTGATTTGATCCACAGCAGGAGGAATTTCTTATGTTGTTAAGTGCAAGTGTATACAGTAATATCCATGGGAGTGCTGGAAAAGCTTTTAGTTTGACTCGTTTCTCTCTCTCTGGCTTCTGGCTTTGTAACATTATCGTAAACATTTGTGTTTTCTCCTTCAGGAACCTCGGGAGTTTCCCTTGCCAGGGTGAACTGCTGGGACTGGCCTGGTGTCTGCGCGAAGCAGAACGTCACCCAATTCCCTGTTGTAAAGATCTATGAGAAGGGCGAGAGACCACTGACCTACAGCAGCATGCTAGGGACAGAAGCTCTACTCAGGTTCATCATGCTGTGAGTGTCCAAAAGAGCCATGTCATTGCTGGGTCAGATCGGCACATCTGCTAGGAAGTGCTCTGAACGACTTCTTTTGTCCTGAGAATGTAGATTTGTCTTCAGAGTACTGTATTTACTGGCACACCTCGGGCACCTCTTTCCCAAAAATTACCTCTCCAAAATTGGGCGTATGTCTTAAGCAGGGAGCTGGTTTCTGAGCTGGAAACATGCAGGCACTGCAAGGGCTGCATAGGGAGCTGTAATGGATTCCTGGACTCTGTCCCAGGGGAGGGAAGGACAGAGTGCAGTCCTCAGCTCATGTTTAGTTTCAACTCTTTTGCATCTGCTGCTGAATTGGCAGGAGCTTTTGGTTGAGCAGCCAAAAGCCGCTGCCAATTTGGCACCAGCCATGAGAGGGTTAAAACTGTAGCCTTTGGCTGATCAGGATTCATCCATGGGGTCAGGATCGTCTGCAGTCGGTTTTTGGGCCTGACTTGGGAGGGATGTGCTTTTCTTTTCTTCAGTCTGCCTTCCTAGAACGAGGTGCACGTCTAATTTGGGAGTGTGTGGTATGTGGCATATGGTAAGAGCTTCAGACCTAACCTTGGTTTTGATACCAAGCTCAGCGTCTAGTTCAAAGAAGTGGTTTGGAAGTTGTCTTAATCTGTCACTCTTTTGGCGATCAGAAAATCATTGTTCTTAAACTATATGTCTGTTCACAGTGTATGCCACTTATATGCATACCTTCCCACTGAGTCTGGCCTTTGTTTCCCACCCTGGTTGGTGCCTTTTGGTTCTTCTAACAAACAACCCAAGGTCTGTTCTTTTAATCTCGTGTCGCCCCTACTGAAGGAGGACAAAACACCCTGCCTGCTTCTGCTGTGTTCCTCTAGGAGCAGAGTGTCCTGCCCTTTGAAGCTGGCCTCAGTTGCAGCTGTGGAAGGATACTTAAGAGGGGAACTCCTTGCCGAGCTGTCACCATATCACACCACCTCCGTTTTGGGACTGTTTACATCCAGCATGAAAGAAGGTAAGTGCTGTGCCTTGAGGGGGAAAGTACAGCAGGAAGAGGGGTTAAGCTCTTCTCTTTTTAGCCATAGCAAAGACAGAGGGAGGACTTCTGCTGCTTGAAACTGGATCAGTAGTTCCTCCTTTCTTAGGTGGCTTACCCCAGTATCAGTACACGACTGTGGTTATCTAGTAGCCCTGGTAGAGAGCAGGCCCCTGTAGCTGCACAAACACCAAGTAAGAGATGACTTCTGCTTTGAGACTGAATAGACAGGACTGGGATGAAGAGACTTGCCTGAGGTCCTGCAGCAAGTCAGTAGCAGAGTTGAGACTAGACTTTGGCTCTCCTGAGTGCTTCAGCCACTGGGGCATGCCGCGTCTCTGGCCTGGTTCTCTGTGCTCTTCTTCAGCACTGGTTTCTGCTCCAGATCTCCAGAGCCCACTCCTGCTCTTGGGCCCATGCAGAGCAGCCCTATCTTCTGTGAGGCTCCGCTTCAGCACAGAGGTCCATGTGCTTGGCTCCGTCTGCAACATCAGGGCTCTGTTATGTCACTTCTTTTCTTGGGAGGTTTCCAAGTGAATTTTTCCCTCCATGAGCCCTGTAGAGAACTGATCATTTGGGAATTCCACCCCTAATCAGTCACATGCTCCGTGCCTAACTGATCCCTCTCTCAAAACAGCGCTGTGGCTTAATTACAGCCCCCACAAGGGAGGCAGGCTGCTTGCAAAGGCGGGAGATGTGGGCACAGATGGACAGCGGCACTTCTGGCAGGGCACTGCTCGGTGAGGAGAGGAAGGAGCCACGCTACTGTCGCACTGGGTGTGCTGCCAGTGACTCGGGGACGGCTCTTTCCTTTTAAGCCCTGTTTCCTGTGGTTCAGGGTCTCTGTAGGGGGCCATCGAGCGTGCTGCTGTTCTCAGACTTTGTGGCTTGCAGTTGCATATGTAGGTCTGATTTGGGTGAGTCCTGGCATCCGCCTGGAGATAGGGGACTGGTTGTGGTGTCCCGGGAGGTCCCTCCAGTCCCATGTACATTCCCAAAAGTACAACTCCACTTCCAGTCCAGACCTCATCTCCTCACTCACCAGCGGGCCCCTTCCACAGGCCCCGTGCTGGGTCTGGGTGCTGGGAGCGCTCACCAGCTTCAGGCTCTCCTGGGGGAGGCAGAGAAACACCTCGGTCCTGAGTCCCTGCCGGGCACGCGGGTGCATGACACATTAAGTGCTTCCACACTGCACAGTCACAAACCATGGTGCCTCTGGGATTTAGGTGCCTCCAGCAGCTGAGTGCGGGTTTCCTGGGTGATGGCTTTGGTCTCAGGGACCTTATTCACCCCCTAAGTCAATTTTTAAATCTGCCCCTCTGTTCCTCAAGGCATCCGGGTCTCGTGACCAACCTCTTGGTCAAAAGCTTGCTGAGCCAGGCGTCCCTGCTGGGGTGCGAGGGAGAGGGAAATGCAGGCTTGCCAGGGTGACGAGTGAAAAGGGCAGTACGGAGACCATGCCCCAGCAGGGGCTTGACAGCCATGTAAGGAGAAGCAGCCTTCAGGGGCCTGAAACCCCAGCTGCAGGGAGGCAGCGGGTCATAGGCTGCCTGGCCAGAAGGCTGGGAGCCAGCTGCAGCAGATCATTAATGATGAAGGTTGAGCTCCAAAGAGGGTTGAAAGCTCCAGGGGCAGAGAGGAAAGGTTGTGGTTTGGGTTTGTCTGTTGATTCATTGTTGGCACACTTGCTTGTTCTGTTTTTTTGTTTGGCTTCTGTTGGACAAGTTTGCCTTATGCAAATTACCTGGCTGGAAAACCCAGAGCAGACTGGCCTTGAGAGGGGAGCTGGGCGAGTGACGTGCTTACAGGTCAGGAAATGTAGCGTTTCCTAAAGAAAAGCTAAATGATCTTCCTCTTTTGAGTGGTCTTTCTCCATGAGGCAGATGCTTATGATACTGAGACCCGTTTCCAGCCAGAAAACCCCCAGCCCCTGAAAAAAGCAATCGGAAAAAAACCTTTAAGAAAAAGCAAATCGGTAACAAAAAGAAGATTTGACATTGGAAAGAGAAACCTCATGGAATCTGCTAAGGACCTCACTATTGCTGCTGGTTTCACATGACAGGCACTTGGGTGTTGTAAACCCCTGGCTAACAAGATGGAAGGTCAACTCCTGAGAAGTCTTGTAGTCAGTAAGAACCAACTGACCACAAGGCTTTGGTCAGTAAACCAAAGTGTTGCTTTGGTTCACTGGTTAAGCGGGTTTGGACCTGGTCTGTGCTTGGATGAGAGACCAGCTGCAAATATGTGTCGCTCTGCTCTCATCTCTGGCATCAAGGTTGCCTAATGGTTGCATCTACTGAGATCTCACTGGTGAAAGGAGAGGGGTGGATGCCTGCAGTTGCTGTGACTACACGGGCAGTTGAGTTGGCTGCTCTAATTAGGCCTCTTACTAGCCATTTGAGCCATTCTCATCTGATTGGCATTTTCAGATGTCCTGTGCACACCTGAATAAGTCTTCTGGGCATGGACCGCTGGCTTTCTCTTCAAGGAAAGGACCTCTCTTGCCTGTGACTAATGGGCAGCAATGCTCTGCACGGACACTTCTGCAGGTTGAACTCTACCCTTGTTTTCTTGCCTGGCTCCTAACACACCAGCACATCCCCCATCTTCCCTGGCCAGCTACCCCAATCTCTGCAGAGGAGCTGCCAGAGGGTCTGAAGGAAGGATGGCTCTGATGCTACAAGCTGCATCCACCTCTTCCAGAGCCTCGCATGCGGACCCAGCCGGATTCTTTCCTCTCTGTCTGTCAGCCGGACAGGAAGAGATGCTAGTTCACAGAGTTCTTGTATGCAGACAATCACATATTTTAAAGAGAGAGAGGAAGTAACATGAAAGGAAAATTGAATAAGAAAGGGAAAAATGCCTGGCACAACTCCCCACAGCGATTTCTCAAGAAATAGCCTGGCTCTCCATGGCCCAGGCAATGCCAAGATGAGGAGCAGCAGCAGCAGCAGCTCATCCAACAACACTTTCCTCACCATCACTCAGCTTGGGAACTGGCACTACTCCACGCTTCCTTCAGCAGCCCTGCCTGCTTCCCTTCATCTTTGAAGGGCCTCTGTCTGCCGAGACGCGGATGGTCTACCAGGTTGGTATTTTCCAGATGATGGTTTCCCACCAGCATTTGTTAAACCCAAACAAGCCATTCCCATTGCACAAGGAGGTCAACTCTTGCATGGAGCACAATGGGAAGGAAGCAAAGGGGAATTTTAGAGGATTATTTGGCAATCACAATGCACCAAAAGTTGGGTGAGACATAATTAGACTTGGCACGTCTGATTAGAAGTTGGGAAAACGAAAAGTTTGGAAGACCTGGGAAAATGAGAGTTGGGAGAAGAGGAGAACGGCGGGGAATTTTGATCATAGTCTTCAAATACCCAGAGGGTGGCCATAAAGAGGATGTGATGGTGTGTCTGCATGAAACGGGACAAGAAGTAGCAGCCTTAAACTGCAGCAAGGAAAATGCAGGTTGGAGGTGAGGAAGAACTCTTTTTCGATTTTGAGGATGGTTCACCCCTGGAAGAGACTATCCAGAGAGGTCATGGTGTCTCCATCGCTGGAAGTTTTTAAGAGCAGTTTGGGCAAACACTTGTCTAGAATCACTTCAACAAGGATAATCCTGCCTTGAGCAGAGGGGTGTAGCAGATGTGACCTCCTGAGGGCCCTTTTATAAGTCTGTATGGCCCACTCCAAAGCTCATGGGAAGCCATCTCCTGATGTTTTTGGACGTTAGACAATTCTCTCATGATTTTCTTCAGGAGACTCCCAACCTGCTTCTGTGAAGCTGGTTGGAACCATCCTCTTCATCACAAACTGGGGCAGGACCCAGCATAGGATCACAGAAAATGAGGGGTGAAGGGCCCCCAGGAGGTCACATCCAGTGCAACCCCCCTGATCACAGCAGGACCAGCCCCAACTAGATCATCCCAGCCAAGGATGGGCTTAACAACCACTAAGGATGGAGCTTCCCAATGTCACAGTGAGAAGTCACAGCTGGAGCAGGACGAGCCCTCGTATTTCTCACCCCGTCATACGGTGGCCAACACTGAGTGACTCTCACCGTTGGACTTCACAGCAGCTCCTCTCCTGTTGGGGTTGTGCACTTTACCCCAGTGCCAGGGCAGTGTGCCACATAACTGGCTTTTACATCTGGCTAATTAGAGCAACAGGATGTCCAACCAGTTGGACCTGGGATGGCTCCCAGCACTGGGCAGCCATTCAAGCAACCAGACACAAGGCATGCTCTACAAGACCTCGCTGACATCTCTGGACTGGAATAATGCCGAGTGGGGACATGACTGCCTCAAAGGACAACGCGAAGCAGCTGGACTTTCCTCTGTCCCATAGTGGCTGCTTATAAGAAGCTTAAAAAGGAAAGCTGCAGGTGAGGTACTTGTGTGCTTGCTGGTGTCCACACGGGCTCAAGAAGCTCCCAGAGACCTGCTATGCCGTTTGCAAAGCTCTTGGCCAGGAGCTATCACTGGGCATGTCGTGGAAAGACAGGATAACCCCCTCAACAACCTCTGACTGCAGTCCGAAGGGTCCCCTGGGATCGCTGGGTTTGGGGTCAGGCTGCCTGGGAGCGCTCAAGTCTAGAGCGAGGGTGTGCAGGGCTGCAGATCCCAAATGCTGCCTGGTTGTGATCATCGCGTGTGACTCCATCCACGCAGACGCTGCACCTCAGGTGCCTGCCCTGGCAGGTTTTACCCGTCAGCTGCTCTTTGGTAACTGCCCCATGCCTACTTTTGTCCCCACAAGGAGCGCTAACCCAAGGGAATTTAGAGCTTACTGAAACAGGCCTAAATAACCCCTGTACATCTTGCACTTCCTGTAGGTGAAAGCAGGCAAGAGGATGGATACTGTGGAGCTGAGTGGGGTTAATTGGGGCACGCTGAGTAATTGCTGGCTTGGGGGCTCTGGGGCTCGTAGTTGCCATGACCCCAGTGATCCCTTGTTTGGGAGAGGCTGGAGCAGGCTGAGAATCCTCCTCGCTGTGAGCTCCCACCCGGGGGGGACAGATGCTGGAGCCCTGGCTGCTCTCCCCTGCCCATGGCTGGAGAACAAGGGACACGGGCCGGGGAGGGGTCTCCTGCACCAGTGATCCCAGTACATCAGGGTTGCAGGGAGCCAGTGACTTTCCAAAATTGGTGCTTCCAGCCCTGGCACGTGACTACAAGGTGAGAACCAGACACAGCCTGTACTGCACACCTCATAAACAGCTGTGGCCATGAACAGGCTTCGTGATTTGCAGAGGGGGGAAAAAAAACTCCAACTCTTTACTTATTTATGGAAATTTTTTTACAGCCAGAGAAGCATTTATCGAAGCAGGAGCCATCCTAAAAGGATATGTCACAACAGGGTTGTATTATGGAGATGATGCTCTGGTTCTGTAAGTCATTTGCTTTTTCCTTTCTGTACGAATGCAGACTGATGTGCATTGAAGTGAATGCCACTGAATTTTAATGACTGCATTACATGTGTGGCTGGGCATGTCTCTGATCAGTAATGGTTTCCACTGCAGTTTCAAGTAGTAGAGTAGGCAATACCATAAGGCCCTTCACAAAGCTACACGCTCAAGTGTGTTTTACACTGCACTCCACAAGCTAACAGCTCTGTGCCCGCTAACTGAGATAGATGGTAAAATGGTGGTTGGTATTAACCGTGAATCTGACGCCCATGTCATAGTTGATATTAGTGGAGAAATGGAGGAGAACCATAGAATCCGCACATAGTATCTTGTACACTCACGACGGTGTAGGCCATGCTTTTATCAATAAGACCTATGAGTCAGCTCCTTGCCCCATATATGTGACTGTGCTAGCTGTGGACCCTTCACTGACAACCGTTCCTGCCACTTAACATGGGGGTGCCTGGTGTTTGGGTCTCCAGCCCTGGGCTCTGCCACTGCCTTGCGCTGTGACCTTTGGCATATCACTTTACTTCCCTGGCCCTTCTTGAGTGCCCAAAGGTTCACAAGCCTGCAGACAGTTCATCCTTGCGCTGGCTCTCCTCTGGAGAGGAGAAAACTGTGTACCTCTCCTTCATCCAGCATAAGGCAACAAGGAACTCCTCTGTTTTCCTCTTTGGAGGCTCCCATCAGCTGCTTATTTTTTCTCTGCTTTCTGGGCTCAGAGGGCCTGACCCACATCCCACTGCACTCGGTGGCATCCTGGATCAGGGTATCGATCCCTTTATTCCCTGGACCCCACTGGCTTCTTCGAGTGAATTCATCCTTTCCTCTGGGTGCTGCAAAGCTGTGTCTCCAGCAGCTAGAAGCAGAGGAGCACTTCCCCAGCACATTCCTGTCAGTGCAAACCTTTGCCCAGATCCCCTTGCCTCTGTCTTGTTGCAAGAGCCCTGAAGCTACAGATCATTTCTGTGTTCAGACACTGCCGCTGTGGTTGGGTGTCTGCCATAGGTGCCAAGTATGTGGGGCCCGAGGGCACTGGTTGGCATCTGTAGGTGCTGGAAAAGCCTTGAAAATTGGGTCCTCTGCTGTTATTCCAGCAAAGCACTGTAGGCCGCAAGGTGCTCTATTTATGCAGAGGAGGCTGAGACCAGCGTTCTTTAATTTTATACGGAGCCGTGCTTGGAACAAGCAGGAGAACTGTTTGAGCTCTTTTATAAACACGGGGTTTGCAGAAAAACAATCAGTTGCCTGGTTTGTAGGCGTTTGGTTTATTAAATTTATTCTTAAGAAATTTCTGCTTTCCCCTAATGAGTGATATCACAGTCAGCGTTATAAAAATACCTTCTCCTTGCCTATCCAGAGTACTTGTCATCTTTGGGTCTGCTTACAGCTGGTGGGCGAGAGAGTTGTAGTTTCTATATAGGGTAAGTCCAGTGTGCTGTGTTTTATGTGACGTTGGAAAGAGGGAGTGGAGTGTTGCAGCTTTTGTCTTGGTGGAGAGTATTTGTAGGAGTTTTGACTTGTCAGTTGGAGAGGGAATGGCTGTAGGTCCCAACCTCAAACTCAGCTTGATTAGAAAGTTTGAACCAGAGCCCACCTGCCATCTTGCTAAGGAAAAGTAGGATGTTCCTTTCCTAGGATTTTGGAGAAAAGGGCTGTGTTGTGTGCTGCTCCATGAAGGCACAGAGGAAGAGAACTGGTGAAAGCTGCAAGAAGCTGAGACGGGAGCCTCTTGACTCCCCGTGTTTTCCTGAAGACTTTTGGGGTTCAGCTCCCCCAGAGGGCTATAGCGGTGATTTGTCAACCAGTGTTGTGGTATCCTGGCATGCTGTGAGATCCTTTTAAGGGTGCCCTGGGACACCGCAGAGTATTAGCACTCTTAGGTGTGCGAACACCTACACACAATTCACAAGACGAGCCCAGGGATTTCTGCTAGGAATTCACAGAGTCAAAAGCATTCTGATCTGCTGGGAGATGTGGAAGAAAGAATTGCTTAATTTGTTTTCTTAGTAAAAAAAGGAGTGAAAACTAAGAGCCTGTTGTCCAGGGAGTGCCGTCAGTCTAACGAGGAGAGTCTAGAGTCTAAAAAGGTTGAGAACCACTGAGCTACAGGAACGGTCCTGTGAAAAAACTATTCCTCTTAGAAACAAAGCCCTGCGCTGGAAAGCTTGTCTAAGTCTACCCAGCCATGCAGTCGGCCCAATCAAAGCGATCACTCGCAAAACCCTGTGTTTCTCACGTAAGGTCTTCACCGAAGTTTAAGCAGAACGTGGCTAGTTGCCAGTTGTTTGGATAAAGCATCTATGGATCCCTTCAGTTGTTAGGAAGGACACAAACCTCCTTCAGGTTTTTCTTTGCACGTGTTTTATATTGAAACGCAAGTCTCTCAATACATTCACTAGGTTAAGCCAGCTACGCCCCTAGCCAGCTTCATCCCTGGGAAGCCATTTGCTCAATGCAAGCTATCACTTCTCACCACTTAGTGGCATGGCTCCATAATACAGGGGTGTAGGTTGTAGCCGTGTTGGTCTAAGGACATAGACAAGGGCTTATAAGGGTGAGGATCTGTAATAGTACCTACTGCTGGCAGCAGGGCTGGCTATGTGTCCGCTGCTTACCATGGAGGTAAGTTTCTACGCAGTGTGCATGTCTACACAAAAAGCTTACTGCGGAGCTACCTAATTACCTCCATGGTAGATGTCTCCATGTCTACACATGCACCCATACAGTAAACCAGTAAACATCACCATAGACTAGTGCTTGTCAACAGGCGTTATTTATTGCCCCCCAATGCATGTGTAGACACTGATGGAGCTGGCTTGAGGGATGAGGATGCTTCAGTGCAGGGGCTGCGTGCCGGCTAGCCCTGCACTGGAGCACCCTTGTGACCCGGCCAGCCCCTCCGCAGCAGGTGAGGCTGGGTCAGAGCAGCCCCAGGCTGGTAGGCTCACCCCTGGAGCCCTCTGCCAGGCAGGGCTGCTCCAACCCTGCTCGGTGTGCTGCGGTCCCGGGAGCACATGCATATATGGTGTCTGGGAGCAATGAACTCCAATACAAACTGCACCGGAGTTTATTTGGTCAAAATGTGAAGTAAATGACTCCATAGCAATCTCATGGTGTGTCTGCTCCCTTAATACAGATTGCCCACCTTTTGCACATGGATTCATGGCTTAGGTTACCCATGATAGACCAATTGCTTATTGTTAAATGAAAGAGCTGAAAAAGCCCAGGGGGGTCAGGGGCGTTCTTCACATTCCAAAAATTCAGAGGCAAGAGAGAGAGGATCATGCACTCAGCATGCATGATGGATAAGGAGAGAGGCTGGTGGGCAATGGGAAAGATGAGCACCCCCCAACTACAGCCAAGCTTGTGTGATCTCTGCCCAAAGCAGCAGGAGAAAAGGGTGCATCTCCTACACCCTGGGAGACTGGAGAACAAAGGCAGGAAAATGAATACTCCGCAGCTGGGTGAAAAACAAAGCCCAGAGGTCCTGCCCAGCCCAGGGCACTGAAGCAGACTAGTTTCCACGGCTCTGAGCACACAAGGGAACGATGTGGCAAGTATTGCCTTTCACTGCACAGCCCAAATGATCATGTGCCCTTTTACAGCTGGGGGCAAACTTTGATGCAAGTCGGGGCTGAGGCTCAATCTCGCCCCACCATGGGTCTGTTGTGAGATGGCTCAGCCACTCGGCCATCAGCCTCCATTGAGCTTGTGGGAGGATGGAAGAGAAACTTTGGAAGAGAGAAATACCTGTAAAGTGTGGGTTTAGACCCTGGAAAGTGAACTGAGGGAGCCTAAGAGATCCTGAGGAAACCAGAGCTGAGCCAGGTTCTGACGTCAGGGCACTGCTTCTAAGAAAATGGGATTAACATTTGCAGAGGTTGAAGAGCTAAAGGGCTAAGAGAAATTCCTGGAAAAATGAGTATGTTGCAAGAGTAGGGAGTCTGAGCTTTTCCAGAAATGAGGAGCCACCCCAAGTTCAAGACAGAGGAAATCGGTATGAAATACAGAAGTTTAAGAGGTATGGCATGTGTCTGATTCTGCTCCATGTCCTGGAATGGGACTTAGAGAGCCAAACTATTCCCCTTCTGGAGTAACCTGAAAATCCCCTCCTGCCTCACAGCACATAAGCTTTCTTTCACAGCACACTTTCCATGCAAGTGAATGCCTAGCACTGCAATAAAGCGTGTGTTTCAATGCTTTGCTGGTGCCAGGCAAGCACCCGGCGGCGGGATGGAGATCTGGAGACTATGATGAGCTCCGAGTCCTCCTTGCAAGCCCCTTTCCCAGTGCTTAGGCAATCTCATGCTTTCATCTAGCCCTCAAAGGTGTAAAGTGTGGGTTCTGCACACTCTGGGCACAGAGGCTTTTGCATTCAGTCACTGTCACAAACCACGTCCCTTTAGATCCAGTAAATACAACGTGCCTCTCCCAGCGCTGCTGTTTGCTCGTCATGAAGAACGCAGCATAGACCCTGTCCTGCTCTCCAGACTGACGCCACAGGAGATTGCTCAGACCATCAGATACCAATTACTGGAAACATTCGTAAGTGTTATGACGGTGCGGTACCTGCAAGGGCTGGCTGGGGAGAGGGTGCAGAATGCATCAGTGGAGCATTGAGGATGAGAGCGAAAAGCTTCAGAAGTAAACCCCCAGGCCGATAGCTGGGAGAAGCCATGTACCCAGCGGTCGTTCAGTGGCAGTGTGATCTAATGGGGAGGGCATGGATCCGGGAGTCAGGAGATCTGGGTTCTCCCCCTTGGTTGCATGCAACACTTCTCTGAAAAGGGGTGAATTTTCCCACCTTGCAAACAGTGTGTTCAGACCTTGGGGTCCAGGCATCTGCGCTGCAGTCCTGGGACCCACACGGCTCTGCAGTGCCCAGCCTACCCCCACTTGTGTCACCACTGCTTAGCCCCTCCCAAAAGCAGCCCGCATTTCTCCTAGCATCTTTCTCTGCTCTCTTCCAGCCAGAAATTACCGTGGAAAACCTGCCCGCGTACTGGAGCCTGGGGCGTCCCTTACTCATACTGTTCAGCGACGGCGATCTTGGCCCACGGGACAGGAATGAAATGCTGCGTTTGGGGCGGGGAAGCGACCGCGAGGCATTCCTCGTCTGCTGGCTTAACCTGTGAGAATGCTAAAACATGTCGGCTTCTCCCCACAGCTGAGTTTATGGCTTCTGGGAGGTGGAGGGGTGGGAGGAGAAAGAGCAGACGGAGCAGTTCCTGAAAGCACTACCAGGCTAAAAATGTAACTAATTATTCAGTATGAAATCGCTGCGAATCACAATGCCAAGTTTTTTTACAGAAATGCACACCTTAATGGAGGTGCATCCCCTACACCAGCAAGGTAACCCCACGCAGAGCCGCTTGCTAGTCAGAGATGATGCATGGTACCGGTGTTTGTTTTCATCCAGGAAAGATGCTTGTGAAGGATGCCACCATTGACTGCTTAAAGGGAAAGAATCGGTTGTCGGGAGGGGGAGGCAAAGGAGGAAAGAAAAGAAAGAAACAAATCAGCAGAGCAAGGAGAATGGCCCAGGCATCAAGAGTTATGGGAGAGTAAATTATCAGAATTTCCCAAATGAACATGTTTTAGCATTGTTTAGTCTATTCTTTTGCTTCTCCTTGACCACCTCGATGAGTGAATCACCACATGCTTTTTACGTGAGGAGCTGTGCCATGTTGGGGGCAGTACATTAACTAATGAAGAATGCACTTTTTTTTAAAGAGAGAAAGCAGTTGCTTTCCTGTTATTGTGCACTGTAGGAAACCCACCTGAAGGTCTGGGCCTCTCCTGACTCCCTGCCCCACTTCCCTTTGGGAAGAAGGGAAAATGGGGTCTTTGAAGGAAGGGGGAAAAACTCAGGCTGCTTATAGGGAGAAGATGCCTGTTTGCTCTGAACTCAGTTAACCAAGCAAGGTAAAATTCACTTCCGTGCACAGACCCTGCAAAGGCCTGGGCACCATCTGAATGCAGCTCACGTGATTCACATGCCTGCTGTGGGTCCTCTTCACAGGGGTGAATGTCACCCAGAGCAAGGGGCAGGGTGAGGGGTACAACCCACGTGGGTTGATTCGGCTCCAGTGCCCTGCGCACCGGGCCACAGCCATCCTGTTAAACAGGCCCAGTCGATCTCCTCCAGCGCAGCATTGAAGCGTCTGTAGAAGCACAGGAATTCCCCTGCCAGCTTCAGTGGGACCGTTCATCTGCTCAGACACCTGTTTAAGTGCTTTGGACCAGGCCACGGGGCTCATTTGTCTGTCACTGTGAAACTGCTAACGAACAAGTGCAATCAATTCTCTCCCACAGCCAGAGGACTCCGGTTGGCCGGGGGATCCTGAAGGCCTACTTCAGCACCCTGCCACCTTTGCCTCTTCTTGCCTGGGTGAACCTTCACGCCGGGGGCGAGGTATTTGCATTCCCTCCAGACCAGCCTGTCACCCAGAGTAATGTCTTGTCTTGGCTCCAGAAGTGCAGAGCAGGGCTTCAGCTTCCCAGCAGTAAGTGCACAGGCTCCCGTCCCATTCCCTGGCATGCCCTCGCGGCCCCCGCGTCTGTTTATGTGAAGCCACTCATTGCAGTAATTTGTCTGTCGTTTAAGAATGGGGCGGGTAGGAAAGGGGGAGAGTTATTGTGAGTTTGAGCTGGAGAAGCACAAGCCGTCCGGTCAGAACAGAGCGCGTGAGCTGGCAGGACTTGCTCAGCACTGAGAGCCAAGTCGCAGCCAGTCTGGACGGCTGTCAGTGCTCCATAGTCATTTCTGGGTGCCTGCTGCTGACACGGTCTTGGTGATGTCTATGAGCACAAAACCTCCTTCCCCCCATGCTCCGACTAGGACATATCACCCTGTACCTGCAGCCTTGCAGGTCCTTTATGGGCAACCATGTGCACTCGCAGTGGGAGGGAGCTTCCAGCGATTCCCATGAGGAGCCAGGCACCACGACCTACCCTGGCTCTCCGTTCAGGACTGTGGTGCCCAACCTTTTGGTCTGATGGAAGTGCCTGGTCTGGCCGGATCCCACCAGTGGGCCTGATCTGGCATGTGGATCAGCTGGAGCCTGGGCCTGATCCAGCCACGTGGTGGCTGGGGTGGGCAGCCTGGATCCAATCCGGCTACACGGGAAATGCCCCAGATCAGCCCAGGGAGGGGAAGATTTGGTAGCAGGGGAGGATAGTAATTGCTGCTGCTTCCTCACTGCCAAAGTCCCCGACCTGAAGGAAGCTCCATGGGCCCAGTGCCATGGCTCTGTGGGATGAATTTGGGGGGTTGAACAAATAGGAGACATTTGTTCTGGCTAAGGAGACAAATAGAAGTGAGACACTTCAGTCCCTTTGGAGAACAGGGACTTGAGGCCTCCTACACGATCTGGCCACTTGGGAGCAACAAAGATCCACGCTGTGAGTACAGGTGGCCTCCGCGACAGCTCGTGCTTTTAGCTGGGGCTCTGGCAGCTGCAAACGCCCAAGTGACCAGGAGTCGAGACCCCCTTATCTCACAGCAAGGCCTTTGCTGTCTTCCCCACCGAGCTGTTGTGGACACGATGGGGATCTCCCAGCTCCTGCTCCTGTCTGAATAATGCTGTGTTGCCTTTGTCCCATCTCCCATCCCGCTAGGGACCCGAATGACACGACAGCCTTTGTCTTCGGCGTGCCCCCAGTGGCCGAGTTTTCTTACCTGCTAATGGCAGAAATTACTTGTCCTATCATCTGCCTTTCCTCTCAGCCCCCCGGGAGCTGGTGGATGTGCCCTGCATTTGGGATACAGGATGCCCAGCTGCAGTCAGTGCCGCACATCTCCTGTGTTTTATCAGTCCCCATTTGAAGCCCCTTTCACCCTATAATTTCCAAGCTGACCCTCTGTTGCCATTTGATGCTGTTCCTTAAGCTCCTTGTTCCTCAGAGCATCCCTGAGCAATATCCTCCATGTGCCCAGCTGTAAACAGGTGCTTGTTTCATGGATACTGGTGAGACTTTAACAAAACATTTTAAGCACCTGGTTATCTGGGGCCTAAATGCCAGAAACAGTTTCTTCAGGGACCAGCTCTGGGGAAAATGAATGCTAGAGTTAGAAGAACCTCTTGCGATCGTCTGACTCGTGAGGTGGCATCAAGTCCAACCCCCTCAAGGCAGGATCGCCCCTACCTAAACCATCCCAGCCACATGTCTGTGCAAATCTGCTCTGGAAAATTTCCAGAGACGGCGGTTCCACATCTTCTCTCAGCAGCCTGGTCCAACGCTTGGCCACACACCGAGGCAGAAAATTCCTCCTGATCTCCAGCCTAAATTTCCCCTGCTGCATCCTGAGGCTCTTGCTCTTATCCGCTATGGCCACAGAGAAAAGCCCATCTCAGTGATGACTTGAGTCCAGGTTAGCTTTAGCCAAATAACTCCCCCAGCAGTCCTAATTGGCAGCCTTGGAAGCAGAGACGAAACGACCTAGCAGGGGTTATTGCAGGGCCCTTGGCACAGCTTTACGAGCACTCGGGGTGCTCGGGCCAGGTGCCAGATGACTGGAAGATAGCCAGTGTGGTTCCCATCTTTAAGAAAGGGAGGAGGGGGGACCCGGGCAACTATAGGCTGTCAGTCTTACCTCAGTCCTGGGGAAACTCTTTGAGAAGATCATCAAGGAGCACATCTGTGAAGGGCCGGCATCAGGGGTGATGCTGAGGGGCAGCCAGCACGCTTTCATTAGGGGGAGGTCATGTCAGACCAACCTGATTGCCTTCTACGATCAGGTCACAAAAGCACTGGATGCAGGTGTCGCCGTGGATGTAGTCTTTCTGGACTTCAGCGAGGCCTTTGACACCGTCTCCCACCCCATCCTCATTAAAAAACTAGGCAACTGTAGCATTGATGCCTACGCAGTCAGATGGATTGCAAATTGGCTGAAGGGTCATTCTCGGAGGGTGGTGGTGGATGGGCCCTATTCAACCTGGGGGAAGTGGGCAGCGGAGTCCCCCAGGGCTCGGTCCTTGGGCCCGTGCTGTTCAATTTCTTTGTCAGCGATTTGGATGACGGGGTGAAAAGCAACCTGTTCAAATTTGCTGATGATACCAAAATCTGGGGTGAGGTGGGCTCACTACCAGGGAGGGAAAGACTGCAGAAAGACCTGGATAGGTTGCAAGGGTGGGCTAACAAAAACAGGATTCATTTCAGTACAGACAAGTGCAGGGTGTTGCATGTGGGCAGTAGTAACTGGCAGCACACTTACAAGATGGGAAACTCCCTTCTTGAGAGCACAGAGGCAGGAAGGGATCTTGGAGTCATCATTGACTCCAAGATGAACATGGGCCGATAATGCGAGGTCACGGTCAGCAGGGCTAACTGGACCCTATCCAGAAGTGTCTCGATGCCTTCCTGGCTGGGGTCACTTGAGCCCAGTTTCTCTCCTGCCCAGACAGGGGGTCGGACTTGAAGATCTACAAGGTCCCTCCCAACACAACTGCTGTGATTCTATGACCTTTCAGCAAAGCTCTGTGTTGTTTGGACACAGGAGGGAGCCAGTGGGGTAGAGAAAGGGCAGAGATGAAAACTCTTTGTGGGCTGGGGAGAGGCAGAGGAAACCCAAAAATCTGGGCAGGGAGAGAAATGAGATGCTTTGGCAAAGCCTTAGATCCTTGTGTGTGGAACAGGAGCGATGCCCAGAAGTGATGCAGAAGGCAGGGTAGATTTGCACCTTCCTAGATGAACTGAATTGAAGTAGTAGACCATAAGCTTTCCTAAGCAGAGGGTTTACTTTATCAGTAGTTGCCTGCCTCTGTCTATAATAGTTATGCCAGTAGAAATAATAATCGGCAGTGCCTTGTGCATTTAAAACGCTTGTTCTTCAAAAAGGGAGGATCACTTCTGCAGGAGCTGGGTGTCCTGCCTTGCGGTTCTCCTGGAAGGCCAACAAATCTCCCGGACCCCAGGAGGATTTTTAAAGAGCCAGGGCAAAGGAGTGGCATATCGATATCTGCAGCCGCGTTGTCTCTGTTTGGGAGGTCCTCTTAAACCAAATGCAGTCCCCTTCTCAGGGAACCGGGTGTACTGTGTAATGAACAGAAACCTGAGGGAGATTGGGCTGGGGAGAGAGGATGCAGATAGAGCCTCTCTTCCATCCCTTCATTGCTCAGGAGAGGCCTGTTAGACCCTTGCATGGGGTCCTGTTGTTGTCCTGCGGGATTGTCCCCGTCAGCCACGTTGCCATGCTCGGCCATCCCAGTAACAGCCCGTTGTCTCCTCCCCTCAGCCACCTTGTCTGACGCACCCTGGACGCCGCCTCTGCCCGCGTACAATTTTCTGCGCATGATGGAGTCCACGCTGCCCGAGTTCACCCTGCACACCGCGTATGGCCGAGGAGACCCGACCGGGCCACGGCAGGCGGAGGCCGCGGAAGAGAAGGCACCTGTCGGGGAGGAGCAGGCTGAGGAGCCCGTTGCAGAGGCAGAGAAGGGCCAGCCACCCGGGAGAGACCTGCGCGGGACAGTCCCGAGGCTGGCGGGGAGGGAGAGGCAGGTGAAGAGACATGCTGAGCTGTGAGGGGTGGGATTGGCCTCTGGGCAGGGAGGTTCGGTGTGAGCACTTCCTCCCATGCCATTGACTTCACTGGAGGGTGTCTGCAGAACCAGAGGGGACACGGCACGTTCGGGGACAGCTGCCCTCGAGGGAGTGACCCACCGTGGGCTTCCATGTGAAGCCGGCCCCCAGTCCTGCGGCGTGCAGGGGGTGCTGTTCAGTGCCTCAGTGACAGCCGCTCCAGTCCCGCGAGCCTGCCAGCCCCCAGCTGTGGGGAGGGCCAGGGCACCAGCCCATGGGATCCCAGGGGAGGCATTGCATTTATAACCCTGCCGGGGGGGGGGGCTGGACAGACAAATGTCTATTGCCATGGCAGTGATGCTCAACCAAGGTGCCACAAGATCCTTTTGGGGGTTCCAGGGTGCCACACAATGTTAGCACTGTTAGGTGTACAAGCATGATTCACAGGATAAACCCAGAGATTTCAGCTCGAGATGCCTAGCTGTGCTCATTCTGAGTCCTTTGCAACAGGAAACCTGCTCTGTTATCCTTCTGTAGTCAAAAATGAGTGAAAACAAAGAGATGGCCTTTTCCAAGAGGGGCCTCAAGTCTACTTAAGTCTCTGCAGGGCTTGCTGGAGCCTATCCAGGGATGCTGCGAGTCTAAAAAGGTTGAGAATCACTGCGCTACGGGCTTCTCTGCACACAGAGCTGCTCTGGTATAGCAAAATGCCTGCAGCCCTCCTGGGCAGGTGGAGTCCCACCACTTAAATGCCCTTGTGTCACAACAGCTTCCTCCTGCAGGGGAAGGGAAATGAGCCAGACTAGCATGGGACCTCTGCACTCTGGGTTGCATGGGCAGGACCGTGTTAGTGTCAGCCAGGATGGGGCTGGGTAGCCTGGAGGGGGAAAGCAGGCAGGTCCCTGGGGGCTGCGTGCAGACGCCTGCCCCCAACCGTGCTCTCTCCTCCTCCAGCTGTAGTGACTAGCACAGCAGGTACCGCCTGAGCAGGGGAGAGCTGCAGTTTTGGAAGGACATGCTTCAAAGGGTGATCCCAGCTGCAGAGCCCAATCCAAGCAGCTGCCTGGGGGTATGGGCTTGATACTAACGGGGTTTGCTCTGGTTTCAAGCGTGGGGTTAGATCCGCTGAGTGGAGTGGCCAAGGGTTGGGCCCTGGAGAGCATAAGGAATTGGGGGACCTGAAAGGCCCGGGGAGATGCACTTCAAGCTGGGACCCAGATCCACAGCCTGGAAGCCTTGTGAGCCCCGGCTGGAGGCATGGCTTGGAGCCCAGCAGCCCTAGGAGGTGATCCAGCCTGCCGCCCTCTCCTGCTGCCCGGGAGAGGCTTGCGTTCTCTAGCTGGTTTCACTGCTGCTGAGCTTGAAACTGCCAAGGGCGTCCCTGCCCGGCCCACCTCTGTGGGCCTCTGTGAAGGCTGTCTGTACCAGCCCCGCTCCTGCCAGCGTAGCCCCACGTGGTGGATGCAGTCTCCCTGGTCCGCATGCACCTGCATCACGAACATTTCTTCCTGTAGGGAAAGGCAATGAACCGGGCCAGAAGGAGGCACCTTCCAGTGTCTCCACCCTAGGGGTAGGACGGTGCTGACGGAAAGGTGGCAAGCCTGCAAAAAATGTAGTTTCATCCAGGAAACCGTGAAACTTTTAGGGGCCTTTGCTGTCAGGATCAGGCTGGGCAAGCTGCGTGAGGCAGGGGGACTCTGCAGCATCAGGAATGGTTTTGCTTTGGTGCCATACCCACCAGCTTTGCTGGAGCACAGAGCATAGAGATGAGCTTTATGTTGCTGTCTAATTTAAGAGCTTTATCTGGTTTGCAAACGTGGAGCAAACGTGGAGCTGGGATAGTGCAGACATCCCAGGGAAATGTGTGTTGTGTGCTGAGAGAGCTGCTTTCCTGCATGGTTATAATGGGTGTTCTCAGGGCTCCTGGTCTCTTGGGGAGAGTCAGGGCTCCTGATCCCTCTGGGTTATGCTGCTGCATAGGATCATAGAAAATGAGGGTTGGAGGGGACCTCAGGAGGTCACATCTAGTGCAACCCCCCTTGCTCGAAGCAGGACCAGCCCCAACTAGCTGGGCCTCAAAAACCTCCAAGAATGAAGAGTCCACCATCTCTCTGGGTGACCCGTTTCAGTGCTTCACCATGTGCTGTGCTCTCAAAGCAGGCCTAGAGACAGGCAACAGAAGGGCAGGAGCAATGCCAGAAACTACCAGTCGGCACTGATCCGGCTTGAGTGAAAAGAGGGCAGGGTCAGGCAGCACCTTCGAGACTAACCGGCTCACAGAGGTGTGAGCTTCTGGAGGTGACAGTCTCCTTTGTCAGATAGTTTCACAGATGCTTATTTTGAGTGAAAAGCAAGTGCTTCCTGTATCCAAGGGGGAAATACTGAAGTGTCAGGGGTGGCCGTTGGAGACGGGCTGACTCTTGCCATGTGCGCTGTCCTGTGTGATGTACTTGTTTGCAAAGGGAACAGCACAAAACCAGGGCATTTGCACGCCTGTGGGCAGCTGTCATCCTCTTCCTGTTTTTAACTTGCCTGAAGTGCAGTGAAGTATCACCAGCAGTGCCATCTGTGCCTTCAGCTTCCTTCCTCCCCAGGCACTTGGCGCTCGAATATGATTTCTTTTGCTTCAGCCACAGATCTCTATCTGCTAGGATGCCAGGAAGGAGGTGCATGCAGAAAGTGTGATTCGCTGCCTCGGGCTTGCCTGTCCATGGCTTCCTGCTGCCTGCGGTTTGTGACTGCCCATGGTTTTCAGGCACCAGGCAGAAGCTGGAAATCATGTGTTTGAGAGAGGAGAGAATCTGACTGAAGACAAGAACCAGGAGATAGGTGTGATATGCAGAAGGCATCAGAGGATCTTTTAAAATATCAGCACCTTGGCAAGGCTGCAGTCCCAGGAGCTAGGATCCAGTTCACATGCATGGCAGAAACGCCATGTTTGAGCCCAGGTTAGAAGCCAGACAAGCCCCAACTCACTGCATGGATGGGGGGGTTCCTATTCCCCGTGTCCCCAGGGTAGGCAGGTGAGAGCCCCTGCAGCAGCACATGTTCCTGATGTGTTCAGAGTGCTTTGGAGGTGCCTGGCAATGCCCACATCCATGCTCATGTCTAAGGGGTCTTCCAAGCGATGGTACTAATGAGGCATGCCCAGTGGACCCCCTGATGGCCAGGGAGAGCATGCCAGATGGTGGGCTTCAGCACGGACCCCACATTTGTAGACACTCTGCCAAGCACTGCTCCCCTGCACAGACCGCTGGGGGCTTTCAGCAGCTGAGCCCTCTTGTCCTTCCCTTCCCAGACCGGTCTGTGGTGGCAGGTCATGTCATTGCTCTGGGCATTGGTTTCCCCATCTGTAAAATGGGCACCCAGTCAGACCGATCTTTTGGGCCAGCTGAGCTCTGGGCTTGCATGCAGAGGCTGGGCTCCTAGTTTGAGAAGGAGGAAAGGAGGGGAACAGGGGCGGCAGGGCAGTGCAGGAGATCTCACCTTGCTGAGTGGTCCTTGAGGCTTCCTATGATGCCCAGGCTCTGTGGCCAGGCACCGTGATACAGGTCCAGTGGCTGGGTCCTGCATGTGCCCAAATGGATGCAGCCTGGGCAGAGCACGCTCCCTGCCCCGGCTTTGGGGCTCTGGCAGCTCGCAAGGCAGACCTAGCATCCGTCCCCCTTCCCTGACTGTGGGGCTTTACAATCCTGCCCCTCCCGCCCTGGTCCACCTACTTCAGGCAGGCAAGCAAGGGCCGCCGGCCTGGGCAGAGGGTCATAGCCACAAGCACTGGCCCCTACCCCAGCCTGAGAACAAGCCAGGTCCTCTTGTACCACCAGCCAAGGG
>JAGPOW010000252.1:942997-953974 GCA_030014935.1 Caiman crocodilus
TCCAGGGCGCCTGGGAGACGTCACCAACTAGATACCAGGTCCGCGGGCTCCACCGCTAGAAGCAATCTCGCGCCAAGCAGCTGCCCTCACCCCGGACAGAGGACTCGGAGGTTACAAAGCTTCCTGCGATCGGGTGCTCTGGACAACACAAGCCAGAGGCCTGCGTCATTGTGGGGTGGACTAGAGCAGATCTTGCAGGAGAGTAGCTCTGCTTGGTTTCAGAGTTCCCCACGCTGGAGAACCGGCTCCTCCCTCCCTCCCGGCCCTTGGCAAGCTGCCCCAGCGGCCAGCCATCCTCCCCGTCACAACGACGCACCTTACAGAGGGTGCTTGCCTGGCTCCTGCCCTTGCAACGCCTGCAAGGCGGACACATCTCCAGCTGTGGTTCAGGAGAGCGCTGCTATTGAGGCCAGCTTGCAAGCCCATGGTCAAAGGCCTTCACGGGTGATGTAAAATTCCCTAAAGAAAAGGGCAAATGACTCGGCTCAAGGACTATGACCTGAACGAGGCCTCGTGGACACGCAGCAAAGTTTTACTGGCAAAAACTCCTGCGTGCGCCTTCACCTGACACTTCCCTGTCATAGCAGAGCGGAGGCGCCCCAATGCTCCCCATTGCTCCCCATGCACGCTACAGCCACCGCACGGTTTCTGCTGCGGGCAGAAGGTGCACACGTCACTCTCGTGCCTCTTGCTGACCGCCTTGGCCCACTGAAGAGCTTGGTCCCGGCCAGCGTGCGGTGCGCCCAGACGCTGGCGTTGTGTGCTATCCGAACACGCGTGGTTTGGAAGGCAACGGGTGAGGCGATGCCACGTAATGAATCCTGCTGCTCTTTCCAGCAGGGCCAGTCCTATCCTTTGCTCTGAACCATTGGTCTGGCAAACAGAGCCCTTATCTCTTATCCTGCTAGAGATAAGATCTCCTCTTGGTCTCCTCTGCTACAGCGCATGAGTCAGGCCCACGCTGAATGGAGCAATACCAGCCTACGCCTGCCAAGAAATTGTCCTCTTCTCAAGTGTAAGGATCTGATGAATAGCGCACATGCAAGAACTACCCCGTCCATTCAACTGACAGGCTATAGCCCCTCTCTGAATGGCTTGCTCTGACTAGTCGCTAGTAACGGTGGGCCGTTGCAAATCTCATGACACTGCTTCTATTTCTGGGCTGAATGAAAACATACATCAATGAGAGCAGCGCGAAGGACGTCTGCCGGAATAACGCGCACGTCTCCATGGGGGACGAGCCGGAGCCGCACAACTTTCTGCTCTGTGTGCGAGAGGGTTTGTCAGCCATCCTCAGAGGGTGTTGGCGTGCTGGGGAGCAGGTCTTGCGCCTCCGCTCAGGGTCAGACCGATGCCACGTTGGGTCAGGAAGGATTTAACGCCCTGGCCAGCGTGGTATGGACTGGAAAGAAACCTCGCCGCTCTTCCTGGGAGCAATCTGCTCTGCTCAGAGGTAGAGCAGCGCCGTGGCGGGGGGGATGCAAGAAGGTATTAAGAGGGCACAGGCTGGGATGCCTGAAGGCGTTCACCGACCGGGCGTGCGCGTTGGTGTCCCTAGCCCTCCCCACGCACGGGGACCACGCGCCGTGCTAGCCGCAGGAAAGCACCGAACGCAGCCGCTGCTCTTGTCTCCGGCCCGCAGACCGGCACAACCAGTCCGGGGGCCGTTGGCTGGCTTACGTCCTGGTGCCTCCTGCTAAGATCAGCGGCCAGGTCCCAGCACGGAGGTACCCGGTGCCGAGGAAACCTCGATAGCACCAATGGGGAAGCGCAGCGGGGTGGAAAACCAGAGGGACCCGGAGGCCGGCGTGGGGAGGTCCTGCTGGGATGCAGCCGGCGGAGGGATGTTTGCATGTTGCTGGCGCTGTTTATAGCAGCGCGCAGGGGGGATCAATCTGGACGGGGCTTTGCGTGCATCGCTCTTCCCCGAGCAGCATGGGAACGCCGCTCGCTGCCCCGGCCGCTTGCTTCTGCTGTGGTTCCACGTTCCTGATTACGCCAGGCCTGCGTTACCACGCTGGGAGAGCACGGGCCTGCACGCGCGGGAGGAAAATTCAGGCAAGACAGAGCATTATGACTGTGCAGGGGAGAAGCTGCCAGTATAAATACTCCGACAAACCCAACGCAGAGCCAGGCACAATCCACTTCTGGAGCAAGTTAAACCATATTTCAGAAGCAGCAATGACCGAACCAGCTTCAATAACAAATCCCAGGGAGCAAAGCCTCCATCCCAAGCCCTGTGGAAAATGCCGCGCAACCCAGTCACAATTCATTTCGAGGGCACGGAAAACCACATTTCAGAAATGGGAATTATTGAAGCTATGTGAACTCGTGCATCTTGTACGAGCTGCCAGCCAGAGTACGGCGAGAAATGCAAGTTCCACTTCCCTTGTCGGGCATCCAACACCGCACGCAAGGAGCAGGAAAGTCAGAGACTATCATCCGATGATAAATCCCGCTGCAATTCCCTTTGGGGACGCTCCAAACCACATTTAAGAAGCGGGGGTTTGCGAAGCAGCTGGAAATCACGCCCCCGGGTGCTCTGACAAAGCGAAGGAAACAAAGCTGAGAAACTCGCACTTTGACTAGCGCGACCAGCGGGCCAAACCCTCGGCTAGCGCAACTTGGTGCATCCCCGCAAAAGTCCCAGCCCGCGGAGGATGTGAGCCGTGGTTCAGTTGACCGACGTAACTGGAAAGTAAACGCAGATGCTCACACATCCCTCACCCTAACACTACTTGGAGCAGACACGTCACGGCCATTGGAGGGGAAAAGGAGAACCGTAATGAGCGCTGCACGTAGGGCAGAGGTGGAGGGGAAGCAGGGATCTGTGAGACGTGGGTCGGAAAGACGCCGAGGCTCGTGTCCCGTCCCTGTGCCCCCCGACTTTGCAGATGAGGGCATGCCGGGGGCTTGCAGACCGGGGTAATAGGGGGCAGCAGGAGGTGCAAGCAATTAGATGGGGGAGCCAGGCTGTCATTCTGGAGGGCTGGTGGGTTTACAACACTGCTGGTAGCTGCAGGGCAGCGGGCTCCCCACGTCCGTCAGGCAGGCCCCGGAGCAGGGACCGTGCGAGTCATTACACCCCAACGGCTCCCATCCAACGGGAAGGGAGCTCCGTGTCACTGCTGAAGCCGTGCCTCGCCCATCCTCTCTGCCCAGGAAATGTGGACCCCCGGAGCTGCCTGAGCCACGACTCTCGAGCACAGCCCCACGGGTGCCAAAGAGAGGCCTTGTCGCTGCCTGGAGGTGGAGAGGGAGCAGGGCCTCCTGCCTCTCCGCCGTGGTGGGGACATCCCTGACAAGGCGCTCGGGTGGAGTGGGGAGCTGGCACCGGGACGGGGGGCTCTCTGACTTCAGGGCCAAGGGCAGCTGGCTCCCGAGGTCCCATTTTTGTGAAGAAGGAACAGACAGACTGGGACCCAAGGGTCTGGAGAAGCCCAGGAAAGAGCCGGTGCTTGAGACTACCCAAGGGAGGCGAACGCAAGACGTGGGACCAGCCTAGACGGACCGAACGCAGCAGGGTCGTGCGGGTCCCGCCGCTGTGAGACCAGGGCACTGGCGTATCGATATGCCAGCACTAACCAAGCGCAGGAGCCACCTTCCCAGCATAGCTGGTTAAAAATATACATCACAAAACTTTTCTTAAAAAAAAAAGCTTAGCTGTTTTGCAAACACCAAGGCACGAAAGAGTCCAAGCAGCTCTAAGGTGGGAGGAAAAAAATACTCGGTCCCCATCAGACGGGCCCCTGTGCCAGCCTACAAGCTAGAGCAATGCTAGCCAACCTTTCCAGACAAACCCCGCCTGGGAAACTGTTCGTTTTGACTTGGTTTTTGACTACCAGAAAATAGTAGAGCTACGCTTGCGTTGCAGAGAGCTCAGAAAGACCTCAGCAGGTCAGGCTGGGTTTAACCCTCTTGAACTCCTATTTGAAATCTTGGGTTTATCTTGTGAATCCCATTTGCTCGCCTTACAGTGCTGATGTTGTGCGGCACCCTTGACAGGACCTGAAGGCACCCCGCCCTGCTCGAGGGGCTCTGGGCTAGAGGAAGGAGAGCTCTGATTGTACCCATTGCTACTGCCCTCCTCTTGCACGTGGAGGCACGGTCTGACTGCTCCATGCTGTTCTGCCCCGACTTTGCTCTCCTGACTCAGGAGCAGTCTGACAAGGCGCTTTGCCACGGGGAAACCTGCCGTCCTGAGCTCCCTGGGGATCTCGGTGGGGCCGTCTCGTTCCGGTGGATGAGCGTAAGGGTGAGGTGGGAGATGAGCGTGACCTGGGCTCAGCCCTGCTCCGAGTCACTGGGGAAGGGTGGGAGGAGAGGGCTTCGTGCCACCTACACGTCCTCCGCCCCCTTTTCCTCCCTGCAAAAGCTGCCGGGCTGGCCTTTGGGATGCCGGCGCTTATGCTAGCTGCTGCGGGGCAGCTCCTCCTTCTGAGCTGGTGTGCCAAGGTAGGGCCAGGCCAACAAGCCCCGGGAGGCAAATGGAGGCAGGCTTGGACCGCACGTCGGCCATGCCACGGGGACGGCCTGTGTCCTCCTTCCTGTCCCCTGGCACTTGAGCCTTCAGGGAATGGGGCACCGTGGCTTAGCTTCCCCTGCTGCTCCCATCCCCTTGCACGTGGCAGCGAGTTGCTGTCCAGGCCTTCCGGCCCCTCTGAACGGGATGCCTTTGACCCTCTGACCGGGAGGGCCTGGGGGGATTTCCTTTAAAAAGTGAGCTCCCAAATCCCCTGCAGCTGGGCTCCCTCAATGGGGCTGGCTGTTCCCTCTTAAAGGGCCAGACTGCCCTGTTACCCAGTAGCCCACTGGAGCCCTAAGAGCAGGCTGCTGATACCGGGGCCTTATTCTGCCCTCAGCAAGCAGAGAAACCCAGTTACCAGAACAAAAAACAAGGGACGTTGCAGGGTAAGAGTCTTCCTCTGCTTTTCTTCTGCCTTTTAAAACGGAGATAAAGATGGCAACTGAACAACATACAAATATAGTCAAAATATGACAGAAAACATAGGGAAGCTGCTTAGGCTCAGCTAGGGTTTTTTCCCCCCTCCTTAAGATAAAGCAGGAGCGTGAGTCATCTCTGTGGAGCGAGTGCAGCCGACAGAGAGAACAGTAGCCGTTCCGATGATGTATCTACCCTCGTCGAGCATAAAGCCGAGCGGCCAGACCGTCCGCCGTCCCGTTCTGCGTGGTTCCCGTCCAGTCAGCTCCATGGACGTGCTTCAGCCCAAGTCTGGCCCGTCTGCTTCGCTCAGAGCAACGCAGGCCTTGAAGTGCCCTGAGTGAACCCGCATCAAATCCAGTCCCCCATTGCCGCAGTCATAAAGGGGATCAACGGGAACCGCTTCCACGTAACGGTCCCGGTAACGTCTCTGACAGCCAGCAGTTCCCAAATTGACAAAAACGCCAACGGGCAGCAAAGCTAAAGATCCAGACCCCGTTTTTGTCCTATAAAAGAAGGAGTCATAAACTTTCCTAAACTGATCAAGCTCCAGCCAAAGTTAGCCAAGTTTCTCTTGCCCCCTTGGAAGGCTCTCCAGAGACTCGCGGCTGACCGTGCCCATCCTCCGTCTCCTTCCCAGCCCCGCTCTGGTTCACCCATTTCCCTTGTGCCAACACTGTTCTCTACGTTGACCAGCTCTTCTGCCATCCTCACGTCCTCTTGAACTCGCAGGGCTCCCCAGCAGCTGTATCCAGACTCGGTGATGGCAGGAGGATAAGCAGTGCCGGGGGTGTAATGCAGCTGTTGCCCACTCCACTCGCGAGCGTGCATCCCCCAGGGGCTCCGTACCTTGGATATCAGTGGTGGACCCTCTCCCCAAATTTCCAGACCCTCTAGGAGCCCCATAGGCCACATGACATGGCCTCCTGGGCTCAATCCAGCCTGTAGCCCATATGTTTGACACCCCTGGTTTACCCCAGGGTGTATTTGTACAGGAAAATCCTGTACCCTCTCAGCTTTTCTTTTGCATTGTTTTAAGTCTCTTCTGATATGATCTGCTCCCCTTTCCCCGACTGGCCAGAGAGTAGCCCTTCTCTGCATCAGTTCCTGTTTGAATGCATCTTTCCCGGATGTGGCCGGTCGGTAGGGACCTACCTGAATTGCAGTTCTACCGATTTCATGAAAACCAGTGTTGTCCGCAATTGCCAAGAAATCCAGCATTGGCCGCGATACCCTGTGAAATCAACCAAAAAATAAGCGGTAGTGATGTAGCCTGAGTGAAGATGCCCTCCACCAATCAGTGGCAAGGCATAAAGCTGCCGGTACCTCTCCACCAATCAGCAGCAAGGGGAAGGGCTGCCGTGAAATGCGTGCAGAATCGGCTGTGCGTGCCACGAGCAGGCCACAAACCCCCTCTGTCTCATTGCAGCTTAGTGATTGGGATGGCACGTGGTGATTGGGATGGCACATGGTGCTCCGGATGCAGTCCCGCTGGTGCAGTGACATTCAGACCTCCCGGTCTCTTCCGACCCAGCCAAGCATTGCACTTGCCTGTTTCGTGGCCACGGCACACTGGTGGCTCTCAGTCGCTCTGCCATGGATGAGAACATCTGCTTCCTTCTCCTGCCCAGACATTTCCAAATGAGCTCCCGCTTGCAGCAGACATTCTTGATTTGAGTCCATAAGTGCCTGCCTTTGCACTTTGTGCTGTTGAATTTCATCCCATTTCTATTACTTCATGCCCCTGAGTCACTTAGTTCTTCCTGTTACAAGCATAAAAATATGAAAATAATACAGATAGTGGAAATATGCTTTCTGCTCCCAGTGTTATTGGTCCACCTCGCTCCAGCCGAACGCTTCCTCTTCCAACAATACTCAGTGTTTTCCCTTTTAGCTAGAGCTTAACCCCTCTTAATCTTGCGGTCGCTCCTAATGTCTCCAGTTTAATGTATAATTCCCATGTGGCATAACATCATCTACCATGTTTCCTCTGGGCAGAAAATCACTCCATTCAGAAGAAATGCATTCTGGTTAGTCTGGCATGATCCGGCATGCTGAATTTTGCTAAAAAGTGGAAGATTGGCTATATCATTCGGGAATGGTAGGGTCAGGAATGCAGTCAGGAACAATCTGGGGTAAGGTTAGCAAGGGCTTTCCATACATGTAGTAGAAGGAAGTGGAAGATCAAGGGAGGGGAAAGTGATCATGGACAGAGAGGAAAAAGTATTTCAAGTCTCTTTTTACTGTAGCATTCAGAAAAAGGTCAATTATTAGATGACCAGCACAGTTAGCAACAAGGCTAGGACAGCAGGTAATCAGCCTTGAATGGGGGCTGCAGGCGTCTGTCCTGGGCCTGGTGCTGTTCAGTACCTTCAGGAACGGACTTGGAGCTGACTGTACGCTCGGTGATGACACTATCGGCGGGTCTAGGATTTTGGAAACGGGGGGGGGGTTCAGGTAGCGCAGTGCCTCGTCACATATGACACAACACCTATTTTTCTCCAGTTAAAAATAAAGTAGAAACGTTACTAATGAGCTGGAGGCCTAGGGCTATATTATGCAGTTTAAGACTGAAGCAAAAGAAAAAAACTTCACTGGGCTGTGGATTAATTTGCTAGCTCATATATTATGTATAAGAACCCAACCAGCTAGGCAAAGTAATCAAAAGATGCTGTGTTGTTAGCTCTGCAGTCACTCGAGATACCTCCCTTTTCGGATGCAGAGGCCAGGACCCCTGGGATGGGCGCTGGAGTTCAGCGCGCCGCGACCCGACTGCCCAGGCACCCTGGACTTGTAGCTGCGCTGCTGCAGCCCCGTGCCCCCCTCGACACCTCCGTTTCCTTTGTCACTGACTGCCTTTCTTGCTGTGGCAGGGACGGGGGGGGGGGGGGGTTAACCCTCTGATATGAACAGGCCGGGGACGAAAGGGTTACGGGACCTTGTTTCTCCTTCTCTTATACTTCTTCCCGTTTAACAAAAAACTGAAGAGGCGACGTAACAAATACATGCTTTACTCACACTTCCGTATCGGCGGTTCCTTTTACAGCAGCTTCAAGACTAAGCTCACGGGGAACTCGAGAGCTGCAAACACAGCTGAATGATATATTCGGTCGTGATGGGGGCGTCCGGGGGGAAGGGACTTCGTGGATGCAGGCCCTCCGGAGAGGGTGGTCAGGCCTCTCCGATATTGTGCGGGTCCCTCCCCTTTTTCCAGCAGGCTTCGCTTTTATACTGCCCGAATGGCCGATAGGATGAAGTCCTTTTTGGCGCGCTGAACGGCCTGCATGAGCTGGGATAATGCTGCAAGCACCGATCAGGCTGCGCCCGCCGCCTCCCCCACGCCACGCGTGTAACTTGCCCTCGTGTCTGGCGCTTGGTCTCTTTTACTTTATTGCATGCCCCCTCGACCAAACGCCAAGTTCAGATATGTCTGAGCTCGAGAGTTTCTCCTCCCATACTCGAGCGAGTCGGTCTCACACAAAACTGAACCGTATAAAATACAACATCTAGTATAAATGCACAATAAGGCATTAACAATGTGTCAAAAGTGTCATTAAGTGCACGGCAATGATGAACGTCTCACATAACCCTGGTGGTACTGAACCTAACCACGTCTGTCTAGATGCAGCATGGCGTTTCTGCCGAGGGATCGTCGCCGATGGGTTCGTTCACGGCGACGGCTGTCGGTGTTTCACACCATGTCGCGCATCGGCGGCTTTATACCGTCTCGGGCTGGAAAACAGAACTTGGGGCTCGTTAGTAATGAATGCTAAACTGTACTACGTCGACTTAGCCAATTATGGTGGGCCAAGACGGTGCGTGCGGGCGAGACTGCTTCAAGAGAAACAAAATCGGTGCTCGGGCACTCGCCGGGTGTAAGTACAACACCGAGAGCTGGGCTTTGGTGGCACTCATGGCAATTAATACGTCATTGTTGTACTTGGTCCAGTTCTTAAATGATCCATTTTCCTTCAGTCTTAACTGTTCCTTATATAGTCCTATTTGGTGCTCTACAACGCCATTGGACTGGGGGTGGTAGGGTAGATGGTGATGCCACTGAACGGTATGCTCTGTCGCGAACCGCTCTAAGCCTCTGGAGTTAAAAGGTGGTCCTCCATCGGAGTGTATGATGTGGGGCGCTTGCCAATGGGCGAAAGCAAGCTGTAGGCATCCTTGAATCACGGGAGCGGTGGTCTTCCTGGTGGGGAGGACGAGGATTTGACGGGTTCCCAGATCTACGATTGCTAGCCCCTTGTTTGGTGGCTTGGCACCTGGGACTGGCCCGAGCAGGTCCACCTGCCACACCTTACCTGGAGCAAAGTCCACTGGGTCATAGGCGCCCTTTTGGTGCTTGTGGTGCACCGGTTTTTCTCGTGGACAGGCAGAGCAGGCTTGAATTACTCTTTTCCATTGCTCTACACTCGGTCCTTTGTTGCTTTGCTCCCTCCAGTGAGCTTGCACCTCTTTTGCTCCCAGCTGTCCCCAACCCTCATGGAGGCAAGCGAGGAAGGGGTCGGCATCTGTGATGTCAGTGACGTGCAACTGAGGTGTGTCCTTTTGGTTCATGGGTCCTTGGTGGGCCAGTAGCTGATCTATGATGGCATGTACGGGGTCCGTGTCAGGTCGGTGAGATCGCGTGTGCTTGATTAAGGGACGGACAGAGAAACTTAGTAAGGCAGCCTTGACATCGTCCCAGAGAGCCGTGTGTCCCTAACTTGTGCCATTCCAGTGACAATCTTGTATGTATATTCTGAGTCTACGGCTATGACGGGTATCGGGAGCGTCCCATCGTGGTGTCGGTAGGTGTGTTCAAGAGCTAGTCGAAAGCCTCGTAGTTCAGATGCTTGGACCGACTCTCCTGGATGAGACGCTTGGAGCTCATAGTCGTGACAAGGGTCACAGGAATATCCATACCCTCCACTGTCACGGGATATACCATCTGAACCTATCCACGCCAGGGATGTGGTCCCATACAGTCGTGGTACAGTGAGATCATCCTCTTCGGCAGTCGGGATCATCTCTCCATCAGCAACTTGCCATGCCGACCAGTGATACCAGTGACGAAGGACTAGGGCACTCCAGGTTTTTGCTGTGCCCTGATACTCCGGGTGGATTTTGCTAGGGTCAGGTAATCCCAGCGTAGTACTGCCGGGTGCAACAAGTACACCTGGGTTCGCTGCGAGGTGTTCTCCCAGTTGAGCCGCGAGCATGATTTTTCCTAGACAACCATACTGGTGTTGGTAGCTTTGAAGTGTGCGGTGACCGGTGTACACGAGATCTCCCGTTCCAGCGTCACTGGCTGTGAACTAGATATCTCCGTGGTGGAGCCCACGTGAATTGTCAGGAAGTTGCCGGCGGGGGGTGCAATCAGACACATCTTCTTAACCTCTGTCATAACCTTTTCCAGCGCGGCTTGGTTTCGCTTCCTCCATGGGACTCGAGGTCGTGTTTTCTTGTGAATTTGGTGCTGCAACCATTGGATGACTTTCAGATGTGATGGCGTTATGAAATTGTGGAACCAATTCGGCTGGCCTTGCAGGCTTGAAAGTCTGCCTGTGTAGTCGGGCAAGGTAAGGACAACTCGGGTAGCATTGTGTGCTGTTCCTGATCGCCATTGTCCTGTGAATGGTGTCCCCAAAAACTTAATGTCCAAGGATGGCTCGCTCATAGACTTGGCTGGGTTTACCATCTGTCCTTGATTACTCAAGTCATTCTTTAGGTCCGCGGACCGCGGCACCATCATGCCCTATAGTAACAGTGTCGTCGACATAGATCCAGATGCGAACGTCTGCGGTCTCTGGGCGGGGACGAATAAAGCTGTCGATTGTCCCATTCATTGCTGTGGCTGCCAGTGCCGGTGTGTTGTGGTAGCCTTGCAGGCAAACCTTCCAGGAAAACATTTGTCCGCCTATGCACATATTGAAGATCCCCTGCGGGTCACGTATAGGGATCGAATAAAACATGTCCTTTAGATCTAGTGTGGTGGCAAACCACTCTCCGCCCCTCTGCATCTTGGTTATGCCATCGAGGATGTC
>JAGPOW010000252.1:954074-965831 GCA_030014935.1 Caiman crocodilus
CCGATAGAGGGGAAGTATCACCTCCTTGGATTTGTTCGTCATGCATCTGCTGATGCACGATAAAGTGCCATTGGCTTTTCTGATGGCTTCGTCACACTGCCGACTCGTGTTCATCTTGGAGTCCACTAGGACTCCAAGATCCCTCTCCACTTCCGTGCCACCCAGCAGGTCATTCCCTAGGCAGTCGGTGTACTGGACATTTTTCCTCCCTAGGTGCAGCACTTTGCATTTCTCCTTGTTGAATTGCATTCTCTTTTCTGCCCACGTGTCCAACCTGTCCAGGTCTGCTTGCAGCTATTCCCTGCCCTCCGGTGTGACCACTTCTCCCTACAGTTTTGTGTCATCCGCAGACTCGGACAGAGTACACTTCACTCCCTCGTCCCAGTTGCTGATGAAGACATTGAAGAGTATCGGTCCAAGGACTGAGCCCTGCGGGACCCCACTGCCCACACCCTTCCAGGTCGATACCGACCCATCCACCACGACTCTCTGGGTGCGACCCTCTAGCCAGTTCGCCACCCACCGGACCGTGTAGTCATCCAGGTCACAGCCTCTTAACTTGTTCACCAGCATGGGGTGGGATACCGTATCAAAGGCCTTCCTGAAGTCTAAGTACATGACACCCACCCCTCCTCCTGCGTCCTGGCATTTCATAACCTGGTCATTAAAAGAGACTAGATTAGTCAGGCACGATCTACCTGCTATGAACCCATGCTGGTTTCCCCTCAGCATAATTTGTCCTGCCGGGCTCATCTACCTATCTCCACGCTCGCATCTAGTCTGTGCTGGATCTCTCTTTCCTAGGTTCGGAGCTGTTCCCGCTGAAATCCCATCCAGCCCGGCACTCCTGAGCAGGCTGGGCAAACCGCAGAAGGGACCTCCGTCCCTTGCCTTCCCCCACACCCATCCTAGTACTGGAGCTAGGAGAGGAGAGCAGGGCGAGGGGACAGATGTGGCAGACACACAGCCTCCCTCCCCGAATCAGCTCCAAAGTGGAGCTCAATCACACCCCCCCGATCCAACAGTGAACATCTGTTGGGTTGAGAGGATTGGTCTAACTCATGGCGCTTTCTCTGAGGGCCTGATTCAGCTCAGCTCTTCTTTGACACCTGTCGAAGCTCCTGCAGGTAAATGGAACTTTGCCTTCATACCGGCAGCCCCCAGAGCACAATCAGGGCCCTGCGTCCTCCGTTACATAAAATCATTCCTCTTGATGAACAGATCCCAGGGGAAAAGAGGCTGGATCAAAACAGGATCAAGCAAGTTGTCCGTTGTCTGTCTACTGTCTCCAACTCCTGAAGGACAAAGGGGTCTGTTCACTGGGGACACCTCTTACACCCTACAGCAGTGGCTCTCTTCGGCTCCACACCTCCCTTGGAAAATGCCAGCTCTTAGTTTGCACTCAGTGTTTGACTAGGAAAAGAAATAACAGAGCAATTCTTCCGTGGCAAAGAGCTCAAAAAGAGCCCAGCAGGTGAGACCGGTGTGGATGCTCTGTGCGTTCCCATCTGAAACCTCCGGGTTTATTTTGTGACTCACACGCGAGGTGTTTGCACGCCGGCCCCCGTCGAAGGATCTCACGGCTGCAACCCCCTGGCTGAGAATCCCTGCCCTGTAGGCACGAGGGGAGGAAGGCTGCATTGCCCTGCCGAGACAGCACAGCAAACCTGCCCCTGATGCAATCTATGTGAATTTTTAAGTAGGCCATAAAAGCCTACCAAATTCGTGCACGCTCTGTTAAGACCATATCTGCTCCCCTGTTTGTCTGCTATAGGAAAAATCCTTTAACAAAGAGAGGAAGATTGCTCCTCCATGGCCTGTTTCCCTTTGGCCTGGTATTTGCAACGTCCTCGGTACACAAAATGGGAAATGACAGCTCAAATTTTTATCCCTGCAGGTGTCAATGGCCTGCTTTCTACGTTATAGATCAGCTAAACAGGATGGAAGTTACTTACGCCAGGAAATGTTTCCTGGAATAAGAGAAGCCTGTAAAAAGGTTACTAACACACTGGTAAATGAAAAGTGGGGAGAAAGCAAATAGTGATGTATGCGAGACAGGACAGGCCTCTGACACAGCCCCAGGGGCAGCCAACGAGCTCAGAGGCCGGGCTAATAATAGGAGATCGGTCCGAGAGCAAAGGCTGAAGCTTTGTCTGTGCAAAGGGTATCAGCGGGCTGCTGGGGAACGTGTGAACTGATCCCTATCTTGTTAGCGACTGGAAAGGAAAATCCTCCCCGACTTCTTTAGTTTGCTGAAATGTGCACTGGAGGCCAGCACCCTGCAAGAGTCTGGAAATGAGCCCACGAGCTGTAGAAAGCAGGCTGGCCAAGAGCGCAGAGGGAGGCAGGGAGCACCGGAGGCCTGGGAAAGACCAGTGGGTGGAGGGCTCAGCCGGATGCTTTACGAATGATGGTCCAAATGAACCTCCCCGGCCGTTGCCAGGAGGTTTGCAGCTGCTTTAATTGGACTGGGGCAAGGACTAGCCGGAGACTGAACCAGAACGGGAGCGAGGGAGGATGGGCGGCACGGCAGAAAAGTGCCTTCAGCACAGGCAGGAGCTGGCGGGGTCACGGGGAAAGGCAGGGGATGTGCTCCACACAGAGCCAGGGTACAGGACCCTTCCTCCCCCGGGCTTTCTCCTCTGCTGCCCGGGCTTCCAGAGGAAGGCGAAGGCCCAGCTCTGCTCTGAAAGGCAGGAAGCGGGACCCGCGTGCAGAGGACTGCAAGGCTGGGAGCGATGCTCGGACCTGCGGGAGGAAGGAGCCTGCGTGGGGAAGGGGGCTCTCGCTCCTTGTACTTGCACTGCCGGCTGGCGAGTCCAGGCGCCCCCGTCTCAAGTGCTGGGGCAGGCCGTGGGGCTGGGCTGCGTCCCTCTGTCAATCCGGCCTCGAGCAGGCTGGCCGGGGCTGCCTGGACGTGCACGCTACACGTCTTCCCCAGTGCCCCGAGAGCTGCTTCCAGCCCTCCCTCTGCCCCTTTGTCCCTGCCCCTCCTGAATGTTTTTGCCTTCTGCCCCTCCACTTGCAGTTCACTGTCTTGTCACCCCCTCCGCTGGGGCCAGAGCTGCCCTCCTCCCAGGGCTATTCTGCACCAGGAGGTCCCTTGTCGCTGAGGACAAAGGTGTGTCTGAGGCTGACCCAGCTTCCATGGAAATAGCTGGGAAGTTTGGCCTCGTCAGCCGCTGGCCACCCACTGTGGTCAGATTAGGATGCAGTTTAGTTTAGCTTGCAACAATGCAAACTCATTTAACAACCCTCGAAACTAGTGCATGTGGACAGTGTGATGCCATTAAGCCACACAAAGTGACATTTTCGTCATGCGTACATGGTAGTGGCATCACGCGTACAAGCGCCCTATGAGAGCTGTTCCCTGCCACCATCTCTGGATGGAAGGTAAGTGGTTAATGAGGTACTTACTGCCTACTCCTGCCTGGCAAACACAGGGTGGCTGCAGGATGCAGTCAGAGACCTCTGGGATCATGCATTTTTTCCAGGATAACTGGTTAGATTTGAGTAAATCACAGCTGGGTGGACGTGAGGTCACTGTCTTGTGTTCCTGAACTCCAGGAACAGGAGCAACAAAAGCCAGATGAGCATGAATAAAGGCTTAGGGACTACCAGGCTAGAGGGTTGCAAGAAGGTGTCTTCCTTCCCAGATGAGCTAGGGTTGCTAGCTCTGTGGGTTGCAGGAAGGTGCCTTCCCACTCACGTGAGCCTTAGAGCGAGGTTTTGTCTCTGACCAAATCGAAGGAAACCCCGCTCTGGTCCTGGCAAACCTGCTTTTGGGGGCACTTGCTCTTCCTGCAGAGCGTATAATATAGGCACACACCTGCTCAGACAAGTTTCTCCAAGCACCGTGCACACGAGAAGCGAGCGTGGCCTCTTTCTGGCTCTGGCCCTGGCTCTGTTTCTGGGTTGGTTTGGTGTTTTGCCCCTCACACCCCTCTAAATAAAGCTCTCTGCAGCCGACTGAGGAATTCCAGCAATCGTGTGCACGAGCAGCAAAGCAGACACGTACAATCGGCAAAACCCAGGGTGAGCTGATTGCAGCCCTGAAAGGTGACGGGGAGGAGGGGAGCTGAATACGTGCGCGGTCCCCCCGTACACCACAGCACACCTTTTATGCATCCCAGGAGCCATGTACAAGATGTGCACTGGGGAGTTTGTCTATCCGCGTCAGAAATGCATGAGCGCATGGCTGGATCCTCAGGTTTCCAGAGGTGCAGCACAAGCCCAGCTGTAATGGGAGTCCGTGGAAGCTGCATCTCTGCAAAGCAGGCCCTGGTACTCGGCTAGACCCCACCATCTCCACGAGTAAGTCCACCTTGGTAACTGCAGTTTCAGCTCCTTTAAACATCTGCGCCAGCAAAATGACGGTTGCGCGCTGCACATGTGAGGCAGCTCTGCTGCAGCTGGGGACAGAGCTGAGTCAATTCTGCCCTGTATCAGTCATGCGGAGCCTCTCATCTTAAAAGGTTTTTGCATTTTTTGAGCAATGCTATTCCACGTCTGTCGTCCGCCCACCCACGTTTCAGCAGCCAGCAAACTTCCTGTGGATGTTGGCTAATTGACAAATGACACAACCGCTGGTATGTTCAGTCTAAGCCCAGGTATTACCGCTCCCACTCTGCACACAGATTCAAGCCGTATAAAAACCAGCACTAGCATGGGGCCTGGCATTCATTGTTCTTTGGCTGAGCTCAAATTCACAACCCGTGTCGTACTGATTAGATTGGACAAGCGGCATTCAGAGTTTGTGTTTCCATAAGCAAGTTGGGAAGCCAGTATATAATCTTGGAGTCAGAGGAGCGGATACAGCATTTCTTTCAGTAGTGATGTCTTTTTTTCCATGCTGAGAAGTCATGAGTCCAGTCCTGCCCCAGGAAATGCGTTGGAGTCAAGTATATTTTGGTGACTGGGGAGCTGCATTTTTTCAGGAAGAAAATGAAGAATTGCAGGATCTGAAATATCAGGGTTTAGGATCTGAAAGTGGGCAGATTCGCTACCATCACTTGAATTTTTCCGTAGTCCTTGCTCCTTCACCACAACTTCCCACACCAAGGAGCAGCTCCCTCCCTGTAGTTTCCTTACACACTTTTCTTGTAAAACACGCAGCATTATTTAGTGCGGTCTACGTGTTTCACCCATGCGACAGGTCTAACCTGCCTGCGTGCACAGAAAAATCACACGCTTCAGGCAGCTTTGTTTGAAAGATGACTTTTATTACCATGCATCAATCACAGGAACGGGAAAAGCTTGGGACTTTGCCTGGCTGTTTTCAGGCAGTAATTGAACCCTTAAATACCCATTACAAAGATCAAGTAGCAATGAAATAAAACTGCATTACTTTCAGATTCATTAGGAAGTGGAGCAACACGGTCTCCGGAGACGCCTGACTTCAGCTATCCCATGTTAGCAAATTCATCTCTGGCAAAAGCAGCTTCAGAGGCTCAAATCAGAATCACGCAGCAGGGAAGGGAAGAGGGGGAGATAAACCGAGGTGATTTCAGTTGAACTGGTGGAGTTGTAGCCTCTTATGCCAGCGATGGATTTCCTCTCTGGCCTTTAATGGTTGCATAATGTGTGGACGTAGTGCAGCATTTACCCTGAAGTCCCGAGGAAGAGAGTACTACGTCCGGATACACAAACCAGCACTGGCAAGGATAAACATATCCAATGGTGCGTATCTGACAGCCCGAACATACGGTTTTTATGTATTTAAATAAAAATCTCCCCAGAAAGCAACACCCTCAAGCGTTCCGACTCATGTCGCAATACGAAAATACATTGTTGGCAGAGGAAAGTGCTGCATTTCATTTCCTATTGACTAAGCCTTGCGCTCTGCAACAGTGAGCGGCCAGCCCGTTCTCCATGCAGAGGGCCCACGGTTTGTCCACACTGCTCTGCCTGCCTCGAGCTCAGTGGGGCCAGGGTGAATGACAGGCTAGGGGGTCGCAGCCCGCTGGGCGAAGGCTGAGATGAGCCTGTTCAATGTAACCCGCGGGCTTTCCAGCCCTGGGATGTTCAGCTGCCCGCGGAGAGGGGGCAGAGGCAAGCTGTGATGTGCGCGGTGAAGGGGTTGTGGGGGCGAGAAGCGGGGCACGTTCCCGTCCATGCCACCGCTATCAGTCGTGAGGCCAAGCAGCGTTAGCAACGCAGGCTGAGCACGAAGGGGCTTTCTGTGCGTCGGGCCATCCCGACATGACCTCATGCAAGCGGCGACGGGGCCGGTTCTGCCCTGGTAGCGCTGGCAGCTTCACCGAGAGCGGGCTGGGCTGGCTCTGCACCAGGACCAAGCTCGGGCATGTCTCCGTTTGCTCTTCAAAGCTGTTCCTAAATGTGCAAGATGAGCCAGCCAGCCGAGTGCTGTACGAGCCAGGCGCTCCTGTGCCCTCGTTCAGGTCCCAGAATAGGGGCAAGGAGCTGCCTCACGCTGCTCCGCACGAATGATCGTGCAACCAGGCAGCATCGCTGGTTCCAAGAGCAGCAAATCACCCGCCCCAACACTGCCCCCAGCTCCCCACAACAGACAGGCATTGCCTTGACTTACAAGAAGCCTGAGACTCAAAAGAGAGGGAAGGCACCCGCCTTTCGTAGTCTCTAGGGCCAGTTTTTGCCTGTCCTTTCTGTTGAAGGGTCAGCCTGTGAGCTCAGGCGAGCAGAGGGGCTGCGAGGGCCTCTGCTCTCCTGCCAGAGCTGGTCAGGCGCGGCGAGGCAGGTGGGGAGTAAAGCCGCCCCACGCAGGGCTGTCTTCCCTCTGCTGCCCGGGGCCTCCATGCCCTTTATCACAAGCCGAGCATCCGAGGTACAAGCTAGTCCCTGGGTGGTGGGGCTTGCTCTTGTGCTCTGGGTCAGGAGGTAATTCCCTGCAGATCAGGGCAGCAGGGACTGGTGGGGGCTTTTCCTGCCCTCTGGCATGGGGTGTTTTATGCTTCCCAGGGTCATCAGAGCCAAATCTAACACTTAGCACCTTCCCCGCCATTGCAATGGCCAAGGCTTTTGTAGGACTGCTCCCCTGCCCTCTCCCTGCACACTGCGGGGGGTTGCCCTCCTGTTATCCAGGGCTCGGAGACCTTGTGGTGCGAGGGGGGCTGGAGCGAAGGCTCTCACAGGCCCACGCAGCTCCCTGCCACATCAGACACCGGCTCCAGAAGCCCCTTCCTAGCCTGCGCTGCCAGGGGACACCGCCTGTGTCACCAGCAGGCTGGGGAGAAGGGAGTACGAGACCAAGCCACGTCTCCAGCGTGGAAAGCCCACGGGAGAAGTTGTATCAGTGTGTGCATGAAGTCAGCTGCCCGTGGCTGGCTCCGCGGGGCAAGGGCACGGGCTGCTGGCGCTCGTGCAACCGTAGGCCTGGATCTTTGCTTATGGGTTCACATTCAGGTTCAGGACTCGGGCAAGGGAGTGCTGCCGTCACTGTTTAGCCATTCTTTGCATAGGCAGGGGTGGATGTGTATGTGTGACCCCGCACCAGCACCGAGCAAGCCAGGACCCTGTGCTAGCAGAGGGAAGCTCAGGGCGGGCACACAGGCAGGCAGAGGGGAGGCGAGAAGAACTCAGCATTCGGCCGGACAGATCAAACCCGAGATGGAAAGGACCTTTCTGCGCACACCAGGATGCTGTTGGGATGGCTCCGGCTCACGGGCCGATGCCGAGCGAGGCTACATGAGGCAGCAAGTGATGCCTAGCAGGACCGGCTAGGTCCCCAGCTCAGGAGAAACTTTGCAGGTCCGAGCGTCCAAGGTAAGGACCAGCTCATGGCCGGTACTGGGCCGTGGCTCGCTCTGGGGCTGCGTGCCAGCGTCCTGCTCCATGTACCGGCTGCTTCAGATGCTATTGTGAGAGTCCAGCTCTCTCCCTGCACCACAGCGGAGGCCAGGACCCCTGAGACAGGCGGCCGGTTCCCCTCCAGGATCCAGCACATGCAAGTGATGTCCTGCGGCCCACAGTTTGTGGACCTAGCCCAGGTGGTGGATGACAGAGGAGCCCCCCACAAGAGCAGAGAAAACCTCCCTCCCTGCCTCTGCACAAGCTGGGAGAGAGGCAGAAAGCTCAGGCCTAAGGGAGGTGAGAGGGGGGACGGGCTGAGAGGCAGGGGGAAGGAGCTCGGTTTCGGTAGTTGGATGCACCGGGTGTTAAGCTACCGCACGCTGAGGCCTCAGTGGCTGTGGTGATACAGCCACTGTCCCGCAGCCACACTCGGTGTCTCCATCCCTCTGCTGAGCTGTCTCATGAGGCGGTAGCGTTACCTGGGCTTCCCAGGAACAGTTTCAAACACGCCAGACAGCCGCGCACCCGATGCTGAGCACACAGTACCCGGGCTAGAGGAGGCAAATCCAGTTACTGTCAGCTTCTCAGGCACGGTCCCGAAGGGGGTTCTGACGTGCTGCATCGTGTGCTCGCGTCACGTGGACTTTCCAATGGGTGCTACAGAGTCCCATTGGCCCGGCTGCGGTTTGGTCCGTTGGGCAGCAGACACAGCCGTCCGCCAACCCGAAAGCACTGCTCGGTGCATGCTTTTACCCCTGAGGAGCCCTGGTCTTCCAGATGTCTTCTGCCAAATCTGCCTACTGACCACAAAGGTCCGTCTGCTTATTGAGTTCGGCCTGCGTGATGGCCAGCGTCGGCGCCTCCTTTTTGGCCTTGCAGGACATCTCACAGCACAGCACAGAATGTATCAACCGCAGCACCGGCGGCCTCAGGATGGCAAAGATCCAGGGGTCAATGATTGAATTCATGGATAGAAACCTCAGCGCCCGGAGATCCCCTTGGTAGTTTTCGGACGAGGCAAAATTGTTCATGTAAACGCGGAACTGCAGAAACAGAAAGGGGAAAATCAAACGCTAGGACCTGTCCCTCGTCTAAGGGCATTTGGAGGGACAGCTCTAAAATGCCACCCCCTCTGCTGCCCTCCCCAAGGGCTCTAAGCAACATCTGGACGAATTTCTGCGGCAGATGTGTTGCTGTCACAGCTCAAAGCAAATTCTAAAGGCTTTTATATTCTCTCTGAAAGCCATGGCACAGGCACAGTAAGAGCGAGCCCACTGTACCTATCATATTGGGGATCCCAGATTTAGGGCTTCTAAATGACACTGTGGCCTTTGCCATCCCTAAGGCATGAGGAAAGCACAGATATGGTGCATGTGAGACCACAGACAAGAGCTCAGAGCTCTGGAGGCTGGCCAGCACTTGGCTGGGCCTGTGTGCGCAAAGAGATTTTGTTTATCCCACGTGCAACTGGGACCACAGCTCCCTGGGGGACCCTTTTGCCGTCTCTCTGATCTCCCTTTGTGTGGGCTGTGCTGGCTCGACCCAGAGCAAGCAGGTGCAAGGAGCAACCCACGGTCTGAGTCCCTAGCTGACTGCCATACTGGATCACTTCCTAAGACACGCTCGCCTGCCACGTCACGGTAGCACTTACAGGCCCTGCTGGGAAGATGACACAGCACATCTTACGCATGTGACCCCGGCTGCCCTGTGCCAGCAGCCCGGCACCTAGGAACTGATGACTGTGTAGCAACGCTGGACTCGAGCACTGAATGCTCTGGCTGGAGGGGGCTGGGAGGAGATGGTGACATGGACCCGGCCCTTTGCCCCCGCAGAAAGGGGTTCGCCTCTTGCACATGTCACGACCAAAAGTGAACTGAATTGTGTTGCCCTGGTTACCAAAGCATGGGGTAAACTGCCAGCTGTCAAGCCACAGACCATTACTGAGCACTAGCGGATGCTGCTAAAACTTCCCCTTCAGCATCACTAACTACCATCACCTCAGACAAGTGTGAACATGTCTACATAACACACAAAGGCTTAGGCGTGCATGGCTAAGATACGATCAGTGCCCAAACCTTCGGTCTGGCATTGCTCAGGCTTCAGAGCATCACAAGGCAGTTTCAGAAAGGAAATCACTTGTTGTGTGCTCTTCAGAGGCTTAAACGCCTTCCCCTAAGCCTGTGATTCTCAACCAGGGGCACTCCTCCTCTTGCCCAGTGCTGGGCACCCCAGTGTCCCACAGACAAGCAGCACCCACAGCTGCTCCCTGCCCCGCCGGCAGCTCCCGTGCTCACAGGGCTGCTTTTCAGTTCGGCTCATCCCATCCCTTCCTTGCTCCTCCAATGCTCCCTGGGCCGGTGGGCAGGGTCGTGGGGGCACGTGGCTGTGTTTGAGTCCCTTGGGACAATTCTGAAACACGACGAAGGGGCACCTCAAGGTTGGCAAGGTTGAGAACCACTGCCCTAAAGGTTCCCCGCTGGGCACTGCTCCGTGCTGGTGCTTTGTGACTCCAGGGGGTCGGTTCAGTCTCCCATGGGGATTCCTGCACTCTTACATGCATGGAGCGGGCCTGAAAGAGACCCTCCAGCAGCTCACAGGAGAGCTAGTTCAACAGCGACCGAGCAGGGACCAGGTACTTCTGGGCAGCAGTGCCGGCTGGACCCAAAACTTCCAGTGCTGCCCTTTCGCAGTGCTCAACCGACTAGTGACAGCATAACATTCATCTGACCGACTTGTTTATGGCACACTGAGGTTCCTCGGTATTGAAGCAAATGGACCCATCCTACACATTCATGACAGGCTGCCAAAGTGCCCTTTCATTCAAGGTCTTTTAACCTCTCCCTTTTCTCTTTTTCCTCTCCCTTTTCTGGTGATCACCAAAAGCGCGGCATGTTTATGACTCTGATTATATAATGTGGTTTCCGGTGACAGCAGAGAGCTGGACTGGAGGACCAGGATGTCCCTTTTGGTCCTGTGTTTCTATGTCCCCAAAATACTTGCTTTCCAAGGCAGACCTGCTGCAAGCACCCACTTTCAGTACGAGTGATGCGAGTCCACCAGCCATTAGGTCTCATGATCACAGAATCGTAGAAAATGAGGGTGTGAAGGGACCTCAGGAGGTCACACCTAGTCCAACCCCTGCTCCAAGCAAACTAGATCATCCCAGCCAAGGCTTTGTCTAGCCGGGTCTTAACCTCCAGGGATGGAGACTCCACCACCTCTCTGGGTTACCTGTTCCTGTGCTTTACTACCCTCCCAATGAGAAAGTTTTTCCTAATATCCAATTTAAACTTCTCTTGCTGCAACTTGAGATGGTTGCTCCTTGTTTTGTCATCGAACGTGTCTGCATGTGACTATAGCGGGTGAGGAAAAGTTAGAAGCAGAGCAGAAGGCCATTTAAATCTGTTTACGACTCATTGAGTGATAGTGAAACAGCTCCTGTGACTACACGTCCAATCCCAGAGGAAGCAAAAGAGCCTCTGGAAGTTCCTGAATGTCCTTTTTCCCTGTCCTGGGATACTCACACAATGATTCAGCCTGGCCAGTGGTTACTGGTTTCCCCTGGGACCGTCTTCGCTAAGTGCTAAAGAAAGATAATGTCAGACTAAGTCTGTGAATATAAAATTAGCTTTAGCCTGTGTTCTTCTGCTGGGCAGGTCTTGCTTTTAGCAGGAGCAAAATGACTGAGAAACATGACACAGGATCCCAAACCAATGGATAGCTTTGTATGGAGACAGAGGTATAGTCACGGAAAAGAGGGCTGGAAAGGACCTTAAGGAATCATCTACGGTCTCCCTGCCCTGAGACGGGACCAGCTCTACCTAAACATCTGTCAGGACTGGTGTGATGGAGAACCAAAGTGATTTGGCAGCTCCCAGTGGGTTCATAGTATCGTATCATAGTATCATAGTGTCTAGAGTCGGAAGGGACCTGGGCAGATCATCTAGTCCGACCCCCTGCCTTGGCAGGAAAGAGCACCGGGGTCAG